>ML664662.1:3538414-3569156 GCA_007570785.1 Antilocapra americana
GCTATATACCTGAAACTAACTCACCATTGTAAATCAACTGTATTTCAATCACAATTTTTTTAAAAAGACAGAACTACCTCTGAGAGTGTTTTTACTGGAGAGTTAGGAGGGGCACATAGCTCTGCTCAACACAACATACCACAGGGGAGAGGCCTTGAAGCAGAAGAGGCTCAGCATGCCAAACACCACTGTACACTGTTCTGGGGCAGGCAGTCACTAAAGAACTATTTGAAGGTGGACAACCATGAATGGGGAAAATAGAGTGGAGAAGGGAGACGGATGAATCCAATGGTAAGACCAACTCCTCTGAGGAGGAGGCAGGATCACCAAGAAGCATGGAGGTCTATCTGCTGGGCAATGAATAGGAAGTTCCTCGCAAAGAGAAGGCCTGTGAGATTCGAAGGGAACTGGGATGTATTGCAATCCCTACCTTCTCCCATGAAGGGTTGTTGTGTGAGTGCTCAGTCGCTTCAGAAGTGTCCAACTCTTTACAACCCCATGGACTGTAGTTTACCAGACTCCTCTGACCAAGGGATTCTCCAGGTAAGAAAACTGGAGTGGGTTGCCATGTCCTCCTCTAGGGGATCTTCCTGACCCAGGGATCAAACTCATGTCTCTTACGTCTCTATTAGTAGGCGGGTTCTTTACCACTGGCAGCACCTGGGAAACCCCCCACGAAGGGTTGGAGTTACTTAATAAATGCTTTCCTTGTGGACTATGAATTAGATAATATTGGGTATCCACTTTAAATCATTTCCTTCATCTTTTGTAATTTCCTTTGTTTTGCTTACAGCAAGGTTCTCAACTTAGGGTCCATGGTCCCCAAGGGTATATGGATAGAATTTAGAAGGTCAATGAACTTGGATGGGAAAAAAATCACATCCTTATATTCACTAATCTCAGAAACATTACTCTGTCAACAAATGTCTGTCTAGTTAAGGCTATGGTTTTTCCAGTAGTCATGTATGGATGTGAGAGTTGGATTGTAAATAAAGCTGATCGCTGAAGAACTGATGCTTTTGAACTGTGGTGTTGTAGAAGACTCGAGAGTCCCTTGGATGGCAAGGAGATCCAACCAGTTCATCCTAAAGGAGATCAGTCCTGGGTGTTCATTGGAAGGACTGATGCTGAAGCTGAAACTCCAATACTTTGGCCACCTCATGCAAAGAGCTGACTCAACTGAAAAAAACCCTGATCCTGGGAAAGAGTGAGGGCAGGAGGAGAAGGGGATGACAGAGGATGAGATGGTTGGATGGCATCGCTGACTCAATGGACAAGAGTTTGGGTGAACTCCGGGAGTTGGTGATTAACAGGGAGGCCTGGCGTGCTGCGGTTCATGGGGTCACAAAGAGTAGGACACGACTGAGCAACTGAACTGAACTGAGTTCACTAATCTCTAACCAAAATTTAGTGTTTCCTTCAAATATGGATATAGGGAATAAACCACAATAGTTTCAGTATCTGTGGCTTTGTCACCAATAGAAATTACACATATTTCACACATCACATTATACTTATTGCATATATTGTGAAATACACAGGCTCCAAAAATCACTGCAGGCAGTGACTACAGCCATGAAATTAAAAGACTCTTGCTCCTTGAAAGGAAAGGTATGACCAACCTAGACAGTGTATTAAAAAGCAGAGACGTCACTTTGCCGACAAAGGTCTACATAGTCAAACCTATGGTTTTTCCAGTAATCATGTATGGATATGAGAGCTGGACCACAAAGAAAGCTAAGTGCCAAAGAATTGATGGTTTCAAATTGTGGTGCTGGAGAAGACTCTCTAAGAGTCCCTTCCTTGGACATCAAGGAGATCAAACCAGTCAATCCTAAATGAAATCAATCCTGAATATTCATAGAAAGGATTGATGCTGAAGTTCCAATACTTGGCCACTTGATGCGAAGAACTGGCTAATTGGAAAAGACTGATGCTGGGAAAGCTTGAAGGCAAAACAAGGAGGAGGTGGCAGAGGATGAGATGGTTAGATAGCATCATTGACTGAGCAAACTCTGGAAGTTAGTGGAGGACAGAGGAGCCTGGTGTACTGCAGTCCATGGGGTTGCAAAGAGTCAGACATGGCTTAGCAACTGAAAAACAGTATATTGTAAATATCCCTGATGCTCATTACCACTCTAAAATTTGGGCAGTCAGTAGGCCCACCATTAGATCTTGCTATGTAGTAAGTTAATAAAGAAGTACATTGCAATTTTTTTAATATTCTCATCATTATATTTCAATATAATTTGTTTCCTTTGTAATCCAATCTGTTTGATTTTATGTATTTAAACAACTATTCTGATGAAGAGACCATCACCTTCATCTAAGGGTTCATGACACAAAAATGGGGTAAAAGTTATCAACCTTATGATACAATGAGTATGTTTAAAAATCAAGAGAAATGTCTGTTAATAGCCTCACCACTCCCCACCATTATACTAGCACCCAATACAAACACACACCCCAAAGAGACAAGGGGACTGTAGCCCATGAATGCAGTGTTCAGACTAGCAATAAAATGACAGTGGGCGCACAGCAGAAAGCAGCGAGGAGCCTCAGGACATACAGGAACTACAGGCAAAGCAGATGATGAAACAGAGGACGCAACAAACTTTTCTATTCTAAATGTACTAAAGGAAATAACCCTTAAGGGCCATGTGCTTAGTCGCTCAGTCATTTCTGAGTCTTTGTGACCGTACGGCCTACAGCCTTGAAGGCCCCTCTGTCCATGGGATTCTCTGGGCAAGAATACTGGAGGGGGTAGCCATCCCCTTCTCCATGGGATCTTTCCGAGATTCTTCATCATCTGAGCCACCCAGGGAAACCCCTAAGGGCCATAAGGAAACTGAATATTGTGCCCTGCCACTCTAACTGGTCACAGTACACTGGAAACAAAAAGGGAGGAAATACATCACATGATGAAAAACATTGACTCAAAGCTATTAGCTCAGAGCAAGGGCTGGAATAGGCTTTCACCAAGATGCTCTGTTAGCACAGCATCTTTGTTGGTGGTAGTTTCATTTTTTAAAAAATTATTATATAATCTGATATATACAAAATAACCTATATCATTTATAAAGTATAAGGAATAATGATAAATGAGTTTCAGTGAACCTATCACTGAATGCAAGACCTAGAACATTCTGAATGTCAGTGCATCTACTGTGTGTTCATACCTCTCCCATCCCTGTCTCCCCATCAGAGGAAAGCACTAGCCTGAACTGGGATTTACCTTACTTTACAGTTTATTGTGTATGTGGTTCCTCCCAAGGTATTGCTTAGTAGTTTTTGAGCTTTATAAAAACTATGCTGAACTGCAAGAAGTTTTTGGTAACTTAGTTTTTCATTCACTACTTTGTTTCTAATAGGTAGCTATGTTCTTGTATATAACAGTGGTGAATTCGTTTTTATTCTCTTGTAAAAATAATGAATAACAAAATTTTTAATTTATCTATTTTCCCATCAGTGAACAAAAAATTTATTCCAGTACTTTTGTATTATCAGCTATGTTGCCAAGGACATGTCTAAGGAGATTTCCTGGTTCACATGCAGAAGAATTTGAGAGGTTATACCTAGAAATAAAACTGCCTGGTCAATGAATATATGCATGTTCAACTTCACAAGATAATGCCAAGGGGACTTCCCTGGTGGTCCAGTGGCTAAGACTCCATGCTCCCAATGCAGGGAGCCTGTGTTCGATCCCTGGTCAGGGAACTAGATCCCACATACCACAACTAAGTGTTCCTTTGCTGCAACTAAAGATCCTTGTGCAACCAAATAACTAAGCAAAATATTAAAAAAGAAAAAAAGATAGTGCCAATTTTATTTTCCAAAATGATTTTACCAAATGTGCACTCCCCTTAACAAGGTACACAGAGGGGAGGGGTGGGGTGGGAGGTGGGAGGAAGGTTCAAGAGGGAGGGGACATATGTACCTAGGGCTGATTCATGTTGATGGACAGCAGAAACCAACACAACACTGGAAAGCCATTATCCTCCAATTAAAAATGAATTTTAAAAAAATTTTTAAAAAACAAGGTAAGTCAATTCCTATTGATCCACGTACATACCAATACTTGATGCTATCAGATTTTATAATGTATTGCCATCTTTGCACACTCAAGATAGTATACTGCTTCATCCTATTAGGAGCATAGAAGTGTCAGCAAGTGCCAAAAGTTTTATCAGTACAACTAATTCAAAGTTATACAAGGTCTTAACCTAAGTTCTCCCTGAAATGCAGAGCCTGAGTCAAGGGTTTGCAAGCAAGTAATTTATTTGGGGAATTGATTTCAGAAAATAGAATTAGGTAATTTAGGAAAGGGAAGCAGAAAAGAGAAAATCAATACAGGGGCATACTTTCAAGTTGGCCACAAACTGTAGGCAATGGGGACCTTCACCTTTCTTCGACTCTATGTGAATGTTTTAGAAGCTAACAAAACTAAAATGCAATTCCAAATTATCTAGTCAAGGTTGGGAGAAAGAAGCCTTTATCTCTGGCTCCCGACCCATGTTAGTCAAGGATTGATTCGTGGGCCTTAAATACCCTCACAGTCCATAATACCTATGTGAGTGCCAGGCATTTCCAACAAGCCTCTGTGTTGTAACATCGAAGCAGTCCCAGGGTGGAAAGTGAACTATTCACTGTAAGATTCAAGCAAGGTCTGGTCTGGTTACACCCACATGAAACTGGTTGCAGGATCAATGGCTTGACTAAAAGGAAGGCTGAAAGGATGCACAGTGAGACACAAGATGTGCCCAATATATGCAGCTACTAAGTGTCAGGAATGGAACGCAAACACATGTGTCTATCACAGTTCAAACAGTAGGCATCTGGCACATAGTATGTAAACACTGTCCACTGCCTACCCAACAGCCTTCGCTACCTTTCTTCTCGCCCAGGACAACACTAATATGCTCAGGAAGCCAGCAAAGAGCTCTGAAATGGAGCTGGCACAGGAGCTGCAGGGCTCCATCATGAGCCCAGATTCCTTGACTTCTCCATTCTCACATCAGTGCTAACATACATCCAATGCATCACTCAGGAATCCAAGATGGCTCTAGCCATCATGCCTGCATTCCAGCTGGAGGAAACAGGAAGTGTGCAATGGACCCTTTAGGCAGACTTCCTTAGACCCTTTAGACAGACTTCCTTAGAAGTCCCCACACAACACAACGGTTCTCTGTGGCACTGCTCAGTCATAGGATCACACCTTGGTACAAGAGATGCTGGGTCACTGAGACTGTTCAGTGGAAGCATCGGCACCAGGAATAAAACTGCACTGTCATGGAGGGAGAAGGCAAGATAGGATGCTGAATGGCAACTGAGGTCTCTGCCAAAGGAGCCGTTTGACGTGGCACAAGCTCTTAATCTGTACTGCAGTCTTCCTCTTTGTACATTGGAAGTAAAAGTACTACTTCACAAAGTTATTACGAGGACCAAATGAGATCATGTAAATATAATTGCACAGTTGCTGGGATGCAGAAAGTGATGAATAAACGCTAGCAGTGCAAGCTTGGATAACTGATCTTATCAGTGTCTCTGCATTTATCAGGCTTAAAGGTGTAGGATGCTGACTCACTCCCATAATGCTCATAAGTGTTTAAAGTCAGAGTGGCGGCTTATTAATTTACAATGAGAAATGTAACTTTCACACAGACCAGACAGCCTGACCAGATTATTCACTCCCTGAAGGCAACAGACATGGAGAATCATATGGTTGACTGCCAAGCATGAAATCAGGAGAAACATAATTCATTACACAATTCAACTATTTAATGGCATTAGGCTTGGACACTCTCTTGCATCCGTCTCCACAACTGAGTTTATCTAACCTGGCAGGTCCGATGATCAGGCTGGAAATATCACAGGTAACCTCTCCCATGGACAGTGCTGGGAGGTTTTACCAATTGCTGGGAAAACTCACCAAGAATGTGGAAACCGTGCAAAGACCTTTAGGTTAAACTCTAACAGTTTTGGCATCAGCAAATTCATTCTGAATAGGAAGCCCTAGAAACCTGGCATAACTTTGGAAAAGCCAGAAGTAAGGGAAAATGGGGCAGCATGAAACCTCTTTAGATTTAATGGGTTAAAAGTTGAATCCATTTTTTACTTTAAAATGGAAATATTTTAGATGCTTCATACCAGAGATAAGAGAGAACATTAATAAAAGTTAAAAACATAAATTCTACAAATTGAGCAAACTGAAAAATATAACAATGTATATATACATGCATGTGCCCAGAATCTCACTTGTGACAATTTTTATCTTCTAGGCTGTACATATACCTTCTCTTGACACAGTTTTGTTCTAAATAGGGTACAATAAAAAGTAGGAGAGCAATGTGGTATAAAGGAAAGAGTGTTAAACTTCGGCATCAAAGTTGCTTTTCAGTCTTGGCTTCACCTCTTGTAAGTAATGGGATCCGAACAAGTTATTTAATGTCTCAGAACTTTTTCTCCTCTGTGATAGACTGCAAAAAATAGCCCCTTTTCTGTATCCCTCTCTGCATCCATTTCTTTATTTTTTTTTTTAGACAAAATCTTTTTATTTTTTCCTTTACATTATCGTGTTGGTTTTGCCATACATTGACATGAATCCACCATGGGTATACATGTGTTCCCCTTCCAGAACCCCCCTCTCACCTCCCTCCCAATTCCATCCCTCTGGGTCATCCCGGTGCACCAGCCCTGAGCACCCTGTATCATGCATCAAACCTGGGCTGGCAATTCATTTCACATATGGTAATTTACATGTTTCAGTGCCATTCTCCCATATCATCCCACCCTTGCCCTCTCCCATAGAGTCTAAAAGACTGCTCTATAGATCTGCATCTCTTTTGCTGTCTCGCATACAGGGTTATCGTTACCATCTTCCTAAATTCCATATATATGCATTAGTATACTGTATTGTTGTTTTTCCTTCTGGCTTACTTCCCTCTAAAAAAAAAAAAAAAAAAAAAAAAAAACAGTAGAACTGATTCAAATGCATTCTTTTTATGGCTGAGTAACATTCCATTGTGTATATGTACCACAGCTTTCTTATCCATTCATCAGTTGATGGGCATCTAGGTTGCTTCCATGTCCTGGCTATTGTAAACAATGCAGCGATGAACATTGGGGTACACGTGGCTCTTTCAATTCTGGTTTCCTCGGTGTATATGCCCAGCAGTGGGATTGCTGGGTCATATGGCAGTTCTGTTTCCAGTTTTTTAAGAAATCTCCACACTGTTCTCCATAGTGGCTGTGCTAGTTTGCATTCCCACCAACAGTGTAAGAGAGCTCCCTTTTCTCCACATCCTCTCCAGCATTTATTGCTTGTAGACTTTTGGATGGCAGCCATTCTGACTGGTGTAAAGTGGTACCTCATTGTGGTTTTGATTTGCATTTCTCTGATAATGAGTGATGCTGAGCATCTTTTCATGTGTTTGTTAGCCATTTTTATGTCTTCTTTGGAGAAATGTCTGTTTAGTTCTTTGGCCCACTTTTTGGTTGGGTCATTTATTTTTCTGGAATTGAGCTGCAGGAGTCTCTGCATTCATTACTTTGGTCATAACTTTGTAGGGTCCTCCCACTCTGACTCTGGGCATAACCATGGTGCTTGTTTTGGCCAACAGGACAAGGTAAAAGTGAGGGTATGCCAGTTATGCATCTAGACCTCAAGAGACCTGTTTCTTTCCATTTGTTCTTTCCTGCACCTCTGCCAGCTGCCCTGAGGACATGACCAGGTAGCCTGCCAGAGGATGAGAAACATGTGAAACAGAGCCCAGGCACAAGTTACTCCACTCAGGGTTAGTCTAGGAATATTACTCAGTGATTTAAGGGAAAAAAGAATGAAATAATGCCATCTGCAACAACATGGATGGACCTAGAGATTATCATAGTAAGTAAGCCAGACAGAAAAAGACGAATATCATACAGCACCACTTATATGTAGGATCTAAAAAAAATGATACAAATGAACTAATTCACAAAATAGAGAGACTCACAAAACACAAACGTGTGGTTACCAAAGGAGAAAGGGGAGAGGGGAGAGATGAATTATGAGTTTTGGATTAAAATATACACAGTACTATATATAAAATAGATAACCAACAAGGACCTACTGTACAGCACAGGGAGCTATACCCAATATCTTGGAATAACCTATAATGGAAGAGAACATTAAAAAAAAAAGTATGTGTGTGTGTATATATATAAAAAACTGAAAAAACTGAAAGGGTTAGCCTACATCAGCCAATATCCAGATAAACCCAAACATGTGAAGAATCCCAGCCAAGATCAACAAAACAGTCTAGTTAACCCCCAGCTGACCTAAACTCATGAGCTTATAATATGCACATTGTCATATGCTACTGAGATTCTATGATTGCTTGTTATGCAGCATTATTATGGCAGCACATAACTGACACACACGTATCTGCTATACTAGAGGTTACAACAGCTAAATCAGATACCAAATGTAGAGTGACCAATATACCAAAAATATATATATATATATAGCTATTTTGGGGGACAAGTTTCTACTTCAAAAAAAATACAATCACATTCTTGAAATTATACCCAGGTCACTAACATAAGTTTTTGGATGTTTCTAATCCATTTAGTCTCACATTTGCAGACAGTCTCTTGTTTTACTCTCCCAATGAAGTACAAACATCTGCAGACCATCTACTAACTGAACTTTTAAAAAGCAGGCAAACTATTTTTCCACCTCCAGTCATTTTGGAGAGGGGGATATTATTTCATGTAACTCACCACTGGTCTCACGTAGAAATAAAAATGTAATTAAATTAGACTTTAAAATTAATGTGTTTTGAGAAATGTACAATGCCCCCTGCCCCGGATTATACAATCTCTAGAATAGTTAATCCTCCCAAGAAAAAATCACGTATAAGAAGCCAGCAAATCATCTCATAAAATCATCTTTGAGCTGGTATAAGGGCAAGCTGCAACTTAGCTCTGTGATTAGAAAAGAAACATAAATAGAGATAAATAAGCCAATGTATAGACTCCCTATTCATTCACCTCCATTTGCATAAGAGATTAAGAGACCTCAGTGTAGCATTTTCTCTCATTTCTTTATCCTTTGTCTTTTGAACATATAAAGTAATTAAGCCTGGCAAAACAAAAAGTACGCTATAAACTTCACAGACAATGATGTATGTAATGAACTAGATTCACTCCATACCACAGAATCTCAAAATGAGAGAGAGACATGGTTTACAAAACTCTTCTCATTATCTGAACAATCCCCAAAATTGCAATGTGTATTTCTGCTAGGAGCCCTGGCTTCCTGTGTGTTTAATATAATGTGTATATGGACTGATAGAACTTTAAATAACTGAAATTAAACACTTAAAAAATAAAAAAAACAAGGGATGTTCCCTAGACCAGCAGCACCATAAGAAGTAGTAGATACTGATGATGTAGGACAATGGATTTTCTTTGGGAGTCTTCTCTGTTCCTTACTGTGGAACATGTACTACAAAAAATGTTTGAGATGAAAGCTGAAGCTGATGAAGAAAAGAGAGGACATAGCTCACTGCCAGCTTTGAGACTTGCTAGAAACACAAATTCTTGGGCTCTTCCCCAAACCTACAGAATCACAAATTCTGTAGGAATGCAAACTAGTACAGTCACTATGGAGAACAGTGTGGAGATTCCTTAAAAAGCTGAAAACAGAACTGCCATATGACCCAACAATCCCACTGCTGGGCATATACACCGAGGAAACCACAATTGAAAGAGACGTGTACCCCAATGTTCATTGCAGCACTGTTTATAATAGCCAGGACATGGAAGCAACCTAGATGTCCATCGACAGATGAATGGATAAGAAAGCTGTGGTACATATACACAATGGAATACTACTCAGTTATTAAAAAGAATGCATTTGAATCAGTTCTAATGAGGTGGATGAAACTGGAGCCTATTATACAGAGTGAAGTAAGTCAGAAAGAACACCAACACAGTATATTAACACATATATATGGAATTTAAAGACGGTAACAATGACCCTATATGCGAGACAGCAAAAGAGGCAGATGTAAAGAACAGACTTTTGGACTCTGTATGAGAAGGCGAGGGTGGGATGATTTCAGAGAATAGCATTAAAACATGTATATTAACATATATGAAATAGATAGCCAGTCCAGGTTCGATGCATGAGGCAGGGTGATCAGGTGATTCCCATGCCTGCTCAAGCTTCAGAACTACTGATCTAGACAGCACCAAAGCTGCTTCCAGCATTATCTGGGGACTGGCAGCACTGGCATCATCTGGAGTTCGTGAGAACTGCAGACCCCCATACTCACCCAAAGTTGGTGAACTGGAATTTCAACTATAGAAAGATCTTCCGATGAATTGTCTGCACAGTATCTTTTGTGCAGTGCTGTACTCATAACTGTCCAGTGCTTCCTGTTCTGGGCTGAATTGTGCCCCTACACCCCCAACCCCACTCCAATTCACAAGTTGAAATCCCAACCCCTAGTACTTCAGAATCTGTACGTGGAGACAGAGCTTTTATAAAGAGGTAATGAAATCAGAATGAGGGGTGGGCCCTAGTCCAATATGACTGGTGTCCTTGTAAGAGGAGATTGGGAAAGAGGAAAGACATGAAAACAGTGAGAAGGCGGTCATGTACAAGGCAAAGAGAGGGATCTACCTCAGAAGATGCCAGCGCTGCCAACACCTTGATCTTGAACATCTAGCTCTCAGAACTGTGAGAAAATAAATTTGGTTTTTAAGTCATCTAGTCTGTGGTACTTCATTCTGGGAGCTGGAGCAACCAATAACAGTTCCCAAAGTCAGGCGCATACTGCAATCATCTGGGGGAGGTTTAAAAGTCCTGGCGCCCGTGTCCCATCCCCAGAGGTTCCAATTTAGGAAGTCCAGGGATCAGCCCTTAAATCTGGACTTTTAAAAGCTCCCTGGGTGATTTTTAAAGTGCAAAACAGTTTGAGAACCACTGATAGTCTACTTTATTCATTTGACTGGTGAGAAAGCTAAGGCGTAAGATGGATTGCTACATTTCAATCTCTTGGTACTTTCTTAGCTGAGGTCCCATCAGTAGGTCCTCAAACCTAGTCCCCTCTGCAAATACATCAGGACTCCTACTGGAAAAGTCAAGAATACAAGCTGGCAGTGAGATATATGCTCTTTTTTCCTTCATCAACTTCAGCTTTCATGTGTGCGCTAAGGATTGTCTCAAACATTTTTTGTAGTACATGTTCCACAGTAAGGAACAGAGAAGGCTCCCAAAGAAAATCCGTTGCCCTAAATCATCAGTATCTACTACTTCTCATGTTCTTCTTGCTCCTCCAGCTAAGTTGCTCTCCAGACTTCTAGGATGCAAATTCGAGACTCTGCGTTTGTGTAACCCACAATTTCTGGGCATAGGTGCCAAACCACTAATTAGTTTTTTTAATTGCTAAACCCCTTTCCACTTGTCCTTGTGAGGCTGTGACGCTCCCAAACTCACAGCACAACTATCTACTTACTGAAGGTTTACTCTCTTTCAGAAGCTGGAGTATCTGACCCACATTTAATACAATGAAAACCATACATGCCATATATATATCTATATATATTTCTGTATATAGAAATTTATTTTTCTACCTGCCGTCTCTAAAAGTTACCACCCTACAAAAATGACTTAGCACCCTTAAAATACCATACCTGAGCGAGAAAATAATCCTGTTCTTAATATGCTTTTGCTACATTGTTTAATATTTAATGTGGTAGTTGGACTCATCATTAATACCATCACTGGCTGAAACAGAACCACTTTCTTTCATGACAGTTCAACAGACTTGTCAGCTAGCTCCCAAAATCCCTCCCCTCAAAGCCCCTCTCCCTGGACTCCTTCCCACAATACAAGCTAAAAAGCCAGATATTTCCTGGCCTCCCAATGCCACAGTCCAGTTCCATGGATTGATAGGTGGCCAATCTATGGGACTCTGACCAATGAGATACAAGGGAGATTCTGTTGAGGAACTTTGGGGAAAGTTATTTCTTCTCTGACAGGAGAAAGTTGTCGGAGGAAGTTATTCTACCGCTTTCTACCCCATTAACTGCATTTGAACGTGGGATAAGGATGTAATGTCTAGAGCTGTTATAGACATCTTGAAACCAGGAAAGTGAAAGTCGCTCAGTTGGGTCTGACTCTTTGCAACCCCATGAACTATACAGTCCATGGAATTCTCCAGGCCAGAATACTGGAGGGGGTAGCCTTTACCTTCTCCAGGGGATCTTCCCAACCCAGGGATCGAACCCAGGTCTCCCGCATTGCAGGTGGTTTTTTACTAGCTGAATCACAAGGGAAGCCCAGGAAACCAGGAGGGTAAGGTATTAGTCCAATCCCCTGACACTGTTGGGCCACTGAGCCTACTCCAGTGATCACCTGCTGTCAGCTGTCTCTAATTTGTTAAAGCCACTTTTAGTTGACTTTTCTGTTACACCAAAAAAAAAGTCATAACTAATATGTAGATGTTTTCCATATATGTCAAACTCTTATTTAGAATACAGTGTAGTCTGAGAATCCACACTGAGAATCATAGAATTAGAAGGCTTATCTTATAGGAGTGAAGAAAAAGCATGTCCAGGAGATGTTCAAGGGACGCCAAACCCAATTTAAACTGCCAAATTCATGTATTCATTCATTCAGACCCTCACCTAATTTAATAGGCTCCAAGGATATACAGATGAATAAGACATTACTCTGCCTTTCAAGAAATTTTACTATCTTGAGCAAGACTGGTGTGCAAACCAAGAGTCCCAAGAGGCAGAGGAAAAGAGTCATGTTATCCAACAGGTGGGAAACCTGACTCAATTTGGGGGGGGGGGTCTCTGGGAAGAGCAAGGATCATCACAGTTTCCATTTAACTCTAAAAAATTACCCCTGGGAACTGACTAAACATCTCAGGTTTTATTAATTTTCTGGGGGGAGGAGGATAAAGGTTCATCTCTATAATCACAGATTAAAAACCAAATGATGATTCAGGAAAGCACAATTAATGATAGGCGACCCAATCAACTGCCAGAAAAGCTGCCCCCATCATCTTTCTCCCACAAAGCAGGAGAAAGACATGGGGGTTTAGGGGGGCCGGGGGGGTGTAGACATTTGCCTTTCCGCCCATATCAGCAAGGTTGTTCGTCTAGAACAGAACTGTGCTGTGAATTTAGACCACCTGTTAACACTGCATCAAACCAAACAGTACTGATGATAAAGCAATCAGTCGACAAGATGAGCAACAGATGCACAGCATTCTAGGAGGTTCTTTCCTTTGCTACTTTTAAGCAAAAAAAGAGCAGCAACAATTAGTACCTATTTAATAGTCACGGAAACACTTGAGCTTAAAGGTCAAGAAAGGGGCATGCACCCTCCCGGCTTTTTCTAAAAAGCAGTTAGTGGGAGCACCCCCCACACACACACCCCACACAAACACACACACACACTGGTAAAGGAAAAGTAAGGGGTAGCTTTGCATAGTTAAATCCGTCTAAGAGACAGTGTTCATTGATTTTCTTGCAAGAGAAATAATAGGTTTGGAAGCACCTCTGAAAATAGAGAAAATAAGACCCGCGGTACCCTCCTAAAATTTTCCTGAAATACGATACATTCAAAATAAAATATTCAAGAGAGTCCTTCAGTAAATTGTTTCAACATGATCGTGGCATTCACATTAATTGTGCCTCCGGAACATTTTGATTCAGTCAGCGGTGCCGAGATTGATATGCAGCAACTGCAGTTACCTTACAGCTCCGGCAGGTCCTGGGCTGGCTCCCAGATCCCAACTCAGGCTACGGTAAAGCATCTGCCACCTCGCAGAGAAATGAGGAAACCGCCCTGGCAAGGGATTCCAGCTCAGCCTTCCAGCTTTCTCGTCACCCTTGTCCCCCAACCCCCCTCTCAAACGCGACCTCTGAGAATAACCCAGGAAGAAAGTGGGGGAGGAGGGACACACACGAAACAAACCGAACATTCCTAGCCCCATAAACGCCTTATCCGGACATTTGAAGATACCTGGGAAATTAAATAGGGCCCCAGAGTTGGGCTTGTTTGGGGTCTGAGCGTGCGTTTGATCTTCGCTGTTGCGTTTTTTCAAATCTAACTTTCTGTCTCCAACGGAGAGAACCAGAGGTGAAAGCAAAGGCAGACGGAGGCACAAACTGGGAGACCGCCCCCCTCCTCCCCGCGAGCCACCCAAGCATCCAAAGACCAGAAACTTACCTGGCCGTCACCTAGACGGAAGAACGCTGGTCCACCCTCAGGAGGGGGCAGGTATTCAGCGTTGAGTCGCTGAAGCTGGAGATGAAATTAGACCCCAGGCGGGAGGCGAAGTCCCGCTCTGAGCCCGGGGGAGCCGAGTGACTCAAGCGCTCGGTGCCCGCCTCTCGCGCCACGCGCCCCTCGCGCCGCCCGCCCCCGGAAGGTACCGGGTCGGAGCGCTGGGGGGCGTCTCCGGCCGCCCTTAGCTCAGCGCCGTCTGCCGGACTCCCCTAGTCGGCGGCGCCAGAGCCCATCCAGCGGGGGCCGCGCCTGCCACAGCTCGCTCCTGGAGACGACCCTGCCTGACATGAGCTTCCGTCGTGGGTCTCCTCTCTCCGCCGCCACCCGGGGACCCGCTACCCCTGGTCTACCCATCTGAGCTCAACACACCTTCCACGTGCCATCTGGACACGCAACGCCAAGGCCCGCACCCCCTCCCCTCTGGGGAAGGCAGGACCAACCAGGCAAGACCCTCTTGCCCTGCCACCCTCGGCCTCCTCCTTGTGGCCGGGACACCAGAACCTACCCCTCCCAGAGCGAGCACAGCTGGCTCCAAGATCCCAGGTGTATCCTTGCCTGTAGGTCTCCCCTGTCTCGTTAAAGCTCGTTAGTAAGTCCTTTGTACAGTGAGGCAAATAAATAAATGAAAGGTCTGACTTTGGATCAGAGAACCGTTCCTTGCACGGCCAAACCAGGAGACGGGGTGGCTCCAGCCCTAAAAGCTCCAAACTCCCCCAAAGCGTTTTCACAAAGCACTTATAAAAGTCAGATGAGGGAAGGAGGTGGCAGGGTGTGTGATTAAATCCTGTGCAATTCTCTGATTGGCAGAGGGTGAGGTAGCTGGGTGGTGTCAAAAGGGTTACCGTCTTCAGTCCTTAGGCTCCAGGAGGCCTGGGGCTTTGTGCTCATCAAGTAGTTAACAGCTTCCATTTGGTGGGGGGTTTTCACATTTACAAAACAACTCAGGAAATTTACATCAAAACATTTACATCATAATCTAGGTGCCTCTTTCAGAGAGGAGCTAAAGCAGAGGATATGTAAGAAGGCCTGTCTGGAGAAGGCCCCTTAGGGTCCTGATCAATTACTCCAGAGCAACTCCTCCAACGACTCTTTCCACCTGCCAGCCAGCTGGATTAGGCAATGCCCAGGCCCTCCCACGGGCTTCCCCAGTGGCTCAGATGGTAAAGATCTGCCTGCAGTGCAGGAGACCAGGGTTCTATTCCTGGGTCAGGAAGACCCCCCTGGAGAAGGGCATGGCTAAACACTCCAGTATTCTTGCCTGGAGAATTCATGGACAGAGGAGCCTGGTGGACTACAGCCCAAAGGGTTGCAAAATAGTCAGACAAGACCTAGCAAGTAAACAACAACAAAAATCTTGCTCTACTGGGTGGAGAAGGGTGATGAGACCACAGTCCTGCCTCCACCATATCAAAACTGGGATGAACAGCATATAGAATAAAAATCCTGTTAGTCTTGACAAGGTTGAGAGAATACAGAGTTCAGAGAGAAAGAGACAAGAATGGGGGGAGAGTGGCACATTTTCCCAGCTTGAGGACAGCATTTCAGCTGTGGAAGGTTGCTGCTCATGCAGAAAAGTATGTAATCTCCCCTAACACACATCCTTCTCATCATCCCTTCTTTTTATTTCAACCATCATGACAAACCTACAGTGGGCAGAGATAAGACATTCATTTCAGTGTTTCAATATCCAGCCTGACACCAGGATTTTCCTTCCCACTCCTGCCTTCCACCAACACCTCTCTACTTTTCCTCCTTTCCCATCTATTTCCTTTTATTTTTCTTCCTTATCTATACCTACTTCCCTTAATAGTATCATCCCTCAGCCTCTCTCTCTCTACTCTCCAAGCCTATAAGGCACTGTTTCTTTTCTAACTTTATTTTTTCTCTTCTTCCAAAGTGTCCAATACTTTGTATTCTTCCTTACTTTATTCTTTTCAAGGTTCATCACAATGAACTGTATTGTTTTAAGCTTGTTTTAAGTCACTCAGTTCAGTCATGTCTGACTCTTTGTGACCCCATGGTCTGCAGCATGCAAGCTTGCTCTAACTCATGTCCATAGAGTGGATGATGCCATCCAACCATCTCTTCCTCTGTCATCCTCTTCTCCTGCCTTCAATCTTTCCCAGCATCAGGATCTTTTCTAAGATGTCAGTTCTTTGTATTAGATGACCAAAGTATCAGAGCTTCAGCTTCAGCATCATGGATCAAAATTCTTTCCTGTCATAAATCCTATATTCCCCTAGACTGTGTATGCGTCTGTGTGTAAGGCAATGTCTCTTTTCATGCAAGATGATCAACTATAAGTATTACTAGAATCATATCATCATCCATTCATTCAACTCACATTTAATATACACCTACCATGTACTTGGCATTATGTTAGGTCCTGGGCTTATAAAGATGAATAAGGCAAAGTCACTAAGATCAAGAATACCATACACCAAAGAGTGGGGTAAGGGGAAGAGCACACAATAAACAAACTGAGGCAGCAAAGCTGTAAGAGGGATGTGTACAATGTGTTGTGGGATTCAGCAGGGAGTTTGCAGCCCTCGGTGGAGGAGGTGCAGTGGTCATGAATTATTTCATCAGAGTATAACAACCGAACTGAGACTTGAAGAAGACTATGTATTTTTCAAGAAAATAATAATGGGAGAAATACACAGGAGTTGAATAATTTACTATGGATTCTTAATTTGTGTCTTTCTCTTGCGATGGCATCATCATTTAGTCAGATAATGTCCAAGAGAGCTCCAGAGTTGAGAGAGTCCTAACTTCCTAAGAGTTCCAGCAAAGTTCCAGGGATTGGCTCTGCTTGGGTAATGTGTCTACTCCTGAGCCAATCACTATGGGCCAGGTAAGTGATGTGTTCTGATTGGCTATCCTGAGTCATGTGCCCATTCCTGTCCGTCTGTTTTGGAGTGGAATGTAATGGACAGATTAATAGCCTTACCTGATGAGGAAGGGACAGTTCCTAAAGAAAAAGTTTCTAGGAAAGATGTGGACAAAAATAACATGTCCACTACATGTATACAATTACTTCCCTGAAAAATCTCTCATTTTGCAAAAAGCACACTAAAACTAACAAGACTTCTGGAAAAAAAGTAGAGTTGGGACAGATCACTCAAAATGTATGCAACCTTATTAGCTGAACATTAATAAAATAAAAAATTAATGTCTCAGACACAACGGTTTGCTATGGCAAGAGGCTATCCATAGAATATTAAATGTGCAATAAACCAATACAGCAGAAATTCTGACTTGATAGAGCTGAGACAGCACACAAGGAAGTGGAACTCAGACCTGAGCTTATCATTAAGGTAAGCACAGGAGGAAGTGCAATCTACCTGGTGCAAGAACCGTAAGTAAGGCTTCTTTGGGGAGGAAGCCTCTTGGTAACAGACTCTCACTTTTCATTTTCTTAAAATAAAGCTAAAAAGGCTTCTGACTGTGCAGCAGCCAAGTTGAGTCCTTTTTATTTTCATGCTGAAGGTTATAATTATACTCTAATACAACTTCCACATTATACTGATTTTGTTCCCTATTTGCAACTGCAAATAAACAATTCTTATAGAAAAATGTGTTTTACTGGAAGAGATGGTGTATAGTTATTTTCTATCAAATAGTTATCAAGCACCTGTGATCTAATCTGGTCTTGTGATTTTAAATTCCAATTATTTGCTAATGACTCTCAGATTTCTATCACCCGCCCGGAATTTCCTCTGAATTCCAGACACTAGCCCAAAACCCTGCTTAATATCCTCATTTTGATGGCTTAAATGGTCTTCCTAGGCGGCGCAGCGGTAAAGAACCTGCCTGCCAACGCAGGAGATAGGAGAGACTTAGGTTCAATCCCTGGGTCTGGAAGATCCCCTGGAATAGGAAATGGCAACCCACTCCAGTATTCTTGCCTGGAAAATCCCATGGACAGAGGAGCCTGGTGGGGTCCATGGGGTCGAAAAAGACGGACACAATTAAGTGCACATGCATGGTGTGACATGGATGGCTAAATAAGAATCTGCAACTTGCCATGTATACAAAATCCAACCCTTGATATATTCATCACATCTTCTCCTTCTCAGGTCTTCCTCATCTTTTAGAATGGAAACACCATCCATATTGACACTCAAGCTAAATATCCTTAGATCATTTTGACTTTTTCTCACACCCCATATCCAATTCATCAGCAAACCCTGCCTATTCTACCTTCAAGACACATCTAGAATCTGACTTCTTATGACCTGCACTGCTACCATCTAGTCCAGCCACCATTATTTCAGCTGTGCTATTACAAACAGCCCAGCCAGCCTCCTTGCTTCTGCCCTTTGACCCCTCTAATCTATTCTCCCACAGTGGCTGGAATTATCCTTTAAAAATACAAATCTATGTTGACTGTATATACCCTTGGTAGTATATACAAGAGTATTGATAGTGTATATATTATCAGTATGACATCACTGTAGATGTTGACCTTGGTCACCTGGCCAAGGAAGTATTTAGCAGGTTTCTCCACTTTAAAATTGATTTGGGGAGACTTCCCTGGCAGTCCAGTGGTTATGACTTTGTACTTCCACTGCAGGGGGCATAGGTTCAATCCCTGTCTGGGAAACTAAGATCCCATATGCCAGACAACCAAAAACAAAACACAAAATAAAGTTACTGTTCTTCTTTCCCTTTTGACACCATACATTTTTGAAGAAAATGCTAACCCATCCTTCTAAGGGGAGGAAAGTTATTTTCCATCTCCTTAAATGTAAGGTGTCTGCAGTTTTTCTGAACATGAAATCTGTCTAGTCTCTACAATTTATAAATAATTTAATCCTTGACTTATTTTAAAAGTTATAATTCTAAAAATGTCATTCATCTATTCAAAACCCCTCATTTGCCCGTCTCCCACAGAGTAAAAACCAGATTCTCACAATGGTCACTAAGTCCCTACATACTCTAGAGTTCGCCATCGTTCTAAACCTGCCATCTCCCACTGTCTCCCTAGTTTCCTCCACTCTGTTCACATTCACCTTCCTGCTCTTCCTTCCACATGTAAAGCTGGTTCCCTCTACCCAGAACTCTCTTCCCCCAGATACCACCAGGGCTTGTCTCTTAACAACTTAAGGTTTCTCTTCAGAAATCATCTATCCCTAGGACTTCCCTGGCAGTCTGGTGGGTGAGACTCTGCACTCCCAATGCAAAGAGCATGGGTTTGATCCCTGGTCAGGGAACTAAGATCCCACATGCCATATGCAGGCAGCCTTAGAAAAAGTCATCTCTCCCTGAGGTCTTCCTTGACTACCAAATTTAAGATACTTTCTCTCCTAACCCCAGCACCCCATCCCCCATTCCTGCTTTATTCCCCCTATAGTTTTTATCCCATCTGACATTTTAAATATGGTATTCACTTATCTCTGTCTCCCACTTGTACAATATAAACACCATAAAAACATGCATTTCTGCTTTACTTAATGGATCGTCCCTAGTGCCTAGAACAGAATCTGGCAGGTAGTAGGCAGTCAAGAAATATTGGAGAGCATATTTGCCTGCTATATGCCAGGAATTGTTCCAGGCATTAGGAATATGACAGTAAATAAAAAAGTTAAAACAGATTGAGCCTCCCTATCATATGTGTGTGACTCCCTAAATACTACCTTCTAAAAAGCAAGACCTGCTTTAGCATCATTCAGCCTATTCAACACGAACAAGCAAAGTTATTATGCTTAAGAGAATAAATAATGAATATTATGCAATAAGGATCCCCCTACAAGCTTACTAATACTTGTAAATTAGAAAAAGTCTGTTTGTTATGTTACTTGATTTCTTCTTTAAATCTGAAAAGTACAATTAATCATTAAGTCTGCTTCCACTGAACCCTTTTTCACTGGTAGATGGTTCTGTAACATCTTGGCATTAAACCATCACAAGCTGACTATAAATCTGTAAATCTGTTTTGTCATGGGAAGAATCCATTGTTATCAGTACCTGACACAAAGGGTCTGGAAAAAAATAAATAAAGGGTCTGAAGAGGAAAATTACAAGGAGGCTGTACAATACTGAAATTAACATGATCAGAGTAACACACTAGTGTTACGGGCGGGGGGGGGGGGAGCAGCACATAATTAAATGACAAATGAGACAGACAGAGAGAATGGGTTGTAAGCTCAGCGGAGGAGTAATAATTTGTGGGTGGAGAAGCTGGATCTAAGGGTTGGGTATTTTTGCATTTCTAGTGCATTGACTACAGCACCCCTGGATTTGGGAAGTGTCATGATAGCTTGTAGGATTTGCTCTTCCTGTACCTCCTCTTATCTTCTGGTTCATCTCTAGGCTTTGACATCAAGGGTGGCCAGGAAGGCAGAGACAGTTGGGTGGCTAGAGATGGCTTTTTCCTCTAAGTATGAGGAAATGTTTTCTTATGAAACCAAACACTAAAGCACCATCAAGTGGAGAGGTATTGATTTTGCCCACTTGAATGTCATTATTCCTCTTGAGGGTCTTTCAGTCTTCCACTTATTCCCACTATCATTGTGGCCCCCAGAGGCTCACTGTTCCCTCATTAAAACTTTGGCATGTGCTGTACACCTGAAACCAACCAGCTCTTGTAAACCAACTATAATTCAATTGAAAATTACATGAGATTTTAAAACATAAAAAATAAATACATGACTTTTAAGATAAAAAAATTGACATGGGGTAGAACAGTTGTGACAATGTAAAATTGTAAGTGAGATTCCTATAACACAAAGAGAAGAAAAAAGAAGTATTGTAGAATGAACCAATGATCTCCATTAATAAAGAAAAAGCATTAATCTAATATTTATTTATGAAGATTTTCACACGTATCTTGATATTCCTCTTAGTAGCCCTAAATGATAAGGTAGTTATTATTATGCCCATTTTACTGATGAGAAAACTGAGGCTCAGAACATTTAAATGCTTTGTCCATGGGCACATAGCCAACTCTAGTTTGAGTTAGAGTTCAAACTAAGGTCTGTTCTTCTATAAGTTTGGTGCTTGTATCAATTAGCGCTAGCCATAAACTGATGCTTCAAAAATCAATGGCTTAAAACCAGAATCGTTTACTCTCAAGTATCTATGAGTTAAATCAGAGTCAGCTAATTTAGGCTGAGCTTGGCTGGAGGTGACTCTGCTACATGGAGTCTGTTACCATGTGGGACTAGAAGGCTGGTGCCTGCATACTCTTCTTATGGTAACAGTAAAAGGGCAGACACAAGAGGAAACTTGCAAAGTCTCTTGCTGGGCTCAGAACTGGTGCAGCATCATTGCCACCTCATTGTGTTGGCCAAATAAAATTCTTTGGCTGAACTCAAGGTCAAGG
The DNA here is from genome assembly GCA_007570785.1 of Antilocapra americana. Classification (NCBI taxonomy): domain Eukaryota; kingdom Metazoa; phylum Chordata; class Mammalia; order Artiodactyla; family Antilocapridae; genus Antilocapra; species Antilocapra americana. The sequence goes on from ML664662.1 coordinate 3,560,038, forward strand.
GACAGAGAAGTACACCCCACCCAAGAAAGCACTGCAAAATTACATGGCAATGGGCATCTCTATAGGAAGGGATAAGAAACTGGAGCCATCACTGTATTCAACCCAGTGCTCTTCCCCAGGATACCAGGAAACTTCTCCACACAGGTTTGTCATCTACATTCTAGCTACCTACAGCTGAGACAATGGATGTCTATTCTGTCTTGAAATTAGAATCAAAGGACATGTCCCTGCTTTGCCACCACACGGGGCTCTCCTAATGCATTTCATTCTGACAGTCTTGTCTGCGTTATTGATTCAAACTCTCATCTTACCCTTCCTGTGAGACCTACCTCCAAAACACAGGGGAATGGCCTCATCTAAGTTCACCCAGTACATGTGTACAACACAGAAACCCCTACAACTCAGAAGAATCGTAAAATTCATACTGGGATTCCCTGGTCTCCAGTGGTTAAGACTCTGCCCTTCCAATGCAGCAGGCGTGGGTTCCATCCCTGGTCAGGGAACTAAGATCCCACATGCCATGTAGTGCCACCAAAGGAAAACATATTTTAATAAATAAAATTCATACAATAAGATTCATATGCATCCATCAGGAATGGAGAATTCTATGTATTTAAACTCTCCTAGCTGGACACTTATTCTCTGATGCCTAATTCTCTTTACTCATTCATCCAATTCATGTGGTGATATTTTATTGAGTACATACTATGAGTCAGACATTGTGTGAGGTAATGTAGAGCAGAGGAGCCGCAGGCCTTGCTTTCATAGAGCTTTGTTTGTTTGTTTTTTTCCTGGTAAATTAATATGTACTGATGTATGTGAATGAATTCATGTCATGTTATACTTAACTCCCATTTGCATAACTTATTTGCATCTTAATAAGAATGCTGATCCAAAATGTGATCCGTTTTTGTCCTGTCTGGCCCTGATGGGATAAGGAACACTTTCTGAGCAGGAATAGTTTCCTGCTGTCTGTACATTGCACCCCCTAACTTGTCACTGACAGTAGTTCCTAGGATAAAACCTCTTTGCCCATAGTGGAGGAGATGCTGGAAAAACCCTATCTGGAGAGGGCAAGGGTGGGATGATATGGGAGAATGGCATTGAAACATGTTAACTATCATATGTGAAATCAATCACCAGCCCAGGTTTGATGCTCGGGGCTGGTGCACCGGGATGACTCAGGGGGAGGGAATCGGGAGGGAGGAGGGAGGGGGGTTCTGGAGGGGGAGCATATGTATATCCATGGCAGATTCATATCAATGTATGGCAAAACCAACACAATAAAGTAAAGAAAATTTAAAAAAAATAAAACTGCTTACTATAAAAAAAAAAACATCCTATCTGGATGGTGATGGCCAGATGATCATCCCAGATGGTGATTTTGCACATTACCTGGTACACTTCAATAAAAAAAAATACACAAGTGTCTTTAAGTACCTACTTGGTGCTGGGTCCTGAAAGAATGCGGGTCTTGGGGTGAGATTGTCTGGATTTGAATCCATCCTCCATTTATTTGCCATGTCACCTCTCTGACCTCTGTTTCCTCATCTGTAAAAATGGAGATAATCAGAGTAGTTATTCACAGAATCATCATGACACTTAAATAAAATAATCTACATAAGCATTTAGCCCTGTGCTTGCCACGTTATGGCACTGAATGAAAACTTAGCTGTGATTATCTTGTCCTATATGCACAGCTGGATAGACAAAAGATTTGAAACAAATTGAAGAAATTCTTCTTCTAAGAATCTAATAATCCCATTTCAGAAGAGAAGTCTTACATTAAACAACAAGAGAGAAATCACAAGATGATTACATTAGTTAAGGTTCTTTCATTTGCAAGCAACAGAAATTAACTTTGTCTTATTTAAGAAACAAGATTTAGAGTGAGAGTAAATTCATTATAATGATTCAGAGGTGTTCCATGACCTCAAAAGTTAGTTCAGGTCCAAAACCTTGACATGGACAAGAAGCCAGCCAGCTCTAGAAATTCAACAACTAGAGCTGGGTGTGGACCCTGGGTCTCTTGAGCTCAACCAGTAAGGAGACTTCAGCTCTTAACACCTCTGAAACTCTGGTTTCCTGGCTTCCAAGTTTCGAATTCCCAGGATGAAGAAGCTGGTTGGCCAGCTTGTGTCAGTGTTCTACCTCTGGATTGATTTGTTAGGTAGTTAGAATAAGAAACAGGAGTCCAAAATGGTGGTGGCTAGAAGACAAGGAAGGGAAAAGCCCGCAAAAATAGTAACAAGGAAGGTCCAAGGACCTGAATGAGGACTTCAAGTAGCCTGACTAGCTCAATTTGCATAGGACAGGCTCAGGGGACAGAAAAAAACATATAAAAGAGGAGCCAAAGCACGCCCTCTCTCTCTCTTCCATGCTTTGAGGATGGACTTTCCCTCTCTCTCCCCCATGCTCTGCGGCGTTCTCTTTGCGTTTTTGGATCTGCATGCCCTCACGCTTTGATGATGGATTCTCCTGCTATCATCTTCTAAATAAAATAGAGCTGTAACACTGAGCTGTAACACTGATTTGTCTAAGAGCTATATCACGGTCTGTTCAAGACCCAAGAGCTGTGACCCACCGAGGGCTTTGAAGTCCGTCACTCCAAATCTTTGTTGTAACAAGACAAGAACTGGGGAACATACACTTGTCTGATATCTACACTCATGTGACAGATTCATTAGGGGTGGTCTCCTATCAGTCAGGGCAAGGTACAGGGGTATCCCATCGTATATATTGGAAGGCTTTTTTTCCAGATGTTAACAAGGAACTCAGGGAATAAATAGATGGATTCCTGTTACCTCTTTGCCCTTATCTCCTACAGTACTCCAGACACTCTGATCTTGCTTCTCCTCAAAATAACCAGACATATGGCCTCAGAAACTTTCTACTTGCTATTCCCTTTGCCAGGCATGCCCTTCTGTTAAAGAACCCCATGAATCACTTCCTTACCTCTTTCACATAATGAGTCAAATGTTATCTGCTCAGCAAAGCCTTCCGTGACAAAGTTATTTATTTTTAAGCTTAAAAAAATTTTTTTAGGCCATTCCATGCACCTTGTGGGATCTTAGTTCCCCAATCAGGGATTAAACTAGGCCCTCAGCAGTGAAAGTAGGGAGTCCTAACTACTGGATTCCTGGGAATTGCCAACAAAGTTATTTAAAATGGCAACATATCCCCCAAGACATCCACATACACACCTCTAATCTCACTTTCTCTGCTCTCTCTCTAAAATATTTATAACCTGCAGTACCGGTTAGCCAGGGCTTCCCAGGTGGCACTACTGGTAAAGAACCCACTTGCCAATGCCAGAAATATAAAAGACACACATTGGATCCCTAGGTTGGGAAAAAATCCCCTAGAGGAGAACATGGCAACCCACTCCAGTATCCTTGCCTGGAGAATCCCATGGACAGAGGATCCAGGCGGGCTACCAGTCCATGGGGTCGCAAAGAGTCAGACAGGACTGAAGCAACTTAGCATGCACGTACCAGTTAGCTACTTCTGCAACAAAACACTGCAAATTTAGCAGCTTTAAACAACCATCATTTTATCTAGCTTGTCGACAGTGGGTTGGTTGTGCAGTTCTTCTGGCCTGGAATGACTCAGTTGACCGCCCCTAGGTTTGCTCTTGCATCTGTGTTCAGCTGGCAGGCCAGCTGATGGTTGCACTATCCAGAATGGCCTCATTCACATTTCTAGTGGTTGTTCTCTTCCATGTAGCTTTTTTATCTTCTAGCAGTTTTCCTTGGAATCATTCATTTAGTGGTTTGAGGGCTTCCCTGATGGCTCAGATGGTAAATAATCTGCCTGAAATGCGGGAGACCCAGGTTCAATCCCTGGGTCGGGAAGATCCCCTGGAGAAGGGAATGGCAACCCACTCCAGTATTCTTGCCTAGAGAATTCCATAGACAGAGTAGCCTTACAGGCTATAGTCCATAGGATCTCAAAGAGTCAGACACAACTTAGAGACTAACACACTTTCTTTGAGGATTCCAAGAACAGTAAGGGAGTAATCCCCAGTGAGCTAGCACTTTTCAAACCTTGCTTGTATTTGTGTCTTATTTGCTAATGTCCTTTTGGCCAAAGTAAGTCTTGTGAACAGCCTAGATCTAATGGGTTGAGAAACAGACCCCAATGCTTAGTGAGAAGAGCTGCAAACTAAAACAGTAGAAGGATGTACAAACAGGGATGAAAGGAATTCATGGCCATATTTGCAATCTATCACATCTTTAACATATCATGTAGTTTACTGATTATTTTGCTTACTGTAAAAATAACTCTCCATTCGTTTATGAATCCCTGCCACAAGAATAACACCGGATGTGAAGAAATTTGTGTGGAGTGATTAATTTCCGTTTCTCTGCCCACACTGAAGAAATGGAGTCTATTTATGTGAGAGGCTTTCCTTTGAGTTGGGCCCATCTAATGCCACATTTGTGTCTTACAAATTCTGAGTATTTTTTAACTGTTTTAATAGCACAATGTATTAACCACTCTCGTAATTGCATAGATAAAATTCACGTTTCACATGAACATTTAAATGAATGCAAATCAACCTAAATGGCCTCTCCTAGAGGAAGGATTATCATGCAATAAACATTTGCTCCAACTGATATTATATATGCAAATGAGATTTTAATTTTGATATATTTTCACATGGCCATATTTTCAGTTCAATGCAAATCTACTTATAGTGTATCATTAAGGCTGAATCAGTCTCTTTTCTAGTGTGTGCATGTGTGTGGTTAATGTTGATACAGACGATGAAGCTTAATTTTCAGAATATCAGATGCTCTATTCTGCTCACCACTCCCCCCACCCAGCCCCCAAAGTCAGCATTATTATGGAGAGCTTTACTTTTTAGATAGGGACATGATGTCTTACCCACCTACATTTTTTATTCTTTTCTCTTTTTCAGCCACCTTCTCCCACTTTCTCCAATGTCACCCTTTACTTTTGTGTTTGTTAAGATTATTATAAAGGCACAAAGTTGTCATCAGATCAACTCACTTGACTTCTCAAAAAAGATGGCTTGATGGTCACAGCATCTTCGTTGATATGGCAGGCAACATTTTTTCATTCATAAAACATTCCCATTTAATTCTCTCTCACAGTGGCAAGACCAATATACATATAGGTCTGGGGATATCAGGCATCAGTATAACACAAAGATAAAATAACACAGAAAAATACCTAAATGCAGTATGTGCATACTTGCTAAGTCACTTCCACTGTGTCCAATTCTTTGTGATCCCATAGATTGTAGCCCCACCAGGCTCCTCTGTCCATGGGATTCTCCAGGCAGGAATACTGGAGTGGATTGCCATGCCCTCCCCTCCAGGAGATCTTCCCGACCTAGGGATCTGTAAGTGTGATATATTTTTATAACATATATTTTATGTGATATATTTTGGAAAACAAGTAAAATCCAGTCTTGCAAGACTGCACATTTACCTCAGTATTAGCAGCACTCTATTTATTTGATTTTTTTTTTCAGCTAAAAACCAAGGAACTGTTAAATTGCCAACAGGCGTTCATTTTGTCAGAGTTGAGATGAAAGCACTCAAGAGAAGTTAAAGCAATTCTTTTCTACTGGATAGTCTATTATTAGGCAAATTGCACTTTGCTTTTAAAATGTTTCTAAAAAAGACTCTTCGTATGCTCATCCCCCAAACACCTTCCCATATTCAGGAGTTTTTGGCTTCATATGACCTTATTATGGAAACATTAAAACCTATGTGTCATCTAAAACTATCTCTAGGATCAACATATCTGTAGTAAAAGAGACACTTTAACTTTTCTTTTTTAATATGAACTTCCAAGAAAAAAAAACCTAGATAGTTGTCTATATTAGACTACTCCGTGGAAAGCACTGACCACACAACACAGGTGAAGTAGGGATGGTAACTTCAGGCTGAGCACAAGCTTCCTGGAGCACCAGCCTGTTACCTCATCACCAACCGATCAGAAGAAAGTCATACACCCTGCAGCCTTCACCACAAATTTTGCGCATAAAACTTCTCCCCCAAAATGGAGTATGGGTTTTTTTTGTTTGTTTGTTTGTTTGTTTTTAACACAAGCCACTGTTCTCCTTTCCTGGCCTTGCAATAAATCTTTCTCTGATCCAAGCTCTGATATTTTGGTTTGTTTGGCCTCACTATGCATCAGGCACACACAACCGTGTTTGGTAAGGAGCATTCTCCAGGTGATGTACAGTTCCTGATACTGACTGCAAAAACACTCCCAGTACCAGCACTGACTGCTTACCACTCTTTGTTGCTGTGATTAACTCAGTATTCTTTGCAGCCTAATATCTAGGCCACCTAGGTTTCCCTTTAATGCCACATTGACAAAGGAATCAGCAAACATCCTCTCCCATTCTGTTTGTAATGTGGTGTGTAAACAAAACAGCTTCCGTGACAGGCTGCTGGGAGATACAGCAGGCCCTAGCTGCGGAGACCTCCCCCATCCTCACACCTCCCCGCACCTTACTCCATGACAGGCTGCTGTGAGATTTCCAGCGACCTCCCCCACCCTCACCTCATACCTCCCCCCACAAGCCAGGAAAGTCCCGCGCACGCCAAGAGATAGACCATCCAGGGCAGATGCGCAATTTAAACTGACCAAACATTGACTGCCAGCTATACCAATGCTGTAACAAAGAACTGCCTGTATAAAAGCAACTGTGATCTGGAGCGCGGGGCTCTTGTCGGATTCTACTGCCAGGATGAGACTTGCGCCCTAGCCCGGCTAGCAATAAACCCCTTTATGCTTTTGCATTGCTGTGTGGACTTGGTCTCTTCAGGGGCTTGGGACCCGGAGTTTGGACTTAACAGTAACTCCAGCTTTTTTAGTGGAACCCACAATCCTTTCAATAAAGTGTCTGATTAGAGATTTTCATTTCCCAAAGCTTTTCTACTTATGATATAATTGCTTCTTAAAACTGAAAAAAAGAATTCATTCTGGAATAAGTAAGGAGAGTAAACCTCTCCTTTTTCTTTCTAATACTTCAGAATTGAAAAGTGGCAGCTCAGAGAATCAGAACCAACTTCAAGCCCTAGATCTTCCCATTACTGGCTGAGATGCTGTAGGCAGGTTTATTTGATAGGTTTTAGGAATCAAGCTTCAGAATCTAAATAAGCAGAGAGGGAACTATAAATGAATATTCAAAGCTCACAGACTGAACTTTGGAAGAGTCAGAGGAATAGTCTCTCTGCTGAACCTCTTGGTAACACGCTGAGAAATGGAGCATTTCCTGCCATGGCAGTAAACAAGGATGCCACAGCCATCAGTAATTGCAGCCCTCCAAAGCAAGCTGGTGAGCCCTGAGGAAACTCAAGAAAGAAAAGACTACCCGCCATCTAGCACCCATTCCCTGCAGTATGTCCTAAGGAAACCCAGGATGTGAAAACAGGAAACTGGCCCCAGACAGCTGAGGTGCATGCATATGAAAGGAATGATTTCAGTGAGCCCAGACTCTTAGATCTTCCCAAACAGAGAAAATCACTTAATTCCTTAACTTGGGATATCTGTTTTACTTTAATTTACAATAATCTTTTTATGTTCAGAAGACCTGTCTTTTGTTATAAAACTTCTATATAACCTACCCCCCCGCCCCCCACCTCCTTGGAGCAGTTCTCTAAGGGTTACTTGAGATGCTGTCTCATAGACTTGAAGTCCTAAAAATTTCCACCAAATAAAACATAACTCTCAAATTTTAGGTTGTGAATATTTTTTAAATCAACAGCTCCCAGGGCACATGGAAGAACTGTCCTCTTCCACCACCTAGGCTAGCCAAAAGCTGCCCCACAACCTGATTTTCTACCTTTTGTCTTGACATTTACAGTAGGAAGTGTTTATCATTGTGCAATACAGTTTGAATTACAAAGCACAACTTTGTTTCTTCTGATTCTTTCTGACCCCATGGACTGTAGCCCATCAGGCTCCTCTGTCCATGGGATTTCCCAGGCAAGAACACTGGAGTGGGTTGCCATTTCCTTCTCCAGGCGATCTTACTGACTCAGGGGTGGAACCCGAGTCTCCTGCATTGCAGACAGATTCTTTATCATGTGACCTACCCTTTACTTGACAACACACACACAAAAATACTTAACAGAGAGCCTGCCACATATCCTGTCTATAATAGCCTGTGGAGATGGACATGTAGAATTGACTGGGGGCACAGTGTAATAAATATTAGATGAGACTCCAGGAAATCCAAATTTTATATCCAGATTTGCCAACTTATTCACTGTGTGAGCTGAGGTAAGGCACAGGACCTCTCTGACCTCAACAACCTCAACCCCCAAATGAAACAATCAGCCCAAATGGTTACTAAAGCTAGTTCTTAAATCCAGTAATCCTAGCAGATTCAGTTAACTCTCTGAAAATTATAAAAGTAGATCTCTTATTCATATTTAATTTTAATTAAATAGTTTTATCATGATTTTTAAAATTATACATTCTCACTTTTAAAAGGTAAAAAAAAATAAATTAAAAAAAAAACTAAGCCTACTTGTAATACCCACTACCTTACATTTTATCTTTCTGGGCTTCTTTCTTGATTTCCAATTCTTGTTCCCATCCATTATAACATTAATTTATTTTAGAAGGCCCAAGGTGAGGTATTATTTTTAAATTGCATTTCTAGTATAAAATTCTTGGATTTTATAATGTCCAGTATATGCACAATTAATTTTTTTGGCCACATTATGTAACATGTTGAACTCTCCCAACGAGGTATCAAACCTGAGCCTCCTGCAGTGGAAGTGAGAAATCTTAACCATTGAACCAAATCTAACAGAAAAAAATTAAATTCTTTTTGCTACTTGTTTTTGTAATGAACAGGACCTTCTGAGGTCCTCCAGGGCATGAAACTCTTTCCACGTCCCCCTTTCTTATTTGTAGGAATAAAGTCTTTAGCCTCCTAGACCTCCCTGATATCCAAAGAGCAGTTTCAAACAGTTGTTAATTAGGGAAGTGAGGGAATGCAGAAACAAAGGTAGAAAAAATCAAGAAACTACAGTGCAGGATCCTGGTTCCTCCTCAAGGAATATGAATATATATATATATATATATATATATATATATATATATATATATATAAAACAATA
>ML664662.1:3569556-3600030 GCA_007570785.1 Antilocapra americana
TGAGCACAAGCCAACAGTCTCCTTGCATGGCCCTGCAATAACCTTTCTCTACTCCAAATTCTAACATTTCAGTTTGATTGGCCTCACTATATATTAGGTACACAAACGTCCATCATTACCATTTTCGTCTAGATTTGAAATTCTGTTTCAATTCCAATAAATACTTCAGTATAAGGCTGCAAGGCACAATTTAAGAATCCAATGTCAATTTTCTTTTTTGTTTGTTTTGTTGCTTTTTTTTGCCACACTGTGTGGCTTATGGGATTGTAGATCCTTGCTCCTGCTGCTGCTGCTGTTGCTGCTGCTAAGTCGCTTCAGTCGTGTCCAACTGTGTGTGACTCCATAGACGGCAGCCTACCAGGCTCCTCCATCCATGAGATTTTCCAGGCAAGAGTACTGGAGTGGGATGCCATTGTAGATCCTTGACCAATGATCAAACCCAGGCCTTTGGTAGTGAGAGTGTGGAGTGCTAACAACTGTACCACCAGGGGATTCTCTCAATTTTTTTTATACTTAGAGAGTAATGCTCTAAAAAGTCCAATTGCAGAAGTTTGTCCATTTATCAACTAAGGCTAAAAATGGGACTGGAGAAGTGATGAGGGGAGAATCACTGTTCAAGTAGGAAATTGGTACTATTCTTTAAAGCAAAATTAAATCTGAAGTGGAAAGCTTAAACATTGGAGTAATATGCTATGCTTAGTTTTGTCCTCAAGTAAGAGGACACATATCACATATACCTCTGTGATATGTTTGAAAAAGAGCTCTCCTTTCCACCACCCCAGCAGTCTGTTTCTGTGCTGAAATCTTACCATTCCTTTGGGCTTCAAAGCATATTTAATCTTTAAAAGTCCTCTATGCAAAGAAGGAAGTACCTGTTGGAAGGAAGAGCAGGGGTGCACCAACTTAGAGAACACCAATACAGTGTCTACTGAAGAAAAATTATACAACCTACAAGTTGAGAATTACGTTCTAGTCAGTAGACATACTGAGGGCTTAGGCATATAAGGGACTATTCTGAAGAGATAACGAAGGAGCCAGGATATACAGTTTTGCAACAAAAACCAAGTAGTAGGAACATCAAAAGATTAGTGTTAACAAAAGGAAACCAGATATCTCAAGTTACTGAATTTAGCACTGTTCTATGTATGGGAAGATACAGGAGTCTGGGCTCAGGGAAATCATTCCTTTGATATGCATCCTAGCTCTCTAGGGTCAGTATCCTATTCTTTTCCATCCTGAGGCCTCTCAGGGTACACCACTGGGGGTGGCAGAAATTTTCTTGTTTATTTTTAATGAACATGATTATTCTCACCCCTTGATTAAGCCCCATATGGTAGAGGCTGTGCTGTGCTCAGATGCTCAGTTGGGTCCAGCTCTTCGTGACCCCATGGACTATGGCCTGCCAGGCTCGTCTGTCCATAGGATTCTCCAGGCAAGAATACTGGAGTGGGTTGCCATTCCCTTCTCCAAGGGATCTTCCCAACCCAGGGATCAAACCTGTGTCTCCTGCATCTCCTGCACTGGCAGGTGGATTATATACCACTGCGCCACCTGGGCTGCTCTTAGTGACATCCAGAACAAGCCAATAACAAAACAGGGGCAAAACTCCCACAAGTCTGATACTAAAAAGCCTCGTAAAGCCAGGAAAGCATGTCCTGATGTCTCTTCAAGTAGAACTATACCTCACCAGGGAATCAGACTTCTCCAAAGTCCTTTGTTCCTCCATGTTTAAAACGTTCTATTAGATTTTAATGAAAACTCTTCTAGTAAATGAATATTCTAGCCAGTCAAGCGGCACAGAGATAGAAAGATAATACTTCTTCCCTTTTCCCAGGCTCTCCACTGGGGTTCCATTTCATAGCTCCTGCTTTCTAAAGCAGCAAATTGGCTCTGCCCCTGGAATTGTGTGACCTTGGGCAGCCAAGGTGCTGATTGGCTGTTTTTTAAAACATTTTATTGGTTTATAGCTACTTTATAATGTGGCATTAGTTTCTGCTGCACAGCAAAGTGAACCAGCTATATGTTATACATATATACCCTCTTTTTTGGATTTCCTTCCCATTTAGGTCACTGCAGAGTGCTAAGTAGAGGTCCCTGTGCTACACAGTAGGTTCTCATTAGTTATCTATTTTATACAGAGTATCAATAGTGTATATATGTCAATCTCAAAGTCCTTTTTCAAGGCACCATTCTGCTAGTTCCTCTGTGGTTGCTTTCCTTATTCCCTCTCTTCTCATGAATCTCCCATATGCCTTTTCTCATGAATCTCCACAGATCACCAGCCTTTCCAGACTATTCTCATCTTCTGGGAGTAGCTCTATATCTTTTCATATATAAATAAGTGTTTTCACTTTCTCAAATAATTCTCTCCACTGCATACTCCAGCACTGGTGCTTCAAAAACCCAGGATTCTCAAAAGGAGAAATAAGGGAAAAGAACTGGAAATATACATACATTACTAAAATTGCTTCCTGTCAGAGTTAAAAGCAACATTGCAAAGTTTTTTGTGGAAAATTGTCAGTTCAGTCCTGTCTTTTCTCCCTCCTATGCTAATTCAGCCCATTTAGAGGAAAAACAGGCTTATTATAAAGGATTTATCTCCCTCTAAACTAGGACACATAGGCTGTGCTCTTTGAATACTGAAGAAATAGTGGAATGCTAGCTCTCTTGCCTAGTATTACAAACCTCCTAACTTAGGAATTTCCACCTTGCTGAGAATGACAGCACCTGTTTTAAATGTGGGACCGTTCATATGTACTTGCTGTCAATATTTTTACAAAAAAAAAATTGAGCTGAAATGTCTCTCTTACATTCTCCTCTAGATTGCAAGCTCCTTGTGTTTATTTTAGGGCTTAGTGGCATTTTTGCATATAGTAGGTTCTCAATTAATAGTATTAGACATATGTGTCCAATGATCAAAATTTTCAAATACAATAATACAAATGAACTTATGCATGAAATAAAAAACAGACTTACAGTCTTAGAGAATGAATTTATGGTTGAGGGGAGGGGAAAAGAATAGACTGGGAATTAGGGAATTGTATAACACACTGTTATACATAAAATAACCAATAAGGATATACTGTTAAAAATCTTTTAAAAAACAATATTTACTCCTTAAAAAAAGAAAAATAGATAAATCATTTGAATATATTTGTAATTTTACATTTCTTCCTTCCAGACTCCAAACGTCCAATATCCTAAAGTACTGTTTATCTGTACAGCCTTTTCCAGCTCTTTTAAACCCATAGACATTAGTCATTAGACATTAGTCATTTTGATCATCAAATACCAAGAATTCATCCATAACCCTCTAATGGTTTTCCTGATCTCCTGTGGAAAATGCTGCTAAGAACAGACACCTACCACTTTAATTTTTTGTGAGGAAGAAGAAAGTGGTTTAGCATCCATCATCCTGGGAATATTTTTACTTCTGACTTTGTGTGTGTGTGTGTGTGTGCGCTCGCATGCTTGGTTCTAACATGATTTTAAAGAAAAATGTTTGGATAGAATCATCATTTAATATAAGCCATATATGCATAAGACAAGTCTCTGACCATATTACCTAGTCCAAATATCCTCATTATACTTTAATATAGAAAGAGCAAACAGTTTGCACGAATGTTTACTCTGCAGGCAAATACCCAAGATAAGCATTGCGTTCAGTCACTGGTCATATCTTTTCTGGCCTTAGGAGTCTCTGTTGGGTACTAAATTGTAGAGCTTGATGTATCAGCTGAAAAAATACTCACACTCTTAAAACTTTACAACAAGACTTGCCCTTCATAAGAACACATTGAGAAAGGAAGAGGCAGGGGCTCAATACCTCCATATCCCAATTCCTTACCAAATCAAAAGTACAGACTTTCTTTTATTCCTGAGTATACTCAATGTTCTAATTTGGATTTCTCTGAAACTAGTTCTCTGTGAGTGGTTTCCAGTTTTTACAGTACCCACATCACTCAGGCATATTTTGGGTTTTAGGTACATACTTAAATCCTATTAATACATCATCTTTCTGCCTCTCAGTGATTCCTCAGAGTTTCTGGAGGTGCAAAGGGTTCATGTTCTTGTTTTCTGGCACATTTATACATTTTAAAATATTTTTTGCATTTTCTGGCAACTGGACACAGGACAGAGGAGGCTTGCCTTATGTGCTCCGTCCACTATTCTAAACTGAAATCACTTATTTTCACTAACCCTGGGGTGGTGGACTACACAAGCACTAAAAATCTCTATTTTGAGTTTATTACCATCTCTACAAAGAACTACTGATAGAGTGCATCTCAGTTCTGGAAACCTGACCAGAGCTTCCTCTTCTACTTCAAAACATGTGAGTGCTCATGGTCTCCCAAAAAGCATTCTCCACTTCTTCCTTATAATAGAATCACTCAATTATAGGTAGGTTCATGGTCACCCAGCTAAAGACTACATTTCCCAGCTTCCCTTGTTAGTAGGTGTGGCCATGGGAGTAAATTCTGGCCAAAGAGATATAATGGAAGTGATTGTGTATTGATAAATGTTTAACCAGCAGCTCTTGGGTGTAGGGAACTTCCCAGGTGGTACTAGTGGTAAAGAACCTACCAATCAATGCAGGAGACATTAGAGATACAGGCTTGATCCCTGGGTTGGGAAGATCCACTGGAGGAGGGAATGGCAACCCACTCCTGTATTTTTGCCTAGAGAATCCCATGGACAGAGGAGCCTGGCAGGCTACAGTTAATAGGGCCACGAAGAGTCGGAGCACATGTGGGTGTAGGGGAGGAGGAGCCCAGTTCTGTAGCATTTGCTAATTTCTGTGGTGTGAATATTCCAACCATATCTGATTTCAACCTACAATGTCATTGAATGGCAGGGTTGGAAATGATTTGCAGCAACATTATATTGTATTCCAACCATGTGGATAGACAGATAGAAATAATATCAGTAGCATAGATAATAGTAAAGTGTAGTAAAATAATTGAGGGAAAACACACTTTAATCATTTACTCATCTAATACAATTTAATGGTAAATTGATATATTTATTCACAACCAGCTCACAAAATTCTTGAAAATGTAACAATTGCCTCTTGTGAGCTTGTGCAAGCTGGTGTGAGGAAGTTCTGATACATCATTAAGTGGAAGTATAGGTGACCCTTAAACAATATAGGGGTTAAGGATGCTGATCCCTCTTCGCAGTTGAAAATGTGAGTATTACGTACAGTTGACCCTCCATATCCATGGTTCCCTGATAGCTCAGTTGGTAAAAAATCCACCTGCAATGGAGGAGATCCTGGTTCAGTTGTTGGATCAGGAAGGTCCTCTGGAGAAGGGATAGGCTACCCACTCCAGTATTCTTGGGCTTTCCTTGTGGCTCAGCTGGTAAAGAATCTGCCTGCAATGCAGGAGACACGGGTTTGATCCCTGGGTTGGGAAGATCCCCTGGAGAAGGGAAAGGCTACCCACTCCAGTATCCTGGCCTGGAGAATTCCATGGTCCATGGGGTTGCAAAGAGTCGGACACGACTGAGCGACTTTCACTTTTACTTTCATCCACAGTTCCACATGCAAAGACTCTACCAACTGCAGGATGTGTAGTATTTACTATTGAAAAAATATCCACGTAGAAGTGGATCTACACAGTTTGAAGTGTGTTTTTCAAGGCTCAACTGTAATGTGTGAAATCTCAGGCACATTCTTAAAAGGAAGCATCTTCCCTTCCCCATGCTCTCTTCCTGTTTCTGTAGTCCAGAGCACAAAGAAAGCAGTGGTGAGCAACTTTTAACCAGACAGATGAAGACAACATTCTAGGGGGTGGTTCCCTTGGCTGATTTTTCACTCTTTTTTTTTTTAGTTGCAGCACACAAACTCTTAGTTGAGGCATGTGAGATCTACTTCCCTGATCAGGGATTGAACCCAGGCCTCCTGGACTGGGAGCCCAGAGTATTAGCTACTGGACCACCAGGCAAGTCCTCCCTGGATGACTTTTAAAAGCAGTTTCCCTATTCCTCCATCCATCTTCCAAGTCAGACTTTCCTGTGAGAGAGAAGTACATTGTGTATTATTTAAAAAATCTTTCTTGTCTGATCTCTGCTAAAGCAGCCAAACAAACCAACCCAGAGTTTGCTACCAGGAACAGGGCTGACACAACAGAATCTGAAATATGTGCTATTTGGTTAGCATTTAGGATAGCCAGCTGTGAGGTAATGGATCATGTAGGCTAGATAGATGATGACCCTACTGTGTCATAGCAAACATCTGGTAAACCTGTTAGGGGAAACTGACTGAAACCGCCACCCTGGCCAGGCAAGATAGTAGCCACTTGCATGAGTTATCTTACAACAGATGGTCCTGGTAAGGAACATGGAACTAATAAGCTACCACCAACTAGAAGAATTTTGGGAAAGGTCAAAAGGAGAGAGGATGCTTCCATGTCCTAGCAACCATGAACAGTGCTACAATGACCATCACAATATATTGCAGAGTAATTATACTCCAGTTAAAAATAAAATTAAATTTAAAAAAAGCAGAGACAAGATGCCAGTTCATATGCCCTAAGAAGCTCCCAGAATCCTCCTCTCTGGAATCCATCTTGGTTGAGCAATGCTTGCACCACCAAGAAGAACCCTGAGTCAGAATGATTGGCCAGAGACAACCTGGAAACTAACCCCATCACCATAAAAGCTGAGACTGCGAGCCACATCGCAGAGCCGTCCTCCTGGGTTCCCTTACCCTGCTGTTCTCCACCCGGGGGCCTCTTTGCAATAAAGCCTCTTGCTTTGTCAGCACGTGTGTCTCCTCGGATAATTTACTTCCAAGTGTTAGACGAGTCCACTCTTGGGCCCTGGAAGGGGTCCCCCTTCCTGCAACAAACCTATTGTCAGTGTGTTTGAAAGGAAGGCTGTTTGCTTACTGAACTTGTAACTCACAGGGCAGTGGTAACAAAAGTCACATGGTTGGTATACTTTGGCTTCTTTTAGCAAAGCACTATAGTCAAGAACTAACCACAAGTCAGAATTAACCAGTCTGCAAAAAGAGATGGAATGGAATACAGTTCTATGAAGGGATACTTTCAGCCTGTAGCCTACAATCTAAACTGGGAATCTGACAAATTAAGGTTTTGCACATTTGGAAAAATCAACTGCTTCCACACTTCTAACACCACAAAGGAGACCGTGGCTTCAAGCCTCTCTCAAGAGCATATCATGATTGCTCTTGGCCAGGCAAGTGGAGCCAGACCAGTAGGAAAATTAAGATTAAGGGTTTTGTCTTCTCTCCTCTTTTTGCTTTAGGTGCCTTCAAGATAGCCACCATGGTCCTGAGGAAGAATGAACATAATTGAGGAAGAGGAGAAGAGTTGAGCACAGAGGTTAGTAAATAAAGTGCAAGTTAACTTAAAACTACATGTCCCTGGTCATTTTTACATGGAATTGATTGAAACCAAATAAACTATTAGTTTTCTAATTTTTTGGTGGACTTACAATGCTCAAACCTATTTAAATCCTAAAACAACCCCTAATCCCTCCAATCTGTACCAGTAGAATTAGGCTATAAAAAAACAATGCAAAAACAAAAAAAAAAATTTGCAACCCCCAGGAAAGGTATGTGCCAGGGTCCAGCCCCAGCAGGGTCCGGGGGTCTTGAGGGATGAGTGGCGTTGGTGGAAGAACTGAGCTGAGTCCTTGTGTGGTGATGAAGCAGTCTCTCTTTATTGCTGTTAGTTTCATGGGGTGATGGAGAAGTCTCTCCAAAAGGCGATGGAGAAGTCTCTCACTTTATTTCTGTTAGCTTACAGTTTTATAGCCAAAGAACATCGCATTACATCACAACTATTTTATGCAAACTTTTGTTTTTTGCCTACCATCAACAACTTTAACATTAAGCTCATTTTCCTTACGAAAGGTCGGATTTCTGCATAATCAGACTTAATAATAGTATGTTTACCATTTTAATGTCTCTAGCATATTTTTTGTTCACCATAATGCAGGCAAATATTCACTGTCTTACAAGATAGCCTTTTCAGCAAAGATAAAAATCTTGCAACTTATCCAGGAAACATAGGGCTAGAATATCTCTCAAAAAGAGGGGATTGTAAAAAACTCACTTTCCATATCTGAGAGGGAAGAAGGCTGTAAATGGTTACTTTACTTTAAGAATGTATGCATTTCTTTTGTCCCCAGAAAAGGTGTGCCTCTCCACTCATCTCTGAATATTCAGGGATTGACACAGGAAGCCTCCTGCCAAATGTTCCCTGACAAGGTGCAACTATGTAGAAGCTAGAAAGAGGGGCTTAAGCTTTATTCTATTAACCTATTTTGGTTTTTACAAGGAAAGAGAAAAGAAGACAAAGAGACAGTTTAGCAGCACTGCTTTAACAATGAAACCCTATTAACCTTACAACTACTAAAATTCCTATGCCTACACTACCCTAAAGCAATCAGTGTCTCCAACTATGCTGGCCACAGTTATGAGTATTCCTAAGTCCCATTCCAGCCTGGTTTTTTCAAGGAAAGGAGCCTCTTCCGTGGAGTGGCGGGGGGAGTGGGAGGTGGAAAGGTGACCCAAGTACGAACCCTTCTGGTGGTGGCTTTGTCATGACTCCCAGAGAACTCTTGGTAAACTCCCCAGTAACTAGTAGGAGGGAATTGAGGTCTGAGGGAATTATCTCAGGATGAATTTTTTCTAACTGGGACTGACCTACTGAGATGAGCTAATGTTCAGAGCATAAACAGAACTTCCCAAGAAAAATACCAGGAGGGGCCTTGCCTTGGGATGCCCTGAAGGAAAATCCACTTTGCAGTTTCCTTCTCAGTCTCCTGACTTTGTCATCCAAGTGAGGGGGCATCCTGATGGCTCCCGGCAGGTATGCATTTCAATACATTCCATGTGTGGCCTTCCAGAATAAGATACATGATTTACTTCCAGAGTAGAACCCAGTGGCACTTCATTGCCAGGAAGGAAACTTGCACAACTGCTGTGCAACAGAATCTGATAACTGCCAGCTACAATAATTATCATGTGTTTCCAATTCTTCCTTTTTCCAAAATGGGAGCTTTAAGTGTGCTTATCCTAGCCTTCCTCATCACAGTATATTAGATGATGAGAAGGCTGATCATTTGTCAAGTTCATAGGTTGCCAGATCATGAGAAGTCACATCAAAACTTGAAAATCAGACTATGCATCACAAAGGGATGCTAGGTTGTCATATAAAGTGATTGCATGGCTCTTTGGATTGTTTCCCTAGGGGAAGTGGTATTCATGGATATTTGAGTGACCAGAGATTTGACTGCTAAATATCCCCAATATTTATTCTTTCTTCTCCTTTTTAGGACTAGAAACCTCTATGTTTAAACTGGGTAGCTAGCCATCCAGCTAAGGACTACATTTCCCAGGCTCCCTGCAGCTAGGTATGGCTACTAGGCCTTGGTGTGCAACTCGTGGTTGTTGTGTTCAGTCACTAAGTCATGTCTGACTCTGCAACCCCATGGACTGTAGCACACCAGGCTCCTCTGTCCTCCACTGTCTCCCAGAGTTTGCTCAGATTCATGTCCATTGAGTTGGTGATGTTATCTAATCATCTCATCCTCCATCACCCCCTTCTCCTGCTGTCAATCTTTCCCAGCATCAGGGTCTTTTCCAATGAGTCAGCTCTTCACATCAGGTGGCCAAAGTATTGGGACTTCAGCTTCAGCACCAATCCTTCCAATGAATATTCAGGGTTGACTTCCTTTGGGATTGACTAGTTTGATCTCCTTGCAATCCAAGGGACTCTCAAAAGTCTTCTCCAGCACCACAATTCCAAAGCGTCGATTCTTTTTTAATTTGGATCTGACCAAAATGATGCTTCACTCCAATATCAGGTACTTGGGATCTTCTGGCAAGCTGTTCATAAAATCTAGGTGATAGACAGGCTATAAAATCTTAAAATTACACTACATAGGTGGGAACCCTCTGAGTCAAAGGACAGAGTTGACACTACAAAATCACCCAACACTGAATTTAAATTTTACCTTAGGCTAAATGAGTGAATTTCTATTGATATCGGGGTGGACTTGTGGTCTTTTGGAAATCTGAGGACATTAGGATGGGGCAAAGGCAAAAAACTGAATCGGCATCTGGAGTTTAGGACCATAAAAACCAGTTTAGTCAAGGAAGGTTTACTCTGAAAACTACCCAGACACCACGAAACACATTAGCCAAGACATCCAAGGAGTGAGTATTGTTGGCTTTAGGATAATATGTCTACCAGCACAACTCAGAACTCAGCAGTGTGTGTTAGTTTCCTGAATTAGGAAAAAAAAATTCTCAGTCCTCATAGGATCCAACATGTTCCAGTTTTCTCAGAATAAGCAGCCTGTGTTAATACCTCAACCCACTGTTGACTTATATGACTTCACTGCCCTGGACTCATTCGTACCATATTCCCATCTCAGCCAGACGCCCTTTAGTACTGTTGGCTTCTCTTTCTGTGTCTAGCAAATGATCAAAATCTATTTCCACCCACCTGCTCTCTTGTGCTCTAAGTGGGGATATTTGCACTAAAGAGAACCTGTCAATGCTAATTAGGGAGGAAAGCCTGTGTGGCAATGTGTAGGTTTAAAAGACAAGAAAATCCCCCGTGGAGATTCTGTGGAACTCTTTGGATACACTGACAAGTTAATAAAAAGCCTGATTCAGTGACATTTTCAACACACTGGTATGGAAAGTACCACTGGAAACAAAGTAGCTTTCAAGGGACAGATTGTTTCATTGAACTGTGTGGAAAACTGTATTTGCCCTTAGATCTCATCTGTTTCATGGCTCCTGAAGTGATGCATCAAAGAACAACTAACTGGTAAGGGAGCTGTGGCTTCAGGTTCCACAACCTGACAACAGCTTCTTTGTAGCACCGGGGAGCATCATTGTTAGAGAAACTCACTCATCCAGAAATGGCAGGCTGAGTGTTCTGCTTTTACTCTTTTCCAAACCCGTATTCTATGGACAGAGGAGCCTGGTGGGCTACAGTCCATGGGGTTGCAAAGAGTTGGACACGACTGAGCACACGCGCATGCACACAAACCTGTATTCCTGTAGAGCGACCTTGGAGAAGGGGAAAGAGAAGAGAATGACTGGCGTTGACCCATATGGATCAGTGTGTGCTCTGGATGAGGGCAAACACATTTGAGGGACCATTTGTGGTCACAGCTTTCAGCGCAACAGGCTTAGGCTTGTTTGTTTCAAGATGTGTCAAGGATCACTGGATTTACAAAAAGTTCTCTTCCTTCTCTCCTGAAAATGCATGCATCCATGCTCAGTAGTGTCTGTCTCTGCGACACCACAGACTGTAGCCCACCAGGCTCTTCTGTCCATGGAATTTCCCATGCAAGAATACTGGAGTGGGTGGTCTTTTTCCACTCCCAGGGGTTGTGAAAATAGTAGAAAGATATCAGTGTCTGCCTCAGTTTCACCCATATAACAAGTTGCTTAATAAATCCGGTATATGGGGGACTTCCCTGGCAGTTCAGTGGTTAAGACTCCATGCTTCCAGTGCAGGGGACATGGGTTTGATCCCGGGTTGGGGAACTAAGATCCCACATGCCTTATGATGCAGCCAAAAAAATTATAAAGCAGGCACGTGACAGCCAAACAATTCAGTGATGAGTCCATATGTTTCTACATGGCTGGTGAGAAGAGGGTAAAGTCATAATTAAAGGGTCAAAAGTCCTCATCATGCACAGTTGCTGGGAGCCATCAGGATGCCCCCTTGCTCGGATGACAAGGTCACAAGACTAAGAAAGAAATTACAAAGCTGACTTTCTTTATCGGGGCATCCCGGGTTAGGCACCCCCTGGTATTTTTCTTGGGCGTTCTGTCCATTGGCTCATCCCAGTAGGTCAGTCCCAGTTGGAAAGAATTTGTCCTGAGATAATCCCCCCAGACCTTATCGACCAGAGGATCTGGGAAAGTGGATCGCCTTCCCCAGGGGCTAAGGAGGAATGAAAGGGACATTTAAATAGATTACTACTCCTTACTGGGGAGTTTACCAAGAGTTCTCTGGGGGTCATGGCAAGGCCACCACCAGAAGGGCTCGTACTTGGGTCACCTTTCCACCTCCCACTCCTCTGACCACTCCACGGAGGAGGCTCCCTTCCTTGAAGAAATAAGGCTGGATTGGGACTTAGGAATGCTCATAACTGTGGCCATATGGAGTTATTGATTGCTTTAGGATAATGTAGACATAGGAATTCATTTTAGTAGTTGTAAGGTTAATAGGGCTTCATTGTTAAAGCAGTGCTGCTAAACTGTCTCTTTGTCCTCTTTTCTCTTTCCTTGTAAGAACCAAAATAGGTTAATAGAATAAAAGTTTCAAGCTTAAGCTCTTCTTTCTAGCTTCTACATAGTTGCACCTAGTAAGAGAAATGTAACCTTTCTACTTAGATTGATGTACTTATCCGAAGTATGCTGGAGACATTCAAATGGTAAACATACTACTGTTTAGTCTAATTATGCAGAAATCCGACCTTTTGCAAGGAAAATGAGCTTAATATTAAAGTTGTTGATGGTAGGCAGAAAACAAAAGATTGTATAGAATATTTGTGATGTAATCGGGATGCTTTTTGGCTATAACACTGTAAACTAACAAAAATAAAGTGAGAGACTTCTCCATCACCTCACAAAACTAACAGCAATAGAGACTGCTTCATCACCACACATCGACTCAGCTCAGTTCTTCTGCCAATGCCACTCATCCCTCAAGACCCCCCGGACCCGCTGGGGCTGGACCCCAGCAGCTGGCGCCCAACCTGGGGCTTGTAGGGTAAGTTCCCCCAATTGTGCCTGAATCAGGGTGGCTAGGACTCCACCTGGGTGCTGCAGACCCCCCTGCATAAGATAAGTAGGGTAAGTGAAGGGTGGATAGTGTTTGTCAGAACTATTTGAGAAGTTTGTGCCTCCCAGTAATTCAAGATGGGAAGTGGAAAATCTAAAGAAAGGCAATTGTTTCCAGATATAATAAGACATATGCTTAACAAGCGAGGATCAAAGATCCCTAAGTCTCCCCTTAAGACATTTTTCAATTTTATACAGGAACAGTGCCCCTGGTTTTCAGAAGAAGGCACTGTGAACTTAGATACTTGGAATAAAGTAGGAGATACACTACGAAATTGGTATAGTTTACATAGTCATCTATGGAACCTAATTCGAGATGCCCTCGACTCTCCACATGAGAGAGAAAAAATAGATCATTCTCTGTCTAGATTCGGTTCAAATGCAATAGGTGACAGTTTGGAGGAAAAACCTGTGATAGCAGCTTGTGCTTCTGCACCTTTGGAGACAAAGCTTAGGAAGGATGATGATAATGATCAACTATCCCCTCAGGGTGAGGAGACGCTAGATGAGGCTGCAGCTCCTTGCCATGATAAGGGTAATGATGACTGGGTCCTCACGGCTAAATCCAGATGGCTCACTGAAAATACAACTAAGGAATCTAAACCAACGCTGAGGCCTTCTGGAGCCCCGCAGATGATCCCTGATTCACCGCCACCAAGGCCACCACCTCCTCCACCACCTCAACAATTTTAACCCCTGATTCGCCAACAATTAAATTACCTACTGGGGTCAGGGGACCTCTTCCTGAGAGAGTGGTTGGAATGATTTTGGGAAGGAGCTCCATGTCTCTGCAGGGACAAAGGGGCTCGAGAGAGCCCCTCTGGTGTGTTTTCGGCCGACATCTGGTGTTTGTCTGCTGTGTCTTTGTGTGTGCCAGCATTGTCAGCGTCTTGTCTACCTGGTTTTTGTTTCAGTTTTGCCTCCGGACTCCCGGAGGACTGTTTGCTCTGTCTCTCTGTCTGTCCGTGTGGCTGTACTGTGAGCCACGCAGCTGAGCAGTTCTCCTGGGTGCCCTTCCCAATGGAGTCTCTTGCTTTGTCAGCACATGTGTCTCCTCGGACAATCCATCTCCGAGTGTTAGACAAGAACTCAGCTTCGGGCCCTGGAAGGGGTCCCCCTCTTCTTCACTGAGACTGACCACCTGACCACTCGGGGTACTCAGGGGCCGGCTTGCCTGCCAATGGACCAGACCCAGCGGCCGCAACTGGGACCCTTTTGTCCCTGGTGTCCTCCTGACGCGGACAGCTGGCCAGAGTGCCCCAACCGGTAAGGAACAAGAGGCTTTGTTGACCTCTAAACTTAGAAAATGAAGCTAGATCCTGCTTTGTATCTGTCTAAATATGTTTTGGTATGTCTTTGTCTCTGTGTAATAATTTATAAAGTTAATTTGTAAATGAGCTCTATTTAATTGGCTTAAAAAAAGATAATTGCTTACAAATCAAATAATTCTAAATTAAACAATAAATTTCAGGTTCATGTGAACTGGGAAATATTCAGTATTAAATACCTGATATTAATGTTTGTTGATCTATCTAATATACACATGTCTTAAACAAATTAACATCAAGTAAATTTTCATTGTACCTAGGTTTAATATAAGTTAAATATTATATCTGTAATTATCCTCGAGTTAAAAATAAAGGAGAGAGAGAGAAACTTCTAAAGATGTAAATGGGATATGAGCTTTTATATGATTATTCTTTAGAAATATCCGTCTAAAATAGTCTCTCCAGATTGGCATAACTTGAATTTTTGAGGGTTGTGCTCAGTGTGCTAAGTGGTAGAAGTTTATTAAATAGTTAAGTCATTTCCAGATAAAATAAGATTTGAAACACTTACTCCTAAACACTAATTTCCTTTTACAGAGAAACTAAAGAGATTTGGAACTATAAGTGAATAATGTTTGGTGCCATCCTAAAATGTTCTAAAAAAGCAAGGGTTTTAGAAATTATCACTGGTATACAATGCTAATATAAAGGTCAGTTCTTGGTTGCTTAAGGAAAGTAGGATGTGTGTTTTCAGTAAAGAAGGTATAAGGAATGAAATTACATTTTATGAAGGGAAAAGGAAGTAGGTCTGAATTATAGGTGGCTGTTTCAGGATGGGAGAACAAAGGAATGGGTACAGAAAGTGACACGAATGTTTTATGGAAAGTGGACCCCAAGGGAAGAGTTTTGTGCATAAATACGAGTTTTCTTGAGATGTTGAACTACCTTTGATAATAGATTTTAAGTTTATCTCTGAAGTGATCTGTTCTATGTTTATCTTTGAAATCTTTTGTTAATTTTGGCTTAGTGAGTAACTGTTGTTTCACAGTGACTTGTATGATTCTATCTGACTGTTATAAATCCTTTTGATGTTTATTGACAATACTTTCTAAATCATTGACCTCTAGCTAACTTTGGGGTGCTTCAGAGGGCCCCTGAAACATCCCAAAGAGAGATATTAAACTAGTTGTGTTTATTTAGTGGGTTAAATTACATAAAAATATTATCAAATGAGTAATAAATCCACTCATGTTATAATGTATGATAAAATTACTAATACAGATAATCTAGAAATTATATGGGGTTCTTAACAGTCTGCTATGTCCTGATATTCTAATGAAAAACCAGATGACTTCACAAAAGTTAACAAAATGACTGAATGAACTTTTATGATTTCTATCTGAAAAATTACAGGTTAGAATCTTATGTTTTCCTGGAGTAGGGAAAACCTTCCTCTCAAACTAATTATAAAAGTAATTTGGTAAAATTATACATTATAAACAATACAACTGTATTTTCTCTCTATCTAACTTCTTCAGAAATTTGAAACTCTTAGGTTTCCAGTAAGCTTATCAAATGAGCTAAGAAGGTTATCTCACTAACAGGTACAAAAATCTCAAGGAATTTTGAGACCTTAAAAAAGAATTCACCTAGATTTGTTAGGCAAAATCTGTGATAAGCCTTTGGTGTGAGTTTCCCAGCTTTGTTTTAATTTAAAAGTTCAGTCTGAGACTCTATAAAATGTTTCAACAAAATAAAAAAGTCTATGATCAATTATGGTTCTATAGATCATCAGACCAAAATTAGTGTGAACAGACCTGTTTTGCAAACAGACTAGCCTTAATTTGGTTAAATTTGATAAAAGTGAGGGTAATTTAAAAAATGATGTTTCAATAAATGTTAAAATCCCAGTTTGTTAATGGAGGTCTACCAATGGAGGTAGCAAGATTCATTTCTTAGATAGTTCTTTGCTGTTATGTGATGTTAATGTAAAATTTAATTGAATTCTTAAAGAACACCCTAAGTGTGTTTCTGAAGCTTATCTCAGTAATATATCTTTGGATGAAGATCAGATGCCTCATGATTTGCAACCAGGACTGAAAAAAGACATAATTTAAGGGACTGTCTCCAACCTGAATAAAAGGACTTTTTATCAGGAAAAACTACACTACACCAAGATGAGAAGATGACGACATCAGAGGATGCAGATGCTCTGCTCTGGATTCCTGACAAACTGACTCTTTGTGACCCCAAGAACTGTAGCCCACCAGGCTCCTCTGTCCATGGAATTTTCCAGGCAAGCATACTGGAGTGGGTTGCCACTTCCTACTCTAGCGGATCCTCTTGACCCAGGGATTGAACCTGTGTCTCCTCTGTTTCCTGCATTAGCAGGTGGATTCTTTACCACTGTACCACCTGGGAAGCCTGAAATAAGTTGAGCCCTGAAATTAGCTGAGCCCAGCTCAAAGCAATAAAACTCAGAGCACCTAGCCAATCAATAGACTTCTGAAAAATTATAGATGGCTATTGTTTTAAGGTACTACTTTTAGCAACAGTCAATGAATATTAAGTTTCTTTTGGCTCTGTGGTCTGGTTTTCTTTGGAGTTATCCTATTGGGTTGGCCAGAAAGTTCATTCAGGTTTTTCTGTAACATTTTACAGAAGAGCTCAAAGGAACTTTCTGGCCAACCCAGTCATTTCTTCTTTCAGGTTTCAAACATGGGCAACAAGACTTGTCTTCATTACTGATGTAA
Source organism: Antilocapra americana (assembly GCA_007570785.1). Taxonomy (NCBI): domain Eukaryota; kingdom Metazoa; phylum Chordata; class Mammalia; order Artiodactyla; family Antilocapridae; genus Antilocapra; species Antilocapra americana. Next base: position 3,586,425 of record ML664662.1, read on the forward strand.
TACACAGAAAAGGATGCTATTTTATTAGCAACACTAACTTGTTACTTTGCTCAAATCCCAAACCCCTCCATCATTCTGAGAAATGCCAGTATCCATGTGGAAGGGTCTCTCTAGCCTGATGTTTTGTTTCGTTTAATCTTCTCAAGTCCAAGAACCTTTACCCTCGTGGCTCTTCAACAACCATCTCTCACTATATGAACTGCTTCACCCCAGAATTTTTAACCTCCAATATCTTTTAGCTTCCTCCCATTTCTCACCACATCTGATTTATTGAAAATTTCTATCTCTGGTTCCTCTGTTTTCTTGCAGTATGCCAGCTCTCTTGATCTCACTACTATTGCAGACACTATACATTGGCTCACTTAACCTCAATATCAGACCCCTCTTCCTGACCTCTTTGTGACATTTCCTGACCAATATCCTTTTGCACTTTATATAGAGGCCATAATATGGGGACTTCCTGTTTCACTTTTCTTTCTCCTCTCACTTCTTTTCTGGAAACATATCTTTATTCCACCCTACTTTGTTTTTAAAAATTTTTTTCTGCCTGCATAGTGTCTTTGTTGCAGCATGTAGGATCTAGTTCCCCAATCAGGGATCTAACCCACTGGGAGCATAGAGTCTTAACCACTGGACCATGAGGGAAGTCCCACAATCCTAATTTCTGTCTTTTTTGCTCAGTGGAGAAATAACCCTTCTAACCAACGTGATTTTTCTCTTCCTTTGTTCTAGGGAGTCACCTCTTTCCACTTGCTCAAGGATCACTTTGTATTTTCAACTCCTCCCTCTTGGCTGGTTCTGTCTCCTAAGCATAGAAAAGATCTCTACAATTTTCACATAGCACCTTTCCCTTCACCTATATCAGCTAGCTATTGCTGTCTGTCTCCCCACACTACATTCCCAGTCTGTTTCCATTATATGGTAGGCTGAATATATCGTTACACTCTTCAAATCCTCTACAGTTGTGGGTCTGAACCCATCACTTCAATGAAGCTGCTCTGATTAAGGTAAACAGAATTCTCCTAATTGCATAATTCAGTGTACTATATTCAATCCTTATTTTCTTTCTCTGACATTCCATGCCAATGCTCACTCTTTCTTTGAAATTTTATGCATTAGTCAGCTATTGCTGCATAACACTCTATGCCAAAATTCAGTGACTTAACGACCATTGGTGGAACTTCCTTGGTGGTCCAGGGGTCTTGGACTCAGTTCCTGTTCGGGAAACTAGATCCCACACCCCATAGCTAAAGACAACAAAAGATCCTGCATGCTGTAACGCAGATCAAAGATCCTGTGTGCCACAACTAAGACCTGGCACAGTCAAATAAATAATAAATATTAAATAATCATGGGTTATTTTAACATAAGTCTGTGAATCAGTTGGAGGCTGTTTAATCTAAGCTGGTCTATCCTTCTGCTATGACCAATGAGCTACACAGACTAGTCCTTCTCGTGGCAGAGGTACAAGAGTACAGGCCAATTTGTATAAGCTTCATTTCAAATCTCTGTCACATCTGTTAACATTCCACTGGCTAAAATATGTCATGTGACCAAGCTTAGAGTCAGAGAAGGAAAACACTGAAAATGTACATAATAACAGGAATAGATACCAGGAGGGGTAAAAAAAATTAGTCATTAATGCAATTTATTTACTCTTCTACTTTGGATTTGTGTGTGTGTGTGTGTGTGTGATTTCACTTCTTTCACAATTATTCTGTCTTCTTGGGGCACTCTTCTGCTGCCCATCCCTTGGATGTAAGTATATTCTAGTATTTCAACCTCTGTGCCACTTTTTTTCTCTTCACTCTGCATATTCCGCCTGGATGATCTAACCACTCTTTATATATTAAGGACTTTGATTTTTTTTTAATTAGGAAACAATGTACCTTTATTTAGTTCAGTTCCTCCAAAACAAAGTCTGGTTTCTCATGTGCACAACCATTCGGAATCTACCTTTTCAAAGGTAGCCTTGCAAATCGGAATCTCAGATAGAAGAAGACATTTCAGACAGACATCCACAGTATCGGTGTAGGTGGTAAAGAAAACAATGTCCCAGAAATGGGAAGTAGTGTAGTTGAGAAGACAGGGACGGTTACATCTTATTACAGAAGCTGAGCCTTAGAAAGGTAGTCACACCAGTTGGATGCACATTTTCACATAATATCCAGGAGACCAAGACAGAGCTGAATTGGAGTGGCAGAAAGAACTGTATAAGACACACACTACAGATATGTATGCATGTGTGTGTGCTCAGTTGTGTCCACCTCTTTGGGACTCCATGGACTGTAGCCTGCCAGGCTCCTCTGTCTATAGGATTTTCCAGGCAAGAGTACTGGAGTGGGTTGCCATTTCCTTCTCCAAGGACTTTGATTTTTATATCTCAACATGTATCCTGTTTCTATTCAAATGGAAACATTTATAGTTTCCCATATGCATTGTAATCCTTCACGCTTCCATGCTTTTGAACATTCTGTTTCTTCTTCCTGGCATTTTTACCTTCCTTAACCTAGTTAATACCTGCCTTTCTTCTAAGACTGAGCTCAGCTAATGTGTCACATTCCCTTCCTCCCACGACCCTTAAAAGTCCAGACTACTATTAGACTATAACAGGCCATCAACAAACATGAGGTGAAATATTGTTTAAAATAAAAATCTGTATTTAATTTTATTCCAAAAATTAAAAAAAATCATAATCTACTGGGGAAAGACGTAACACCAAAATTTGTTTTAGGCTACTTAGATAAAAGGTGACAAAGAGACAGATTTTATACTGCTTTTTCCTTTCACTGCCCTTCAAGAGATATTCACAGTGTAATATGTGATAGCTAGGAGTGAATAATTCATTTTATTTGGACCTGACATATAACCTTTAAAGGATAGGCCTTAAATTGCATTTTTTTAAAGAGATGACATTCTGTTTTGAAGTTGACCATTTGTACCTTCATTTTCTATGTAAATGGCTGAATGCTTTTCTTTTGAGGAAAGTGTACTGTTCAACGGTGTCACTGATATCTAAGATACTATGCAATGCTCCAGTATATTGAATAAGTATGATTTCATCAAAAGAGTTTCTTATGCAGCTCCCTCATTTCACATTGAGTTTTCCTACTTAACTTTCTGATAAATAACTCACTGGGAAATTCACACATTGGTAGCATAGTACAGTATAAATGTCATAAACTTGACAACTAGTTAGAGTCAGAGACTGCATGGATGTAAAAGTAAACAATCAACTATAGATAAGTATTCCAATAGCACCACTGCTTTGTTGGTGGAAGACTACCTATCAGTAGGAGATTTCATAAAGAACAGAATTATTGAAATTGAATGATAAAACTTTCTGGGTTCCATAACACTACTCTGCCCCTGACACATCCCTCTCTTAGCCCTCATACATTAACTGAAAAACAAAACCGTTTCTTGAATCAGCCATCGATCTTGGCTCTAGAAATACAGTGGCAAAGGGTTCCTTGCCCTTGTCAACTGAAAAAAATACACAACATAAAGTTAAGAATTATGTTTTATTTGGAAGTGCTGCGCCTGCGCCAGTTCCCGCGTAAGTGCGGCTGAGAGGAGCTACCCTGTGCCTGAGGCCAGGGGCAGCCGAGAGGAGCAACCAGCGTCCAAGGAGCTGCAGCTGCGTGGGCGCAGGAGGGCCGAGAGGAGCTACTCCACGTTCAAGGTCAGGAGCGGGAGCCGTGCGTGAGGAGAGACCTCTCGTTCAAGGTAAGGAGCAGCGGCTGCGCTCTGCTGGAGCAACCGTGAAGAGATACCCCAAGTGCAAGGTAAGAGAAACTGAAGTAAGACAGTAGGTGTTGCAAGAGGGCATCAGAGGGCAGACACACTGAAACCATAAAAACAGAAAACTAGCCAATCTGATCACACGGACCACAGCCTTGTCTAACTTAGTGAAACTAAGCCATGCTGTGTGGGGCCACCAAGACGGACGGGTCATGGTGGAGATGTCTGACAGATTGTGGTTCACTTGAGAAGGGAATGGCAAACCGCTTCAGTATTCTTGCCTTGAGAACCCCATGAACAGTATGAAAAGGCAAAAAGATAGGACACGGAAAGATGAACTCCCCAGGTCGGTAGGTGCCCCATATGCTACTGGAGATCAGTGGAGAAATAACTTCAGAAAGAATGAAGGGACGGAGCCAAAGCAAAAAACAATACCCAGTTGTGGATGTGACTGGTGATAGAAGCAAGGTACCATGCTGTAAAGAGCAGTATGGCATAGGAACCTGGAGTGCTAGGTCCATGAATCAAGGCAAAATGGAAGTGGTCAAAGAGGAGATGACAAGAGTGAATGTTGACAGTCTAGGAATCAGCAAACTGAGATGGACTGGATGGGTGAATTTAACTCAGATGACCATTACATCTACTACTGTGGGCAGGAATCCCTTAGAAGAAATGGAGTAGCCATCATGGTCAACAAAAGAGTCCGAAACGCAGTACTTGGATGCAATCTCAAAAATGACGGAATGATCTCTGTTCGTTTTCAAGGTAAACCATTTAATATCACGGTAATCCAAGCCGATGCCCCAACCAGTAATGCTGAAGAAGCTGAAGTTGAATGGTTCTATGAAGACCTACAAGACCTTCTAGAACTAACACCCAAAAAAGATGTCCTTTTCATTATACGGGGCTGGAATGCGAAAGTAGGAAGTCAAGAAACACCTAGAGTAACAGGCAAATTAGGCCTTGGAGTACAGAATGAAGCGGGGCAAAGGCTAATAGAGTTTTGCCAAGAGGACGCACGGGTCATAGCAAACAGCCTCTTCCAACAACACAAAAGAAGACTCTACACATGGACATCACCAGATGGTCAACACCAAAATCAGATTGATTATATTATTTGCAGCCAAAGATGGAGAAGCTCTATACAGTGAGCAAAAACAAGACCGGGAGCTGACTGTGACTCACATCATGAACTCCTTATTGCCAAATTCAGACTTAAAGAAAGTAGGGAAAACCACTAGACCATTCAGGTATAACCTAAATCAAATCCCTTCTGATTATACAATGCAAGTGAGAAATAGATTTAAGGGACTAGATCTGATAGACAGAGTGTCTGATGAACTATGGATGGAGGTTCGTGACATTGTACAGGAGACAGGGATTAAGACGATCCTCATGGGAAAGAAATGCAAAAAAGCAAAATGGCTGTCTGAAGAGGCCTTACAAATAGCTGTGAAAAGAAGAGAAGCGAAAAGCAAAGGAGAAAAAGAAAGATATTCTGATCTGAATGCAGAGTTGCAAGGAGAGATAAGAAAGCCTTCCTCAGTGACCAATGCAAAGAAATAGAGGAAAACAACAGAATGGGAAAGACTAGAGATCTCTTCAAGAAAATTAGAGATACCAAGGGAAAATTCCATGCCAAGATGGGCTTGATAAAGGACAGAAATGGTATGGACCTAAAAGAAGCAGAAGATATTAAGAGGTGGCAAGAATACACAGAAGAACTGTACAAAAAAGATCTTCACGATGCAGATAATCACGATGATGTGATCACTCACCTAGAGCTAGATATCTTGGAATGTGAAGTCAAGTGGGCCTTAGAAAGCATCACTACAAACAAAGATAGTGGAGGTGATGGAATTGCAGTTGAGCTATTTCAAATCCTGAAAGATGATGCTGTGAAAGTGCTGCACTCAATATGGCAGCAAATTTGGAAAACTCAACAGTGGCCACAGGACTGGAAAAGGTCAGTTTTCATTCCACTCAAAAGCAATGTGAAAGAATGCTCGAACTATCGCATGATTGCACTCATCTCACATGCTAGTAAAGTGATGCTCAAAATTCTCCAAGTCAGGCTTCAGCAATACATGAACTATGAACTTCCAGATGTTCAAGCTGGTTTTAGAAAAGGCAGAGGAACCAGAGATCAAATTGCCAATATCTGATGGATCATTGAAAAAGCAGAAGAGTGCCAGAAAAACATGTATTTCTGCTTTATTGACTATGCCAAAGCCTTTGACTGTGTGGATCAAGATAGACTGGAAAATTCTGAAAGAGATGGGAATACCAGACCACCTGACCTGTCTCTTGAGAAACCTGTATGCAGGTCAGGAAGCAACAGTTACAACTGGACATGGAACAACAGACTGGTCCAAATAGAAAAGGAGTACATCAAGGCTGTATATTGTCACCCTGCTTATTTAACTTATATGCAGAGGACATCATGAGAAATGCTGGGCTGGAGGAAGCACAAGCTGGAATCAAGATTGCAGGGAGAAATACCAATAAACTCAGATATGCAGATAACACCACCTTTATGGCAGAAAGTGAAGAGGAACTAAAAAGCCTCTTGATGAAGGTAAAAGAGGAGAGTGGAAAAGTTGGCTTAAAGCTAAACATTCAGAAAACTAAGATCATGACATCTGGTCCCGTCACTTCATGGCAAATAGATGGGGAAACAATTGAAACAGTGTCAGACTTTATTTTGGGGGGGCCCAAAATCACTGCAGATGGTGACTACAGCCATGAAATTAAAAGACGCTTACTCCTTGGAAGGAAAGTTATGACCAACATAGATAGCATATTGAAAAGCAGAGACATTACTTTGCCAACAAAGGTCCGTCTAGTCAAGGCTATGGTTTTTCCAGTAGTCATATATGGATGTGAGACTTGGACTATAAAGAAAGCTGAGCGTCGTAGAATTGATGCTTTTGAACTGTGGTGTTGGAGAAGACTCTTGAGAGTCCCTTGGACTGCAAGGAGGTCCAACCAGCCCATCCTAAAGGAGATCAGTCCTGGGTGTTCATTGGAAGGACAGATACTGAAGCTGAAACTCCAATACTTTGGCCACCTCATGCGAAGAGTTGACTCATTGGAAAAGACCCTCATGCTGGGAAGGATTGTGCCGGGAGCCATCAGGATGCCCCCTCACTCGGATGACAAATTCATGAGACAGAGAAGGAAACTGCAAAGTGGATTTTCCTTTGGGGCATACCAAGGCAAGGCCCCTCCTGGTATTTTTCTTGGCAAGTTCTGTTTATGCTCATCTGTTTATGTTTTAGCTCATCTCAGATCAGTCTCAGAAAAAATTCATCCTGAGATAATTCCCTCAGACCTTATTTCCCTCAGAGGATCCAGGAAGGTAGATTCCCTTTCCCAAGGACAAAGGAGGAATAAGGGACATTTAAATAGATTACTATACCTCCTACTAGTCACTGGGGAGTTTACCGAGAGTTCTCTGGGGGTCATGGCAAAGCCACCACCAGAAGGGTTAGTACTTGGGTCACCTTTTCACATCCCACTCCCCCCGACCACGCCACGGAGGAGGCTCCCTTCCTTGAAAAAAACCAGGTTGGAATGGGACTTAGGAATGCTCATAACTGTGGCCAGCATAGTTGGAGACACTGATTGCTTTAGGGTAGTGTAGAAATAGGAATTCCTTTTAGTAGTTGTAAGGTTAATAGGGTTTCATTGTTAAAGCAGTGCTGCTAAACTGTCTCTTTGTCTTCTTTTCTCTTTCCTTGTAAAAACCAAAATAGGTTAATAGAATAAAGCTTAAGCCCCTCTTTCTAGCTTCTACATAGTTGCACCTTGTCAGGGAACATTTCGCAGGAGGCTTCCTGTGTCAAGCCCTGAATATTCAGAGATGAGTGGAGAGGCACACCTTTTCTGGGGACAAAAGATATGCATACATTCTTAAAGTAAAGTAACCATTTACAGCCTTCTTCCCTCTCAGATATGGAAAGTGAGTTTTTACAACCCCCTCTCTTTGAGATAGATTCTAGCCCTATGTTTCCTGGATAAATTGCGAGATTTTTATCCTTGCTGAAAAGGCTATCTTGTAAGACAATGTATATATGCCCACATTATGCTGAATGAAAGTATGCTAGAGACATTCAAATGGTAAACATACTATTGTTAAGTCTGATTATGCAGAAATCCGACCTTTTGCAAGGATAATGAGCTTAATGTTAAAGTTGTTGATGGTAGGCAGAAAACAAAAGATTGCATAAAATAGTTGTGATGTAATGGGTATGTTTTTTGGCTATAAAACTGTAAACTAACAAAAATAAAGTGAGAGACTTCTCCATTTCCTTTTGGAGAGACTTCTCCTTCACCTTACAAAATTAACAGCAATAAAGAGAGACTGCTTCATCACCACACATCGACTCAGCTCAGTTCTTCTGCCAACGCCACTCATCCCTCAAGACCCCCAGACCCGCTGGGGCTGGAATTCTGCAGGATTGGAGGCAGGAGGAGAAGGGGACGACAGACAATGAGATGGCTAGATGGCATCACCAACTCAATGGACATGGGTTTGGGTAGACTCCCAGTGTTGGTGATGGACAGAGAGGTCTGGTGTGCTGGGATTCATGGTGTTGCAAGGAGTCGGACACGACTGAGCGACTGAACTGAACTGAACTGGGGCATTACAATAAATCCCCTACATATGAACTTTCCAGTTGGAAACTTTCAAAGATATAAATGTGTGTTTGCAAGTCCAATCGCGTAAGGTGTAATAGTTCACGTATCTGGCATACATTGTCACATGAGTCACTTTTTTTAGAGAGTAGATAGAATTGAATTGAGCAAGAAACCAGAACCTGTGCCATCAATGTCAGGCATGAGTGAAACTGCAGTTTGCCCTCCATCTCCTGGGCTTCCCTTGTGGCTCAGTTGGTAAAGAATCCTCCTGCAATGTGGAAGATCTGAGTTTGATCCCTGGATTGGAAATATCCCCTGGAGAAGGGAAATGCTACCCACTCCAGCCTGGAGAATTCCATGGACTACAGTCCATAGGATTGCAAAACGTCAGACACAGCTGAGCAACTTTCATTTTCTGTCCATCTCCTATTGGTGATCCTTCAGCTCTACCATCTCCTACCTCCTCTTCCTCCTCCAGTTAGTAACTGTTCTTACCTGTTCACTCTATGCCACCCCTGTATGCCAGCTGTTGTACTGGCATAGAGCCAAAACAGCCAAGATGTGCAAGTACTAATGTACTTATCAAGGTATTGTCTTGAAAATGTCTTTTTGTGTTTGTTTTTTATAGTTATTTGCATGAGAAGTATTATAAAATTCTCATACAAATAACAACTGATTATATTAGTTGGGACTTAGGCTAACTTTGTCAGACTTAGGAACAAATTGGACTTATGAACATGCTCTTGGAACAAACTCATTTGGATGTAGGGGACTTACTGTACTGAGAACTTCAGCTTGGGATACAGCCTCTCAGGAGGCTCTGAGGGACTGTTCTTAAGAGATAAGGGAGGAGCCAGGATATATAGGAGTTTTTGAAAAGAAACAAAAGCCAAAAATCAAACACCAAAAAATTACTGCTAATTAAAAACCAGACATGTCAAGCTGATGAATTTGGTGCTTTTCTATGTATGGGAAGATGCAAGAGTTTGGGCTTAATGAAATGATTCCTTTGATATGTACCTTAGCTATCCCAGAGCCAGTACCCTCTTTTTCTTCATCCTGAATCCCCTCAGAGTACACCATTGGGGGTTGGTTGCAGTGACTAAAGGCTTGAAGGCTTCAAAGCTTCAGCATCTTTTGTTTACAAATATGACAGGCAACATTGTTTATCCACAGTGCCTCCTTTCGCTCCTGAATTTAACCAACACTTAGGAGGCATTTCATGACCAACTTGATTCCATGGCACTAGTAAGTGTTCTTCCTAGATCACACAAAGATTTTATTGATACGCCACTCAATGTGCTAATTTTTGGATTAGGTCCTATTGATAATCTAAAATTATCTGAATTGCCTCTCTAACTGGTCTGTTATGATCTAGGAAATGTCTTCCCTTGTTGCTTCTTCTCACATAAAGAGTTGCATTATTACAGTTATTCTATGTAGAGTATATATATGCATACTCTGCATGCTCAGTTGCTCAGTTGTGTCCAACTCTTTGAAACCCTTTGGAATGTAGCCCACCAGGCTCCTCTGTCCATGGGATTTTTCAGGCAAGAATACTGGAGTGGGTTGCCATTTCCTCCTCCAGGGGAATGGATTCATACACACACACACACACACACACACACACACACACACACACATAAAATTGATTGCCTCAAGATGTTTAACCATCATAAATTTTGTTGGAGACCCTGGTTACACATGTGGTTTAAAGAAAGAGACAACCATCTTATAAAACAGCCAAGATGTGCAAGTACTAGATGTACAAGGAATACATCTAGTAATGTTAATAAAATCATAGTAGAGAGAGGCATCAGACATAAATGATTTGAAAATAACAGGAGAGAACAAATTAGAACTAAGATTAGTATAACTAGCTGTAGTCTAGTTACAATAAGCAATCAAGTCCTTAGGGGAGCCAGTTGGAGAAGCCAAATTCTGGAGGGATCTGGCAGACAGAAGAAAATTAATATTTTGTCTTTGTTTACAAAACGTGTGCTTTATCAACTTATTGTAGGTCATAGTGTAAGAGAATAGGTTTTACGTAAAACAAAGATTAAAAGTCAGTATATTTCAGAAAAAAGTCATAAAGTTATAAATATCATATGAGATTCCCAGGAATTCCATATAAATTTTGGAATATCTATATTATTTTCCCATGCAAAATATAACCTAAGAAGATTTATCTCCAATTACCTGACAATGCTTCTCTAGTATTAATATACCAAATACACCTAATTAGTTTAACATTCCTCTCTGAGATACCTCAAGTTTTCTTTGAGGTGTCAAAAGAATTTCAGTTAAAATTTGATATCTGAGAAGTTTGTCAAAAATATCAAAAAGAAGGGACTTCCCCAGCGATCCAGTGGCTAAGACTCTGAGCTCCCAATGCAGTGGACCGGGGTTCAGTCCTTGTTTGGGGAACTAGATCCCCCATGTGGCAACTAAAGACTAGATGCAGCCAAATAAATCAATTAATTGTTTAAAATATAAAAAAGATTCAAAGCACTTGGTCAAATAGGATCATAGATTCTATTGTGAAACAGTATTCATTCACCTAACTAAAGTGACAAAAGATTTCAAAAGCAAATACAAACCACTTAAAGGCAAAGAAAGTCACACAACCTGTTACCAGAAGCAGTATTCCAAGAAAATTTTGTTCTTCTGAGAGGAACCAAATTTAGTTGTGTATCAGCCTACTCTTAATAACAAAATCCATTTAACTACTTAATCCAATCTCAGCCCAACCATTCACAAAACTCTTTTTCCAGGGCTCCCTTTCTAAATACTTTCCACAGCCTTCTATATTCCTCCTATTTGTCCCTTATTCTTCCATCCAGAAACAGCAAGCTCTAGAGCAAAATCACCCTTTCCCCTTAACAAAATATATTACATTCCTCATACCTTCTTTTGCTGAAAACACATGTTCTATTTTCCATGCATACTGAAATGTTTCCCTTATTATATTTAGTAGATTTAATTACATATTGTAATTTTAATCCTTAAAAATCTTAATCTCTAGTAAAAACCAAAAGCAGCAAGTAGTTGTAAACTGTCATACTAGCTTGTTTATCATACTATACTTGTTTCCTGATTAGATTATCCTATAACCTTAAGAAACATAGCGTAATTTCTTTCCTCAACATGGTTTAAGACAAATGTTTAACAAACCCAAACATCTTTAGCTTCCTTCTCATAAGGAGACAAAAGTAATTCATTTTAGACCTGTTTAGCAATTAATGTTCTAATATTTTATCTTATTTGAAATGACCTAGATATTCAATAAACTCCCATTATTTAACTTAATAAAAAATAAAGCTTCAGGCTACCAAAAATCTAGAGAAATTAAACATACTTCTTCCTGAAAACTCTTACATCATTTACCTTTATTTTATAACTTATGAAAATATCATCATGCCAAGTTAATTTTGCTTGCTGACACTCTGCAACAGAAATAACATGAACTTACTGACCTTCAGTAAACCTAGGTACAATAAAAACAACACATATCTGTACTGGTCAAACCAACAAGCTTAAGTTAGCTTTAATACCTCCTGATATTAGCTAATACTGAATATTTCCTAGATCACATGAACTTGAAACTCATCTTGGTCAGTTTCTTTTATATCTAGAAATATTTAATTTGTAAGTGTTTACTTTTAAGTCAATCAAACAGAGCATATTTATAAATTTAATTTTGATAATATTTTTTGGAGGTAGAGAAATCTCACATATATAACATACACACAGACATATATAGACAAATCTAGAGATCTCAAGGCTTCACTTTATGGCTTAGTTATGAATCAGCTACTAGAACAGAAACTTGCATGCATGTTCAGTGGCTTCATTCCTGTCTGACTCTTTGTGACCCTATGGATGATATAGCCTACTAGGCTCCTGTGTCCATGGGATTCTCCAGGCAAGAGTACTGGAGTGGGTTGCCATGCCCTCGCCCAGGGGATCTTCCCAACCCAGGGATCAAACATTGCAGGTGGATTCTTAACCAGTGAGCCACCCAGCTTACTAGTTTATAAATAACAATTGGAATAAGTTGCATTTGTTTTCTCAGATGACTAAATCTTTACTATTTGTGGAAAAGACTTTCAAGATTCATATTCGTCCTTAATAAATATTTAAGAAGTTGTGGGTTAGATTTTAGGTGAGGGAGTCTTTCTGGTGGTTTGTCTCTTTTTTCTCTTTGGTTTCAGGTTCTACTGATCTAATTAGACTCAGGCTCAGGTCTGTATTTACATTTTACATGTGGGCTGTATTTATATTGGGCTTACCTGGTAGCTCAGATAGTAAAGAATCCACCTGCAATGCAGGAAACCTGGGTTTGATCCCTGGGTTGGGAAGCTCCCCTGGAGAAGGGAATGGGTATATTTCTGATTTATAGGGATCTGCCAGACAAAGACAGTTGCTTTTAATTCCCCAAAGATCTAGTCTGCTGCCTAAATGATATTAAAAGATTGATTGGCCCAAGTGTATTTTCTCTAATTTGCTTTCATATCAGCAAGATTTCCAACTAAATTGCAAGTCAAGAGTTCTATGTTCTAGATTCAATATATTATGTATATATCATATATCAGCTAATATATATCATGTCTTCAAAAGTTAGTACAAGGCATTCAGCAGAGGACCTCTGAGTGCACAGGTTAAACCTGAAGCAAAAAAAGTTATTAGCCCCTGAATATTAACTCCCAGTTTTTATTTTATATTGTGTGGGCTAAGGTAACTCTGCTGATTACCTTTAGTATGTTTAATTAATAATTCCTGAGGGGCAGATTTATGATTTCAAGCAGGGGAAGCATTCCCCAGTGAAACATGCTTACCCTGCAATATAATTAGGCAAAAGAGATGTAACCATCTTATATAAATCTCATTTAAATATAGCAATTTATATTAGCTTTCATCTCAGTTCTATCAACTTTCATATATTTTAAGTTTTATTTCTATTAAAATCCCATCAACAGCCCTTGTTCTTACAAGGAGTCCACAAATCTTTCTTGTTATCCTGACCACTGAATCTATTTTTATATAAAAGACCTTGGGATCCCCAATGAGAGTTGAGCAAAGGGACACAGGCCTTTTGTTAATTTTTTTAAAAACTTGATTAATTGGCCTGTTGGCCCAAGCAATTGCTGGTAAGGTGTCTCATTGTAATTTTTTTGTAGCCTTTTATATATATATATATATATATATATATATATAG
>ML664662.1:3600130-3634232 GCA_007570785.1 Antilocapra americana
TGACAACGAATAAGGGGTCCTTTTGGGAGACCTAAACTCAGGCAGTGTTGTATCAAAATTTTTTGTTTTTATCTCATTAATGTCTGTTTTACTTATTCTATTATAAATAAGCATATAAAGATTTCTTTATCCTCTTGGTATGATTCCCTTTAAAATTTCTACCTTGTTGGGAAGAAATCTCTAGACTTTCCTTCAGTTTTTTTTTCTTATTTCCCTGTTAATCAACCTAATTAACATTGATTATCCTAATATTTTTATTAGTATCTCTAGACTCATCGAGGGAATGCACAGACCTCAAATAAGGTTTCCTAAACCAGTTGTTTTGTTTTGGTTGTTTAAAACTAAGGGAGCTCTTAGGTTAACCATTGTGTATATTTCCTTCAACCTTCTAATTTCTGTTTTTCATTGGTGCCAATAAAACAGCTGTTTATAACAAGTTTCTCCAATTTAAAGGATCCATTGTCTTGCCATTAATGATATATTTGTTAACAGTGACTCAGAGTGTTAGGGGAAGCACACTGACTGAAACCGCCCACTCTGGTCAGGCACCATAGTAACTATTTGCATGAGTCGTTTTACAACAGGAGGTCCTGGTAAGGAATACGAGACTAATACGCCACCATCAGCCAGACAAGTTCAGTAAAGGTTGAAAGGAAACATCACATGTCCAACCACCTCTCAGAATCCTTCTCACTGGCATCCATCTAGGTTGAACAAGGTGTGCACCACCAGGAAGGACTCTGAGTCAAAATGATTGGCTAAAGATAACCTGGAAACTAATTCCATTACCATAAAACCTGAAACCATGTGGCAGAGCAGTTCTCCTGAGTTCCCTTCTGGCTTCTTTAAGGTCAGAATTCTAAAGCGATGTATAATCAAGTCTACTTTCTCTAACTTAACTGCATATGCAATAAATGAGCCCCATTTTGGCCATTTTCAAGGCAAGATTTCCTTTAGTTCCCAATTAAGTACTTATATATTTTTAAAGTACATAAACCTGGCTGGGGTGTAAGTATAAGATTTGGTAAGTACATAAGCCAAGCTGACCTTCTGACACCCCTTGTTTAGGAAAGGTGTTAGACCAGCCTCTTACCTCATCATCTAGTCCAGACAGTTGGGTGTTTCTCAACTGAGCAACTCCCAATGTCTTCTAACTGGGCTCTTCCAGTATTTTTTCAACTGGGGGATGTTGTGGTGGGCCACCTGTTCAGTTCAGTTCAGCCGCTCAGTTGTGTCTGACTGTTCATGACCCCATGAATTGCAGCACGCCAGGCCTCCCTGTCTATCATTAACTCCCGGAGTCCACCCAAACCCATGTCAATTGAGTCAGTGATGCCATCCAGCCATCTCATTTTCTGTCGTCCCCTTCTCCTCCTGCCCCCAATCCTTTCCAGCATCAGAGTCTTTTCAAATGAGTCAGCTCTTGGAATCAGGTGGCCAAAGTATTGGAGTTTCAGCTTCAATATCAGTCCTTGCAATGAACACCCAGGACTGATCTCTCCTTTAGGATGGACTGGTTGGATCTCTTTGCAGTCCAAGGGACTCTCAAGAGTTATGGATTGTATTTTTTGGGGGGCATTCTTGTTGCAGTGAAAAGAAAAAACAAGAAATGAGTTTTTCTCTTTCCCTTTCCTGAGAACAAAGAAGATAAAGATAACAGTAAGCAGGCCTGAACATTCCTAGGTTTTTCAGTTTAACTGCTCCCGACTCTGCATGTCTGTGACTAAGTTTGCTTTTCTGCCCCCTAACTCTGCAGGAGCTACAATTCACATTCTTTCCTTTGACTCTATGCTAAATACATCCGGTATCTGGTGTTTACCCTCACAACACCCTTCCCCTTGTAGTTACTTATCAGAAAGAAGGCCGCAGAGTCACTGAACCACCAGACTCAATTACTGGGTTACTGACACCAGTCTATGACTGTCTTTGAAACAATGCAAGAGGTAAAAATCAAGATACTATCACCTTTGTCCCTCATCACTGACTCCTGACTGCAAGCACTCAAATAAGCCCCTAGACTCCTCATGGAGGGAAAGTGGGGCACAGTTCTTGAGACAGGAGCCTACTGTGTTCCTCTCTCTGCCACTGAGAATTAAAGCCACCTTTCTATTTCCTCCAAACTCTGTCTCCGTCTTTTTGGGTTTTTTTTTTTGTTGTTTTTTATTCAGCTTCAGTGGGTAGAGAAGGCCAAGATTTTGGCCAGCAACATGTGGAGGACTGAAGCCTGGGATACAATCTCTCGGATAACTGAGGGATTATTCCAAAGAGATAAGAGAGATGCCAGGATATACAGGAGTTTTTGGAAAACAAAACCAAACCAGGTATTTGAACATCAAAAGATGACTGCTAATTAAAGAAAAATTGTATGTCTCAAGTTAATGAATTACTGCTTTACAATGTGTGGGAAGATGCAAGAGTCTGCGGCTCCATGAAATTACTCCTTTGCTCTGTACCTTAACTCTCCAGGGCCAAGAGCCTCTTTTGCTCTATTCTAAAACCCCTCAGGGTGCACAGGTTGCAGGGTGTGGCTGCAGTGAAAGATGGACTGGTGGCCACAACATCCTTTGTTTACTTATATGGCAGGCATCCTTCTTTGTCCATACTGTCCGTGTCCTGCCCCCAAGGCCACAGGTGCAAGACTTTGCACCAAGGCCACAGAAGAGGAGCCCAGAACCAAGATCACCTCCAAAGCTGACTGAATCCCTTTGTAACCTTCCCAAAAGCCCCTTGATCATCACTAACAAGCTTTCTGACTCCCAATTAAGCAAAGATGCTCACTCTTTAGCACCCAAACAATCAACTAACGCAAACTATACCGCAGGAATTTTCTTTGTCTTGAGGCTATAAAAATCGGCTATTATCCTACAGAAACTGTCCACTCGCCCTGGCCTGTCAGGAGTTGTTGGCTGCTGCTCTAGAAGTGCTCACTTTATCTCTGCTCTTTGTTCTTAATAAACTCACTCCCTTCTGAAATACTCTGTGTCTGGAAATTCTTTTCCGACCTGCGCTTGGACTGCCTCAACACATACCCTCATAGGGTTTATACTTACATGAAGGATTCATGCAGTTTTGCAGTTACAATAAACCCTAAATGGAGGGGGATTAAAAACAAAGGGGGAATTCAAAACAGTGTCTTCTCATAGTCTATGAGTGAGAAAGAAAGTGAAAGTTGCTCTGTAGCTGTCAGATTCTTTGAGACCCCATGGACTATGCAATCCATGGAATTCTCCAGGCCAGAATACTAGAGTGGGTAGCTTTTCCCTCCTCCAGGGGATCTTCCTGATCCAGGAATCAAACTTGGGTCTCCTGCATTGCAGGCAGATTCTTTACCAACTGAGCTATCAGGGAAACCCCAAGTAAGAAAGAAAGAAACATAAAAGAACTGATGGAGAGATTACTACTTCTGTTATAAGAGAAGCAAAGAATACCTAGGCTTGCAAGTGTGGCAAGAGGTTAAAAGAAGCCTCACATGATTGATACCATTTCTTGGAGAAGTGGGAAGCAATATTCTGACAATTCTGACAGGAAAGTTCTGGAGCCAGAGGGTCAGAAAGTGGGGAGAATGTTTATAATGGCCATGGTGGAGAACAAGAACTGAGCAGAAAGTGAAAGTTGCTCTTAGCTCAGTTGGTAAAGAATCTGCCTGCAATGCAGGAGACCCTGTTTTGATTCCTGGGTTGGGAAGATCCCCTGGAGAAGAGAAAGGCTACCCACTCCAGCATTATTGGGTCTCCTTTGTGGCTCAGCTGGTAAAGAGTCTGCTTGCAAAGGAGGAGACCCGGGTTTGATCCCTGGGTTGGGAAGATCCCCTGGAGAACATGCTAACAAAGTAATGCTCAAAATTCTCCAAGTGAGGCTTCAACAGTATGTGAATCATGAACTTCCAGATGTTCAAGCTGGATTTAGAAAAGGCAGAGGAACTAGAGATCAAATTGCCAACATCCACTGGGTCATCGAACAAGCAAGAGAGTTCTAGACAAACATCTGCTTTATTGACTACGCCAAAGCCTTTGACTGTGTGGATCACAATAAACTGTGGGAAATTATGAAAGAGATGGGAATACCAGACCACCTGACCTGCCTCCTGATAAATCTGTATGCAGGTCAAGAAGCAACAGTTAGAACTGGATATGGGACAACAGACTGGTTCCAAATAGGAAAAGGAGTACATCAAGGCTGTATATTGTCACCCTGCTTATTTAACTTATATGCAGAGTACATCATGAGAAACGCTGGGCTGGAGGAAGCACAAGCTGGAATCAAGATTGCTGGGAGAACTATTAATAACCTTAGATATGCATATGACACCACTCTTATGGCAGAAAGGGAAGAACTAAAGACCCTCTTAATGAAGGTGAAAGAAGAGAGTGAAAAAGTTGGCTTAAAACTCAACTTTCAGAAAACTAAGATCATGGCATCTGGTCCCATCACTTCAAGACAAATAGATGGGAAACAGTGGAAACAGTGACAGACTTTATTTTGGGGGGCTCCAGAATCACTGCAAATGGTGACTACAGCCATGAAATTAAAAGACACTTGCTCCTTGGAAGAAAAGCTGTGACCAACCTAGATAGCATATTAAAAAGCAGAGACATTATTTGCCAGCAGAAGTCTGTCTAGTCAAAGCTATGGTTTTTCCAGTAGTCATGTATGGATGTGAGATTTGGGCTATAAAGAAAGCTGAGCACAGAAGAAGTGATGCTTTTGAACTGTGGTGTTGGAGAAGACTCTTGAGAGTCTGGACTGCAAGACTCTTGGACTACAAGGAGATCCAATCAGTCCATCCTAAGGGAGATCAGTCCTGAATATTCATTGGAAGGACTGATACTGAAGCTGAATTTCTAATACTTTGGCCACCTGATGCAAAGAACTGACTCATTTGAAAAGGCCCTTGTGCTGGGAAAAATTGAAGTCGGGAGAAGGGGAAGAGAGAGAATGAGATGGTTGGATAGCATCACCAGCTCGATGGACATGAGTTTGATCAAGTTCCGGGAGTTGGTGATGGACAGGGAAGCCTGGTGTGCTGCAGTCCGTGGAGTCGCAGAGTTGGACACAACTGAACGACTGAGCTGACCCACTCCAGTATTCTTGCTTGGAGAATTCCATGGACTTTTGAGACCAGAGAATAATCCAGAGGTTTACCTCACTGTTCTGCAAACCCCACTGTAGATGGAGACTCCAGAATTAGAGGCCCTACTCTGTCCCCTGAAGGACTTACCCACCAGCCTGGCTTAGGTAGAGAAAAGGCAGATGAATTGGATCAACTGAAGTGTTCAGCTGTGTTAAACTGTTAGTCAACAAAGAAGCAAAGAAAACCATAGTTTTCTTCACTTTGTGATGATTTCTAAAAGAAGTAGCCAAAAGCTAAATTTCAAAATGACTTCAGAAGGACACCTCTAGTAAAAATCCCCCAGTGAGGGCCTCCTTCACATCTGAACAAATTCCTGTCACACTGGCCTGACGTCCTCACCATCATGGCTGTCTGTCTCCAGCTCTCAATCCCACGTTCTAGCAAACATTAAACAGGGGAGAGTTAAGATTGCATGGGAGCCTGTGCGCTTAGCAGCTCAGTCATGTCCGACTCCTTTGCAACTCCATGGACTGTAGCTCACCAGGCTCCTCTGTCCATGGGATTTTTCCAGACAAGAATACCGGAGTGGGCTGCCATGCCCTCCTCCAGGGGATCTTCCCAACCCAAGGATCAAACCCAAGTCTTCTGTGTCTCCTGCATTGGCAAGCGGATTCTTTACCGCCGACCAGGGTGGGCAGAAAACCCTTTATAAACAACTTTCATTGTTCTCTATGCACTTATCTGTGTCTGGAAGGAGATAGTTGAAACCTGAGCATTTCAACTGGTGCTGATTCCTAAATTTTTATACCTGGGAATTAAGGAATGAGAAATGTGTTCAATATCTGTGTCATCCATGTCTTTATCTAAGGAGAGTGGAATATAATGATTGTTATGAGAAATCTATCCACAGCAACATGGATGGACTGAGGAATTATCATACTAAGTGAAGTCAGAAAGAGAATATGATACCTTTATATGTGGAATCTAAAACGCAACACAAATAAACTTACCTATGAAACAGACTCACAGACACAGAGAACAGAACTGTGGTTGCCACAGGAGAGAGGATTGGGAGTTTAGGATTAGCAGATATAAACTACTATATATTGAATGGATAAACAACAAGGTCCTACTGTATAGCAAGGGAACTAGAGGCAATATCTTGTGATAAACCATAATGAAAAAGAATATATATACATATGTATAACTGAATTAGCTTGCTGTGCAGCAGAAATTAACACAACATTGTAAATCTACTATACTTCAATAAAATAAAATTTAAACATCTATCCATAATCACTTAATGTTGACTAAGATCAAACTATATAAGTTTCTATTTGATTATGCCTTTGAAAACCAGGGCTGTATGATGTGTTGAATAAACATGTGTGATTAGTACTTGTGCTTAGCAAATGCTTTATTATGTGGAAACCATGACACAAATGCTCACCTTGTTCATATTCAGTGTTATCTTCACCCTGTACAAAAGTTGTTTTAAAATTAACCACTTTAAAGGTTCTCATCTGGCCTGTGAATAAATGTTTATAATGTGCTTTGCCTATGAAGAGGGTTATTAGCATGCAAGCTTTGACAATGGATGATTTCCTGAAGATTTTTGATGAGCAAAATGACTAAACGTAATGAAGGCATTTTATGCTTGTAAATACTTTACTCCAGGCCTTCAAAATCATCAAGCAATGTCCTTCGTGAGACATGGTTTAGAAGAATCACAGAAATGAAGAGCTTGGTGAGACTTAATTGGCCTCTTTGCACCTCTATTTTCCCTAAGTAAGTATAGAGCAGATTCATGAAGTACATTTATTTTTTAACCAGTTTATATAGTTCCCATAAGTACAATAAGGCACTATAATAGACAACAGGGTCAGATTATATACTCTGAATCAAAAGGTTAGCATTTCTTTCCATCATAAGATAGACAATAAATAAGAAATAGATTTTTTTTCCTCTGTGATGGAAGAAAATATTCTGAGTCATTTCAAGTTCGCAATTTGTGGATGAGATAGGGAATGGATCACCCAAAACATGCATAGAATTTTTAAAACCATGTGGTTCAAAAATTACTGCCTTTGCTAGAAATAGCAGGAGTAGGAGGGATCAAAAATGTACAAACAAATGAATCCTCCAAACCTTAGCCTGAAACACTCTTACTGTTGTTATGCAACTGTGTGGACAAGCAGAGCATATCAGAGTCAGAAATGTAATTTCACCTTTGCTGCATGAACAAATACTAAGTCATACTAAAAATTCACTCAGAGAAAAGGACAGGAAAAAAGAGATAGATGTCTCATATAGTATTTACATGTTTGGGAGGAAGGATCAGCCTGCATGGAAAAGTTCTTTTTCTTCCCTCAGGCCTACTTACTTCAGCCTGAGTCAAGCCTCATCATGGTGCACGACACTGACCTCTTTCTTTTTAAATATATACATATTTATTTAGTTGCCGGGGTCCAGCCCCAGCGGGGTCTGGGGGTCTTGAGGGATGAGTGGCGTCGGCGGAAGAACTGAGCTGAGTCGATGTGTGGTGATGAAGCAGTCTCTATTGCTGTTAGTTTTGTAAGGTGATGGAGAAGTCTCTCCAAAAGGCGATGGAGAAGTCTCCTTATTTTTGTTAGCTTACAGTTTTATAGCCAAAGAACATCCCCATTACATCACAACTATTTTATGCAATCTTTTGTTTTCTGCCTACCATCAACAACTTTAACATTAAGCTCATTATCCTTGCAAAAGGTCGGATTTCTGCATAATCAGACTTAACAATAGTATGTTTACCATTTGAATGTCTCTAGCATATTTTTTATTCACCATAATGCGGGCAAATATTCACTGTCTTACAAGATAGCCTTTTCAGCAAAGATAAAAATCTTGCAACTTATCCAGGAAACATAGGGCTAGAATCTCTCTCAAAAAGAGGGGGTTGTAAAAAACTCCCTTTCCATATCTGAGAGGGAAGAAGGCTGTAAATGGTTACTTTACTTTAGGAATGTATGCATTTCTTTTGTCCCCAGAAAAGGTGTGCCCCTCCACTCATCTCTGAATATTCAGGGCTTGACACAGGAAGCCTCCTGCGAAATGTTCCCTGACAAGGTGCAACTATGTAGAAGCTAGAAAGAGGGGCTTAAGCTTGAAACTGTTTTATTCTATTAACCTATTTTGGTTTTTACAAGGAAAGAGAAAAGAAGACAAAGAGACAGTTTAGCATCACTGCTTTAACAATGAAACCCTATTAACCTTACAACTACTAAAAGGAATTCCTATTTCTACACTACCCTAAAGCAATCAGTGTCTCCAACTATGCTGGCCACAGTTATGAGCATTCCTAAGTCCCATTCCAACCTGGTTTTTTCAAGGAAGGGAGCCTCCTCCGTGGCGTGGTCGGGGGGAGTGGGATGTGGAAAGGTGACCCAAGTACGAACCCTTCTGGTGGTGGCTTTGCCATGACCCCCAGAGAACTCTTGGTAAACTCCCCAGTAACTAGTAGGAGGTATAGTAATCTATTTAAATGTCCCTTATTCCTCCTTTGTCCTTGGGAAAGGGAATCTGCCTTCCTGGATCCTCTGAGGGAAATAAGGTCTGAGGGAATTATCTCAGGATGAATTTTGTCTAACTGGGACTGACCTACTGAGCTGAGCTAATGTTCAGAGCATAAACAGAACTTGCCAAGAAAAATACCAGGAGGGGCCTTGCCTTGGGATGCCCTGAAGGAAAATCCACTTTGCAGTTTCCTTCTCAGTCTCGTGACTGTCATCTGAGTGAGGGGGCATCCTGACGGCTCCCGGCATTTAGTTACTTATTTTTTACTGTGTCGGGTCTTAGTTGTGGCATGTGGACCTAGCTGCCCTTTCAGCAGTTGGAATCTTTGTTTCCCCACCACGGATCGAGCTCTCATCCCCGGCATTGGAAGGTGGATTCTTCACCACTGGACCACCAGGGAAATCCCTCAGCTACTTCTCTTCACTTATACCCCAGAACACCCCATATACTAACAAGCCAGGGAAAGATATCAAGTCCAAATCATAGGATCTAATACAAGCACTGGCCCCCAGGTGTGACCCTAATTCAAAGTTCCTGTACTCCTAGTAGTCCCCTGGCTTCACTGCCCACAGTGGGTTACAAAGGGGGTTCCAAGTAGGAGAGGCTCCTCCTTGCTCTATAGATGTTGGCCTCAAAAAGTTTTATTTTCAATCTGACTTTCTCACCCTTACTCTCTTTCTTCCCATCTCACTTCTTCTAAAACCCTCACCACAGTAATTCTATAATCCTCTTTAAAGCAAAGACCCTTTTACTTTTTTACGTCCACCATTACTCACCCAGCTTAAAATCCATGACCTATCCACACATTCTCTCCCCTGCAAACGCCTTCAAGTCCCAGGCACTGCTCTTCTCAATTAGAATCACCTGGAAAAAGCCCACCACTGGTTCACCCTACTCTTCTGCAAGTGCTTCCCAGAGCTGAACGTGGCTAGATCTCGTGACTTGAATAATTGTTTTTACTTTGAAATAAGAATCAAAAAGCCCAACTGAGCGGCCTTGAGTCTTATCATATTTTCCTAATTAGTTCTTTCCCTTGCTCTCTGAGAAAACGCCTTGTCCTCTCTCACTAACTGCTGATTTCTAGTCTAAATTCTAGCCTAACCATCAGCCTAACTCCCAAGTTCTCATCTAGCTTCTTGATATTGCAGTGATGGCTTAAACTTCTTTTCCTCAGAGGAACCTTCCTTCATCACCTCATGTAAAAGAGCCTCTCTCCAATCACTTTAGTCCCTTACTTTGCTTCATTCATCTCTGTCACAGTTAAAACAAACTACCTGATGTCATACACATACATATAAATAGGCAAATATATATAGTATTTGCTTACTGGCCAGCTTCTTCCACTCGATCATAAGCTCCAGAGAGGGAGGGACTTTCTCCCATTTACCCACATCCAATATAGAATTTTGCAACTTGAGCATTATTGGTATTTTGTGCAAAAAATTTTTTGTGTGAGGAACTGTCCTGTGCATTGTGGAATGATTAGCAGCATCAGTGACCACTACTCATTATGTGCAGTACCATCCAACCTAGTCATAACAATCAAAAATATCTTCAGATGTTTCCAAGTATCCCTCGGGTACGAAAAGGGGGCAAAAAATCGCCCCTGATTGAGAACTACTGATTTAACATGATGCCTGGCACATAGTGGGTGCTAAGCAAACATTTTATGAATGAATGAATCACCATACCATGGGTCACCAAAATAACCAAGAATATAATTTATTGTCCTAACTTCCAGCAGAACTCTATTTAAGCCTTACCAGCAAAAGTGAATTGACCTTGTTTTACCGACATTCAGAGACAGGTAAAATGGATTTTGTACCAGGGGTTCTCATCTGGGAAGTCATGTTAGAATCACCTAGGTAAAGCTTTGGAAAAAACTACTGATGCCAGAACAGTTAAATGAGAATCTTGGGTCTGAGTGAGGGGCGGTCTAGGATGTTGTTGTTTAGTTCCTCAGTTGTATCCAACTCTTTGCGACCCCATGGGCTGTAGCCCCCCAGGCTCCTCTGTCCAGGGAGAATACTGGAGTGGGTTGCCATTTTCTCCTCCAGTGGATCTTCCTGACCCAGAGATGGAACCTGCGTCTCCTGCATTAACAGGAAAGCTGAGCCACTAGGAAAGCCCGGAGGTCTAGGATTGAGTTTTACAAAGCTCCTCCCATGATTCTGATTTGTAGCCTGGGTTTAAATCCTGTTCTTTTCAGTCCTCCAAAGACTAATTTCACAGCATTGCAATCCTCATAAATAGGACATTTTCCCTCACACATCTGCATTATTGATCAGTGTTTTTGGAATGGGAGAAAGTGTATGTCAGCATAGTAACTGCATTTGTAGCTTCTATTCCCTGTCTCATTTTTTTTGGCCACACCCCATGTGAGATCTTAGGTCTCTGAGGAGGGAACAAACCCGGGCCCCCTGCATTGGAAGTGCGGAGTCTTAACCACCAGGAAGTCTGGACCCTGCCCCATTGTTGATCCATGTTCATCCTAAGTGAGGCAATTTAAAATTAGTGTTCTATTTGGTGGCTCAGATGGTAAACAATCTGCTTGCAATGCATGAGACCTGGGTTCAATCCCTGGAGAAGATCCCTGGAGAAGGAAATGGCAACCCACTCCAGTATTCTTGCCTGGGGAATCCCATGGACAGAGGAACCTGGTGGGCTACAGCCCTTGGGGTCACAAAGAGTCAGACACAACTGAGCGACTGACACATGATACACACTGGTAATGAGAAAAAATGTATTACCTTATAATTCTGTTTTGACAATGGCTTATGCTATGGAAGAAAATGTATTGTATCATTTTGGGACCAGATGTCACAAAGGCTTTAAAATAGTTTGATGTGAAAGTCTTATAGAGGCTTACCTGCTGGAAACAAAAGGATTGTAGAAGCAGATACCTAAAACAGAACCTATAGGGAAGCAGGGTTAGCATTACAAATTGCAGAGTTTCATCAATAAGTTACATATGATGCCCTACTAGTGAGAACATTGATAACTATGACTTTGTGTCTTATCAAGTAGACAGAGTTTTTCATTCCCAAAGTGGTAACGTGTAGCTTAAAAGATGAACTCTGGTGTCAAAGATGAATAATTCTGAAGTAAAATTATTATTTTCTAATTCTAGAAAAAATTTCTTATGGGAGTATATGTTTCTGCCATTTGAAACTGAAGGGCTGTCAGCTACAAGACAAATAGGCATAATATCTATCATCATATTGCAATCGTTCATAAAAATAATGCTGATTAAATTCCCCATGCAATATAATCTAGTTCATATAAAGTTCTGTCTGTATTTCAAAAGAATAAGTATTTTGTGGTTGCTGAATTGTTTTCTACCCATGTCAAATGGAAAAAAATGTGTTCATCTTGTTTAAGTCTCCCATATTCTTTCTGATGTATGTTTTTGCCAACTTGTGTCACCTACTGAGGGAGTGGTATTAAAATCTCCCATATGATTATGAATTTATCTATTTCATCTTTTTACTCTATTAATTTTTATTTCTTATGTTTGGAGGCTATTTAATGCATACAAATGTAGGACAGTTATGTCTACCTAGTGAATTGACTCTCTTATCATTGTGAAATGTCTGTCTTCTCCTCAAGTAATGCTTTGTGCCTGAGC
This sequence comes from Antilocapra americana, assembly GCA_007570785.1. NCBI lineage: Eukaryota > Metazoa > Chordata > Mammalia > Artiodactyla > Antilocapridae > Antilocapra > Antilocapra americana. The sequence continues at coordinate 3,612,382 of ML664662.1, forward strand.
CTACTTTTTCTGATGTTAATGTACATATGCTATATATCTGATATTAACATATATGTATATGTGCATATATATGTATTATTAATAAATAATATATATATGATCATGTTGCATGGCATTTCCTGCTTTCAACTTTTTACACTTCCCTAATATTTTTATGTGTCTCTTGTAAACAGCATATAGGTGGGTTAAGTTTTGTTTTGCCTTTGGTCTTTCAAGTGAAACATATGATCTAGTTATATTTATCATAATTATGATACACTGAGGTTTAACTATATCATCTTAGTGGTCCCCAACCTTTTTGGCACCAGGGATCAGTTGCATGGAAGACAATTTTTCCATGGATCTGGGGGTTGGGCATGGTTGGGGATGATTCAAACACACTACGTTTATTGTGCACTTTATTTCTATCATTATTATATCAGCTCCACCTCAGATCATCAAGCATTAGATCTCAGGGGTTGGGGACACCTGTATTATTGTATTACTTGGTACTTATTTGTCCCACCTACATTATGCTATTTTTTTCCTCTCCCTTTATGCCTTCTTTTGAGTATTTTTATTATTCCATTTCTTAATTCTATTGGCTTGGTAGTTATATATTTTTTAAACTTTTCCTTTATTGCTTACCATATATAAAATGTATCTTTGATCTGTCGAAATACAACTTGATACTTTCACCCGTGTCATTGACAATGTAAGGGCCTCCGAACACTTTAATTCTATTTTCCTCAATTTATATTCTTATCCTGTATTTTAATTTGATATTATCTATTCAACTCAATAACCTCAGATATGCAGATAACATCACCCTAGTGACAGAAAGTGAAAAGGAACTAAAGAGCCTCTTGATGAAGATGAAAGAGGAGAGTGAAAAAACTGGCTTAAAATTCAACATTCATAAAACTAAAATCATAACATACAGTCTCATCACTTCATGGTAACTAGATGGGGAAACAATGGAATCAGTGACAGATTTAATTTTCTTTGGTTCCAAAATCACTGCAGATGGTGACTGCAGCCACAAAATTAAAAGACTCCTTGGAAGAAAAGCTATGACAAACCTAGACAGTGTATTAAAAAGCAGAGACATGACTTTGCCAGCAAAGGTCTATCTAGTCAAAGCTATGATTTTTCCAGTAGTCATGTATGGATGTGAGAGTTGGACCATAAAGAAGGCTGAACGCTGAAGAACTGATGCTTTTGAACTGTGGTGAGGGAGAAGATTCTTGAGAGTCCCTTGGACAGCAAGGAGATCAAATCCATCAATCCTAAAGGAAATCAGTCCTGAATATCCATTGGAGGATTGATGCTGAAGCTGAAACTACAATATTTGGCCACCTAATGTGAAGAGCCAACTCATTAGAAAAGACCCTGATGCTGGGAAAGATTGAAGGCGGGAGGAGAAGGGGACGACAGAGGATGAGATGGTTCAATGGCATCACTGACTTTATGGAAGTGAGTTTGAGCATGTCCCAGGAATTGGTGAAGGACAGGGAAGCCTGGTGTGCTGCAGTCCATGGGTTACAAAGAGTTGGACATGACTGAGCGACCGAATAGCAACAGTTCAACTCCATGAGACATTATCATTATTGTTTTATAGAGTTGATAGTCATTATCAAAATATTTACTTCTTTAATTACTCATTTCTTCCGAATTTGCCCTAATTTCTTCCCAGGATTATTTGCTTTTGCTAAAATAATAGATTTTTGTATTCCTTGATGTGGAATTTTGAATTCCTTGACTTCTGCTGCTAATTTTCTCAGTTATTTGCCTAGAATTTTTATTACTTCATCTTTATTTTTGGAGGTTATTTTGCTGGGGACACATCCTAAGTTCATGGAACTTTTCTTCAGTATTCTGAAGGTGTCAAAATACATTGTCATTGAAGGCAAATGTATTGTCTGTCTTTGGTTTTCTATTGTTTCTGTGAGCAGTTAAATGTCAGTCTTCTCGTTTAACTTTTGTAGGTAATTTGTCTTCTGTGTTGGAAGGGGATGCTACTTCGTAATTTTTCAGTTTCTTTTGGTTTTCAATCATTTTAGTGCAATGTGCCAAAACACAAGTTTTATTTTATTCACTCTGCATGGGAAATCTTAGGGATTCTCTGATCTGTAGTTTGCATCTCTGCTACATATCCTGTTTGCCTCTCTACATCCATTCTCCACGCTCCTCTGCCTTGGGAAGCTGATATATATTGATTACTAATACAATAGCTCCCATGCCTTCTGATTTCCAGGTGATTACAGCCAATGAAGAGCATTAGTAGGAGGTCAGAAGGAGGATGAAGAGATTAGGAAAATTATTCCTCTGGCTCCCTTTTTCAGAGGTACCCTGGGTTTGTTGTATCCTTTGACCAAAGGGTACTACTGTTCCTCTCAAAGTGGCTTTCTCTACATGATTGTTTAAGCCTCTCTTTCCCCTTAAACTTATGGGGAAAGGACTGACAGTTCCCTCAATTTATGCTAATTTGAGTGTGCCACCTTCATCTTGGCAACCTGACTATACAGTAGCTAGTATGAGAAGTAGTCTCTGATGGTTATTTTAACTGTATTCTTATTGTGATGGTTAATTTTAGATATCAAATTTTCTGAGCCACAGTGCCCAGATATTTAGTCAAACATTATTTTGAATATTTTGGTGCAGGTGTTTTTGAATGAGATATACATTTAAGTCAGTGAACGTTGAGTAAAGCAGATTGCCTTCTATAATGTGGGTGGGTCTCATCCATCAGTTGAAGGACTGAGTAAAACAAAACGCTGACCTCTTTTAAGTAAAAGAGAATTCTCTAGCAGACTGCCTTCTGACTTCATCTGCAACATAGACTCTCCTGGTTCCACAGAAGGCTGCCTTTGGGCTTGAAATGAATTTCTTTCCTGAATCTTCAGGTGGGTGGCTTCCCCATCAGACTCTGGGCTCACCAAGCCTACCCAGTTTTGTGAGCCAATTCTTTAAGATAAATTCCTTCTCTATATACATACATCCTGTTGGTTCTGTTTCTCAGGAGAACCCTGACTAACGCAAGGTATTAGGAATTAGATCCTCATGAAATAAATCCTTAAGTGTTCATATTCTAAGGGAGCTCATGGATGATCTTCCTACTAAGAATCATGAACATGAGTAATTCATGGCATGAGGTGACATCATAATTACTCACATTATCAGCAGAGGGTGAAATGCATGTGGAGGGCAAGGTACTGGGGGGTCAAGGGGCTATAGGGTAGTCTCAGTGGTAACAAGAGCACTAAAAAACACTGTAGAATCACCTGGAATCTTACTGTAACTTTGGAAAACACAGATAGAAATTGAGAGCTATGAACACAAAATTTAAAACTTTCACTAAAACATTAGAAGGCCTCCAGGGCAAGTTTGAAGGAGTCTGTCATTTCCCATAATTGTACAACATCACATTGATCCATCAATGTAGTGACTTTACAATGGTAATCACAAGCTCCATATAAATATAATAAATGTACAGTTTAAGATATGTTGCTTGACATACAGAGGTAACCCATCAACTACAGTATCATTCTAATGTGAAAACAAGTTGATCATGCAACCACCTGAAACCAAAAGAAAAATTAGCTATAATTTGTGTCCTACATGAAATGGTGGAGTTACAAAGGGGAGAGACTCAAGTAACATAAAATAGTTGTGGAAGTCTCTGCCTCTGTAGCTGATCAAGAGGCTGAATGTTGAGGGCAAAAATTGTAGACTTTATCAGGTTCCTGAGCTATTCATTATGGATTGTCCATACCTACTTCCCGAACACACATCATTGTAAATAAATTCTTATTGAATTATTATACTTTGAGGGTTCATCTGCTTCCTGTAGAAGACCTGATTAATATAGTCCTTCAATCATTTTTGGAAGATAGTCAGCTATTATTTCATCAGATGTTGCTTATGTCCATTCCCTCTCATCTCCTTCTGGAACTACAATTATGTGTGTTAAACATTCTCATCGTGTTCCTTTTACTTCTATGATTTCTTGCATATTTTACATTCATTTATTTCCCATTCTGAATATTTTCTTGCAACCTATTTTTAAAATTTCACTAATTAAATCTTCAGCTTTGTCTAAACTACTATAGAACCAGGGCCTATAAATTTTAAAATTTAAATCTTGGTTATTGTGTTTCCCACTTCTGGAAATTCCATTTGGATATTCTTCATAGATAATTATTTATTTATGGCTGCACTCGGTCTTTGTTGCTGTACAGGGGCTTTCTCTAGTTACAGCTATCAGGGGGTACTCTCTAGTTATGGTGTTTTGGCTTCTCATTGTAATGATTTCTCTTGTTGCAGAGTATGGGTTCTATGAGAGCAGGCTCAGTAGTTGCAGTAGCCCTGTGACATGTGAAATCTTCCCAGACCACGGATCAAACCCATGTTCCCTGTTTTGGCAGGCAGATTTCCAACCGCTAGATCACCAGGGAAGTCCTAGTTTCCAGTTCTCAACATTATCTCAAATATATTAAGCATAGTTTTTTTAAAAATATATATTTATTTATTTGTTGTACCAGGTCTTAGTCGTAGGATGTGGGATCTACCAAGGATTGAACCCAGGTACCCTGCATTTGGAGTACAGAGTCCTAACCACTGGACCACAAGGGAAGTCCAGGAGCATAGTTATTTTAAAGTCTACTGTATTCTGATAATTCCACCATCTAGATCCCTAGTTGAGTTGCTCCCATTGTCTGTTGGTTTATGATAATGTTTTGTCTGTTTATGTCCCTAGTTATATTTTATTCTGCATCTGATGATATATGTGAACAATTAAGGATTTAACTTGAGGTTGTTAGGTAGTTAGAATAGGAAACAGGAGTCCAAAATGGTGGTGGCTAGAAGACAAGGAAGGGAAAAGCCTGCGAAAATGGAACAAGGAAGGTCCGAGGACCTGAGTGAGAACTGCAGATAGAACAGCACTCCTGTCTAAGCCCAATTTGCATAGGACAGGCCCAGGGGGCAGAAATAAACATATAAAATAGAAGCCAAAGCGCTCGCTCTCTCTCTCTTGCGCCTTGAAGATAGACTCTCCCTCTCTCTCCCACGCGCTGTGGTGTTCTTCTCTTCATGGCCTTGGATCTGCATGCCCTCACGCTTTGAGGATGAATTCTCTGGCTATCATCTTCTAAATAAAATAGAGCTGTAACACTGATTTATTTAAGAGCTATAACACGGTCTGTCCAAGACCCGAGAGCTGTGGCCCGCCGAGGGCTTCAATGTCTGTCACTCCAAATCTTTGTCATGACGAGACAAGGACCGAGGAACATACCCTCGTGTGACATCTACACTCGCCTGACAAGGTCTAGGATGATGTTTTCTTCCTCCAGAAAGAAATTTACTTTTGCTTCTAGAAGTTGGCTAGAGGCATTAGCAATGCCAGATCATGTTAATTTGATTTCAAGACTTGGAGTGATTTAAAACTGAGCTTTGGGTTTCCCTAGTGGCTCAGTGGTAAAAAAAAAAAAAAAAAAAAAAAAAACCACCTTTTAATGCAGGAGATGTGGGTTCAGACTCTGGGTCGGGAAGATCCCTTGGAGAAGGAAATGGCAATCCACTCCAGCATTCTTGCCTGGGAAATCCCATGGACAGAAGAGCCTGGCGGGCTATAGTCCTTGGGGCCACAAAAGAGACAATGCTGGCAAAAACTGAACTTCAATGCCTGCAAGATCAAGTTTTATTGTTTTACATTATTTTTGTAGGGTGTAATCCTTGGATTCTCAACCCAAAATATGATTGTTATCAGAGATCTCCTCCTTGGCAGGGCACAAATCTGACTTTACCTCCTGGCTTATGAGCAAAAAGCTTTGCATCTTCTCTCCCCTCAGGGGGAAAATTTGTCCCAAATGCCCTGCTCATGCTTCAAAGTTTCATTCTTCTCCAGATCTTAGATCCATGATTCTTCCTCATGTTGTTAAAGCTCCAATTCCTTTGAGCAAATGATTATATTTTTGCACAGCCTTCCTAATTGGCAGTGAAAGGGTTAGTCCTAATTACTTAGACTACTATTACAGAAGCTTATAAATATAAATGGAATGGTTTATAAAATGGTTCTAAATGTTTTATCAGTCACTTCTATGAAGAAACTTCTCAACAACAGAATCTATTAAGATTTGGAGGATTAATAATTATTAAAAACTCTCAAACAGAAATTGCATATAGCTATTTTAAGCATAAATCCAGATATAAAATATTATCCATGAAAAGTAAAATTGAGGGTCTCATTAAAACATTTGAATGATTTCACTTGCTGCTGCTGCTAAGTTGCTTCAGTCGTGTCCGACTCTATGCGACCCCATAGACGGCAGCCCACCAAGCTCCACCATCCCTGGGATTCTCCAGGCAAGAACACTGGAGTGGGTTGCCATTTCCTTCTCCAATGAATGAAAGTGAAAAGTAAAAGTGAAGTCGCTCAGTTGTGTCCGACTCTTCACGATCCCACGGACTGCAGCCCACCAGGCTCCTCTGTCCATGGGATTTTCCAGGCAAGAGTACTGGAGTGGGTTGCCACTGCCTTCTCTGATTTCACTTGCAAGTTTTTATAAATTCAATGCTTAACAACCTTTGTATTTTATTTTTCCTTACAATTATATAACTTAAAGAAAAAATATATTTTTTAACCAAACACCATAAAAATGCCCACAAAGCCTCTGTAGTTTACCCCATAGTGGTGAGTACCCACATTTGTCTTGCAGGAGACCAGAGATTATTTTCCCCATGGGGAGGCATGGAAATCTCTTTGGGGCTTCCCTGGTGGCTCAGATGGTGAAGAATCTGCCTGCAATACAGGTGACACAGGTTTGATCCCTGGGTCAGGAAGATCCCTGGGAGAAGGGATTGGCTACTCCCTCCAGTATTCTTGCCTGGAGAATCCCATGGACAGAGGAGCCTGGTGTGCTACAGTCCGTGGGGTCTCAAGGAGTTGCACATGACTGAGCAACTAATACTTTCACTTCACCATGCAAATATTACTATTATATATGGACCACTGCATGAAAATAGTTGCTAAGGACTTTCCTACCAACACTTATTTCACATCCCCTTTTCTCTTCTAGTAACACTCACTTTTCATCATAGAAGATGAGAATATAAGACTTTTTTTCACATAGATTTTGTCAAGGAATAAATCTGCCTGACTAAATGTTGGTGAATGGGAGGGACCTGAAGAGAAGACTCTCAGGAACTTGAAGGAAAGATTTGCCTTCCTAAGAAAAACCAAGTCAGTGTCTACTTTCTTCACTGGATGTGATACCTTCATTCCTTGTAATACCAGAGCTGCTGCAGCTATGTATGATCATGACCAAATATTGCTGATATGCTGAGGACAGTAGGATGGAAATCTGGAAAGCACAAAGGCTCCAAAAACTTGTTGAGCCATCGAACCAACCTGGAACATGTCTACTGTTGTATTTCTGACTGTACCTGAAAACAAAGGTCCTTAGTATTTCAGTTTATCCTATTTGAATCTTCTGTTTCTTGCAACCTGGATGCTAATAGAGCTATAGTGGTTTTAGAGCATGGTTCCCAGAGTATTTGACATAAGGTAGGCAGCTTATAGAAGCTGGAAAGGCAAGGAAATGGATTCTCCCCTTGAGCCTCCAAAGGGAATGTAGTTCTACAAGCTCATTTTAGATTTCTGACCCTTGTACTGCCTTAAGCCACAAAATCTATGATTATTTGTTACATCAACCAGAGTAAACTAATACAGTGATTAAGAACTTGGGTGCTGCTATCAGCCTCCTAAGTTTAAATCCTTCTACTGCTCACTGGATATGAGACCTTGGGCAAATTAAACTCTCCATCCTACAGTTTCATCTCGAAAAATGGGATGATAGTAACAGAACCAAACCTGCTGGGTTGTCATGGGTTTAAATGAGAAACTACTTAGGAGTATCTGAAGCTTCACAATTCAAAAATAAATAACCATTGTTGTGCTAATTTTTATAATTTAGTATATTTGTACCTTCTCTCCTATAAATCAAAGTTGTTTTTTTTTAAATAGTCTTGGAGGAAGAAGGGTGTGAGAGCCTCTACCAATAGCATCTTATTTGCTGCCACAACCAGTCATAAAATAAGTATAATTTTGTTCTCATACGGGAAAACTGAGGCTGTGGGAGGTTAATTTTTCCAAGTGACATAGCTTGACCCTCATTGGCACAAATCCTAGCTCTTTAACAGCAAACTATGGTTTCCAGAAAGGCTGGAGGCAACGGAGAGTGACACCCAGTCGCAGGAGCCCTGCGGGAGAGTGGTGATGGTGGGGCGGGGATGAGGGGGAAAGAAGGTGGGGCCACTGCGAGGACGCAAAGGCGGGGCCTGCGTGGGGAACGCCCCGGGTCATAATCGGGGGCGGGGCCTCCCCCGAGGCCAGTGCGCGGCTGCGGAGCTTGACCCACCCAGAGCTCCGCCCCCCAGGAGACTCGGCGCCACCATGGAGGAGTTCCATCGCCCCTGCGACGAGGTACCGCCCCTCCGCCGCCCCTGGGCGACCCCCGCCCCCGCCCGTTTCGGTGCTTTGTCTCGGCAGGGTGGTCTCCTGGCACCCGGCAGCCAGGAGAGTTGGCGTGCAGCGTCCTCCGTGCCCGGGTCCTCGCCACAGGGCCTGGGATCCGCCCCGCCCTTCCCCAGCCCCCGACCCCGAGGCCTTGAGGGTCGGCTGAGAGTCGGGATGGCAGGGGCGACTGGGAGCGCTGGGGGCTGGCGGTGGGGTCGGGGCCGAAGGTTGGAAGCCTTGACTTGGGGTGCGTGGGGTGGCGGGAGCCGCCCGTCTACAGGGCGGGCCTTGGGAACCGGTCTTCCTGGCTGCTTCCTCCGCCCCTTGGTTTCCCCAAAGCAAGGGCCACATCCCTGCCAAGCGAGGCCCTGGTGGCAGAGCCGCTCCCCCTCCCGGGCACTCTCGCTGGGGTGGTTTGGAAGGAGGTACTTTATGGATTAGGAGCCCTTGCTTCTTGACTCAGGCTTCCCCAAACCTCACCAGAAGCCCGTGATGTCCATTGTCATCTTCGTGTTACCCATGGGGGACTGTGACTTTCATGGCTGCTAAGGCAAAGTTAGAACTGCCAGAAACGACAGCCGCTCCACTAGAACCCAGACCTCTGACTCCACAGCTACAACTCTGGCTTCACTTTAACCAGGCGGAGATGAGGCCTGTTGGATCCCAGCATAACCTCTGACAGGGCAGAACAAAGACATTTTCTGTCCAATGGTAGCCACAGGTGAATGGTGCCGTGAAATAAAACGAGGCAGGCACATGGTGGAGTTTGGTGTGTTATTAGACCCCTGGAAGGGCGTTCTGGACCATTCATCTTTAGGGTGTGGGCTTTTGCAGAAGCTAAGATCACATTTAAACGCATTACTTTAATGATGCAGGTGGCATACATGCTTCAAGGTTAGTGGTTTTCTTATTTTAGAAATTCAAGCATAAGCAATTTCATCCTCAAGGCATATCCCCCGAAAGCAACAGTCGCCTGACTCCTGAGAGGGTTCTGTACTGCAGTACCCACTAAATGCCTGTATTTTAAAAGAAATAAAATTACATGTGTTACCATGGCCATCTAGTACAACCTGATTCCCTGGTGACCTTCCAAATTGAACAGAAATAGACATTATTTAGTTTGTAGACCACTTTTGAAAATAGATAAGGACCTTATTTGAAGGTAAAATTATTTTAATATGGGCAATTGTGACACCTGTTTTCATGATTATTCTGATGGTTTAGGGTGTTTTTAGGGAATTATCTGGTATAATTAAATAAGTTGAAAAAATTTTTAATCTGTATTCAGCAAGGTACTATTTTCAGAATTTACTTGGTTTTTAACTATTTTGTTTTATAGTGGGATTTACAAATATGCTTATGTCATAAAGCACCTAAAAAAATGTCTCCATGGAAACAAGTCATATACTACCTGAAATGTTTTGGTTTAGATTGCAATCTTATCACCTAACCTAATTCTTGACTCTAGGATATTTCTTAGTCATTAATAGTTGATTTTAACTCAAGATTGTATCAGGCCACTCCCCAAGAAGACGAAGTTGCCAGACCTGTTGTATTATGGGCATAAAGGTTTAAATATTATTTATATGTTATAAAGTGACAGTAATTTGGAATGATCAAGTATTTTCATAAACTTTAACTAAGGAAAGCCACATAAGTTGCCAAGCATAAGTTAAGAACAAAATTCAAACTTAATCAGCATTCTTTTTTCATGGCCCCCCTCATTATTATTTAGTCACAACTATTTCCTGTGTACTGATAACACATCATATGTCTATCTCCTGTTTCCTGAACTTTACAACACAATGATCTGCAGTCTGGGTGTTCATCAGAATTACCAGGAAAGCACTTTTTTTTTCTTGTGCTGCCCATATCTTTGTAAAAAAATTTTATTTTATATTGTAGTATAGTTGATTTACAGTGTTGTGTTAGTTTCAGGTGTACAACAAAATGATTTAGTTATACATATACGTATTCTTTTTCAGATTCTTGTCCCGTGTAGGTTATTATAGAATATTAAGTTGAGTTCCCTGTGTTATATAAATAGGTCCTTGTTGATTATCTATTTTATATATAGTAGCGTGTGTATGAGTGCTCACATGCTCAGTCATGTCTGACTCTTTTGTGACCCTATGGGCTGTAGCTCACCAGACTCCTCTGCCCATGGAATTTTCTAGGCAAGAATACTGGAGTGGGGGGCCATTTCCTCCTCCAGGGGATCTTCCCAATCCAGGGATGGAACCCTCATCTCTTGTGTCTCCTGTGTTGGCAGGTGGATTCTTTACCACTAGCACCACCTGGGAAGCCCCATATGAGTAAAGCACTTTAAAAAAAAATGTTGCGTAGGCTCTGCCCAAGATCTAATGAGTGAAAATCTCCAGGGAGGTAGGTGGCCTGGCATTTTTCGACTTTAAAGATCAAGGTGAGATTAGTAGCCTCAGTAGTCTTAATGCCCCTTTTCACTTTGATCCCCTGTCACTAATACCTGCCTAGACCAGCCTAGAGTATTCTGTGTAGCATCATAGCTCCCAGGAAAAGGAAGTCAGTGTTGAAAGCAACTATATCTTTTGTTTTCCATCTTTAGGTTGGCTTCAATGCTGATGAAGCCCACAATATTGTTAAAGAGGTGAGTTACGTATCTTGTTCATCTTGAAGGTTGATGCATTGATTGAAATTTTTTAAAACTGTGTTTTTGCTTTCAGTACAAAGTTAAAAGCCTGAGTATTAAAACAAGATTTTTAATATTCATTCACTAATTCTTTATAGGGGTGCTTCTGTGTTTGTCATGTTGTATGCTGTCAGTCATATTGTATGCTCTCAGGCATCTTGGGGCTTACTCTGAAAGGGATATTTAAGTGTTGATCTAGAATATCGGCTTGCTGTTTTCTAAAGCTGATTGCCTGTCTTTTGAATAAAATAATTTTTATTCCAAAGGGGCCAAATATTATTTTAAATGTTTAATAGTTCAGAATCACGTATTAGAACTTTGTAGCCAGGAATATTTCATTATTAAAACAAAATGCAGGGACTTGCCTAGCAGTCCAGTGGTTAAGATTTTGCCTTCCAGTGCAGGGGGCACGGGTTTAATCCCTGATCAGGGAGCTAAGATCCCACATGCCTTGTGGCCCAACACCTCCCCCCCAAAAATAAAATAGAAGCAATATTGTAACAGATACAATATAGACTTAAATATACTAGACCACCTTAAAATTAATTTTTTAATGAAATCATGATTTAAAAAATGCAAAGTTTTCGATACTTTGACAATGCAGAAGCACAGATGAGGGCATTGGGAAGGTATAAGATAGCATGGATCATGGGAGGGCAGGAGTGATAGCAGCCTCATTTTCAAAGTGGAAAGTCAAGAAAGACTATCCTTGCTAGATGGAACATGAAGCAAAGAATGTTGAGGTATTGGAGGAGTCTTTCAGTGGTTCCTGCTTCTTTACACACATTATGAACCACATGAAAAGACTAAAGAGTGAGTAGAAGGAGAATCAGATATCACCTTTGTTATTATTGGTTAAAAACTAGATTAAAGATTGGGGCTTCCCTGGTGGCTCTGTGGTCAAGAATCCACCTGCCAATTCAGGAGATATGGGTGTGATCCCTGGGTTGGGAAGATCCCCTGGAGGAGGAAATGGCAACCCACTCCAGTATCCTTGCCTGGGAAATCCCATGGACAGAAGAGCCTGGTGGGCTACAGTCCGTGGGGTTGCAAAAGAAGCATGACTGAGGGACTGAACAACAACAAGAAGATCAGAGATGGGAGCTTATTTTTCAAACCACGTATGTGTTCAGTTCAGACCTCTGAAGAGGCATCTAGGAAAAGTTAGAGTCAGCAGAGAGAAACACTTAACCAGGCTGGTGCCTTTCGTTGGTTTGGGTGAAGTGGGAAGGAGAAACCCAGGACTCAAGTCCAAGGCATTTGGAGACTGGCTCACCCAGATGAGAAGGGTGGAGCACCAGCAGGTAACTCGCCCCTCCTCCATGGGGAGGAATGATAACAGGTGGGGCAAGAGCCCAGGGATGATCAGGGAAAATCCTCTGTGTGGAAGGAAACATCCAGAGTAGAAAAGAAACATGCTCCTAATGGTGTAAATATACTGAAGTAAAAATAGTGAATTAACTATATTGACGGGACAAGGTTGTGGGGCAGGAGGTGGCGGGTGGTCACAGGGAACTAAATTTTCATGTCATAGCAGTAAAAACATTATCTGGAGATATGTAAGGGACCCTTAAGAGATTTAAAAAACCAGTTGTACCCTAAAAGTGTTTGCTTTGCAGACGGGGGCTAAGGATGGGGGAAAAAAAGTAGGGAGGAGAGGATTTTTGCTTTTCATTGTAAACTCTTCTGTTGGATTTTTCAACCCATGTGCATGGGTTACTTAGTTTATTCAGGTAAAACAACCATGCTTCTTAAAATGCAATACACATACTTAGTGGTGGCTAGGTGGTCCTAGAAGCCACTACGTGTATTTTAGGGCCTCAGTTTTACTTCTATACTTGCAAGGAGGAGTTAAGTAATATAAATAATCATTTTCAAATATGGATAACAAATGGATACAACAGACACAAATGGATACATTATGGAGTCAAAAACAAGCTTCATTTGAAATTTTCCTATGAAATATGAGACATGTAAGACATCTCAGGTTTCCCACAGGTGGCATTTAGCTACTAGTCTATTCTCTTTCCTCTCCCTGAGCCAACTCTATTTGCTATTGAGGCATTACAAAGTTGAGGGAGAGAGGTGGGGGAGGGAGGGAAGGTGGACAGAGGTAGGGTGGGGAGAGAGAGAGCGCTACTGAAAACATTTCAGCACTTCCCAGATGACTGTATGATTTTAGCAGGCATTTTTGGTTTTCTTATCTTTTGCCAATCTCCTCATTTTCTTAGAGTCCTTGCTCTGAGCTCCTCTGCTAGCATATTTTTCCTGCTGAAGTCTTAGAGTCACTCACTCATCAGTGATATGCATATATTTTATTCATTGTCAGTAATAGAATTTGCCACAAACACATTTTGGTAGAAAAAGTGGCTTACAAGTGGAATTAACTTGGAGCTTAATCTAAAGTTTGACAGGATGTCCAGAGAGTATCTCAAAGCCAATATTACTTAAACAGCAAACATGTATGGAGTGCCTGCTACGTGCTCAACTTCTGAGTTTGGCCCTGTGGGTACAGAGCAGGTTAAGGACCTCATTATCTAGTAGGTCTCCTGGTTAATGGTAATGAAGAGGCTAAATGTTAAGTAATAGTAATTAGCAGGGTTATTTACAATGGCATCCACAGGCCCCATATGTTTCTGTTGTTTTGAACAGAACCTGAAGTTGTCCTGTTAGATAACGTGAAAGGGAACAAAGGGCTCTTGTTTCTCTTTAAGGTATGGCGGTCTGGGAAGAGGCAGAGGTTTCCCAAACACTGTCAGCTTGGGAATGGTAAAGCCAGGATGAAGTTGCTGGCCCACTGACCCTCCTAACTCTTCGTGTTATTGAACATCCTGGGAGAATAATTTGAGGCACGTTACTTTCTTCAATCCCTCTAAATTTCATTTTTCTTTTTACATTTTATGATGAGTGAAGATATTATATTATCCAGCTTAGGATTCCATATTCATTAATGCCTCTTTCAGGCAGACGTTTTACTGTCTGAGCCACCAATGAAGCCCATTAATGCGTGCTCAGTCATATCCAACTCTTTGCAACCCCATGGACTGTAGCCCACCAGGCTCCTCTGTCGATGGGATTTTCCAGGCAAGAATATTGGAGTGGGTTGCCATTTCCTCCTCCAGAGGATCTTCCTGACCCAGGGATTGAACCCGCATCTCCTGCATTGGCAGGCGGATTCTTTACCACTGTGCCACCTGGGAAGCCATTAATGCCTCCACTATAGTCCAGTTGTAGAAAGCTGGGCACCTGTGTGTGTCTGTCTTATTAAGCTGGATTCTGTGAATGAACTGAATAAATGCTTTACTCTCCCGGCTCTATCACTTGAATTAAAAATAGTAGCAGCCAAATAAGTCAAGAGAAAGACAAATACTGTATGATCTCAGTTATATGTAGAGTCCAAAAAACCCCAAACTCATAGAAGCAGTAGAATGATAATTGTCATGGGGTGGGGAAAATGGTACAAACTTCTAGTTATAAGATGAATAAGGGACTTCCCTGGTGGTCCAGTGGTTGGGAATCTGCCTGCCAATGCAGGGGACATGGGTTTGATCCCTGGTCTGGGAAGATTCCATATGCCACGGGGCAACTAAGCCCTTGTGCCACAACTACTGAGCCTGCACTCTGGAGCCTGTGCTCCCCAATAAGAGAAGCCATCGCAATGAGAAACCCTCACATCGCAGCTAGAGAGCAGCCCCCACTCACCACAACTAGAGAAAGCCCAGGGGCAGCAACGAAGACCGAAAATGCCGAAAAAATAATAATTAATTTTAAAAAATGCATATGTTCTTAGGATCTAATGTACACAATGGTGCCTATAGTTAACAGTGCTGTATTGTATACTTGAAGATTGCTAAAAGTAGATCTTCAATGTTCTCAACACACACACAAACTACGTGAGGAAGTGAATGTGTTAATTAACCTTATTGTGGCAATTGTTTCATAATATAACATGTCAGATCATCACATGGTATACCTTACACCTACACAATGTTGTATGTCAATTATATCTCAATAAAACTGGAGAAACAACAGCAATAATGATATGATGACAATGATAATATCTGTCATTACTTATGTGTTTACTCTGTGGCAGTCACTGTGGGCACATGGCTTTCCTTATCTCACGCCATCAAAAACAACTTGCTAAGATGAGGCTGTTATCCCTACTTTAAGGATTAGGAAAATAGAGGTTTCAAGAGATTAAGTCACTTGCAAAAGGTCACACAGGGTGGGAGAGGTGACCTTCAAACCTAAGACTGTGATGCTAGTACACCAGTGCTCTTCATCAAGAATCAGAAGTGGATGCTAGTAAACACTGTGGAAAACTACTTAACTCTCTGTTTCTAGAGCACCTGAAAAGTAGTGTTTGTTGATGATTCACTTTTAGTGGTAGGTGTGCTTGCTTTTTGATAGCTAAGCAGTTACCTAATATGGATGAAAATACAATGATTGTACATGAGAAATATATTTTTTCCTTGGTCTCCTTTGTTTCTAGCATCTGAAACCTAGGTAAAATCCCAGCTGTTGCAAAATCGTTCTTTAACCAATTGATACCACCCTTTTAAAATCACCCCCCTCATAATCATTTTACAACATAACTTATCACCCTTGACTGGTCTTCCTTGTGTGATAGAGTTCTTTTATTAGCTTCTCTGCTAGGCTGTTGAGTTCTTTACAGTAGAGGCCATGTCACATTTATCTTTATTTGGCCCGTAATATCTCAGAGTGAGATAATGCACACAGAAATGCTTTGAAAATTCTCCAACAGTTAGAGACAATGCATAATAAATATTTACCAGATGCATATTTTCTAAAATGTTTTATTGGGTTATAAGTATATTTTATATTTTGAATAAATATTTTTCTGTGATATGTGTATAATTGTCCTCTGCCCTTTTAGTGTATAGATGGGGTCTTGGGAGGTGAAGATTATAATCAAAACAATATCAACCAATGGACTGCCAGCATAGTGGAACAATCATTAGCACATCTGGTTAAGTTGGGAAAAGCTTATAAGTATATTGGTAAGTATTGGTATCCTTCCTTATTAGTTTACTCACTTTCATCTCTGTGGTTTTCTCTGAATTTAGAGAATGTAAATGAATGATAGACCCTCAAGTTGGATACTAATAGGGTGTGAAGGATTTTTGACTTATTCATCTCTAAATAATCTGTGATAATACCTGAAAAACAGAGATCTCTTGCTACTCAAAAGCAGTTTGGGCTCCTGGCAACCATCTACTTGTCTTGGTAGCATCACCTTTTACATTTGCATCAGTTATTTTCATTGAAACCGCCTCAGCCCTACTGTCTTTTCAGTGGTGCCTTGCTTCCTTACCTGTAGGATTGTGAGGTGACACATAATATTGATTTTCTTTGTTTCTGTGTCTGAATTATGCCTACGGGACAAGGCACATGATTTGGCCCACATTTCTCCTGCGGTACAATTACCATTGGTTATGGCACTGGGTAACAAGCAGGTTGCATCCAGTGGGGTCACAATTGTGGTAATAAATCATCAAGATGAGAGACTTATGTTTTTCAATCGATTCACCGAATGCTTTGTTTTCTGTTATTTATTTATTTATATAGCATTTACTGCTCTGAACTCAGACACTTACTTTTAAGTATTCTCACTCTGCATCTTTATTTTTAGTGACCTGCGCAGTGGTCCAGAGGAGTCCATATGGCTTTCACACAGCCAGCTCATGTTTTTGGGACACCACATCTGATGGTAAGAGGCTTTGTATGTGCATGCTAAGTCACTTCAGTTGTGTCCGACTGTGACCCCATGGACTGTATCCCACCAGGTTCCTCTGCCTATGGGATTTCCCAGGCAAGAATACTGGAGTGGGTTGCCATTTCCTACTCTAGGGGATCTTCCTGCCCCAGGGATCAAACCCACATCTCTTATGTCTCCTGCACTGGCAGGCGGGTTCTTTACCACTAGTGCCACCTGGGAAGCCCTAAGAGACTTTAAGCTGACTCAAACAAAATCCTAGAGAAGGCTATGGCACCCCTCTCCAGTACTCTTGCCTGGAGAATCCCATGAACCGAGGAGCCTTGTAGGCTGCAGTCCAGGGGGTCGCTAGGAGTTGGACACGTCTGAGCGACTTCACTTTCACTTTTCATTTTCATGCACTGGAGAAGGCAATGGCAACCCACTGCAGTGTTCTCGCCTGGAGAATCCCAGGTACGGGGGAGCCTGGTGGGCTGCTGTCTATGGGGTCGCACAGAGTCGGACATGACTGAAGTGACTTAGCAGCAGCAGCAGCAAACAAAATCCAAAGTTAAATAGTGGTCCTTGTTATGAAATCTTTATTTATCTCTACTTAAATTCCCATAAGACTTGATCAACAGAATTGCTTTATACCTAGTGGCAAGTCTGCTATCAGACAAATAGGAAATGGGAAGAGTTAATGGGTTGTAGGAAATATGACATTAAAACCTATGAAAAATGTATATATATTCCTGGTAATTTTGATGTTTCTGAGTCCTTTTGTTGTGTGTTTTCAGGAACCTGCACTGTAAGATGGGAGAACCGAACCATGAACTGTATCGTCAACGTTTTTGCCATTGCTATTGTCCTGTAGCTGGCCAAAAATACTCGGCCAAAGCCATTCACCTAAGAATTTGTCAGTGTGTCCTTTCTTAAAAGAGTAACAGTTACTTATTCATATGCTAGATGACAAGAGTGCAATATGCTTCAAAACTATCAACAAAAACTAATAGTGCAAGCAAGCAGTCTCATAGGAAGTTGGCAGATTTTCTCATCTTCTATACAGAATCATTTAAATAGGGAAGACAATGTTAGCAAAAAACAAATATAGAAATATGGCATGACATGAAAATACACTCTTAAATTTACACCAGCTTTTCACTAACAATATGTATGTAAGGAGATGGGGAAATCCATGCAGATAATTAAATTTTCTTTCAGCTAGAAAAGTTAACAGGGATAAATATATGAACAAAAAAATGCTGCCAGGATAACTGTAGAGAAAATGATAAAAATCAGTAAATGCTTAGTTTTTTATTTCTCCTTCTCAGTTGTATGTATGATTTAGTGGAAAGTAATCCCATCCTTTTTTTTCCATCAACTAGTAGCAACTGTTATTATTAATTTGTTTACCTTTTCTGAGAATAGTTAAATCACTTTTTAAAATTTAAAATTCTTAAATTTACATCTGAGGGCGAATTGAATTGGGTAACCTGAATTCCCTAGGTAAACAAAATTAGTTACAGCATATGATGAAACTATAAGACTCTAACAGCTGCCTTACAGTTCATTCATTCCAGATGGAAGAAGCATTTATTGAATGTCTATTATGAGCTATTTCTCTGGTAATCATATTTATCAATATGCTGTTCAAACTTTTCTTTTGGTACCTAGTCAGCTGGACAACATTTATGTCTGGGAAAGAGAAAAAATGTTTTACAAGAGAGGAAAAAAGTGAATCTGGTTATCCAAGTAGGAATAAGCAAATGAAAAGCACTTATTACTTACAGAGAATTATTGATGTAATTTTAAGAATGGCTCCTAGCAAGCAAAAAACTGCATAAAATATGCAACTCTTAGTTAAAGGCCTTATCAGTCTAATACACAAGTAGTAAATTTCATCATTGCTTTAGTTACAATCATCTGTAAATAATTTTAAGTACTTATGAGGGGTTCAAATTGAGTAAAGTGTAAATTAAAATTATACAATCATTAGCAGGTTATTGAATATCTCAGGGCTTATGAAATGTAGTTAAATTTGTGAAAGAAATAACTGATAAAAAATTAGGGTACACAGCTGGCCACCAAATGCAAAGTCAGTCTGCTACTTAACCTTGAAAACAAAATCAGTTTTGCATATTACCACTAATACATGTAGGGAGTGGAACCATGAGTCACTGAATTCTAGGGGGAAAGGAAGGCTTAGTGTTGACAGTGTTAAGAGAGTATTCTTGTAGGCATGCTATGTGCATGTTTGATATTTTGCCGAGTAACAATAATTGTTCAGTGTTGAAGAAGATGATTAAGAAAATACAAGGATAGAGTTTAATGCAGTGATCTACACTTTGGCACATTACATTTTTCAGTCATTACCTTTATGTTAGTTTACGCTGCTGGCTTTGGTGCCCTTCAAGATTATAATAGTGACCAAAATATATCTGTGCAGTTAAGGCTCGCTTTTGACTATTGTTATTGAAGCCTGATTTTAAGAGAATAATAATCAAAAATACCTCGTGAACTTGCTATCTGCTCTGTTTCTAGTTAAAATGTAATAAAGATTTATCTTCCTGCACTGTACGTTTGCTTCTGGATGATCATTGAATAAGAAATGATATCGTCTTTAAGAAATTCTAAATAATAAGAATGGGGATGTGAAATGAATGTTGGACCACAGAGAGACATTGAACAGAATAAATGCCATTAAAATAGCAACGCAAACACTGGTGTTCTTTAACATAAATAACAGCTATTTTATGCCTTCTATTATTTTTTAACAAAAAATTATTTTAAAAAGCAGTATAAAATATATTCTGTAACTATTTATTAGCTTTTAATAACTATTTGTGGCAAGGAATTTTGTCCTGTTTGTCAACTTGCAATTGAGTTATTGCTATTTTGTTTTTTTTTAATTAAGGACTTTAAGTATGTAAAATTAAAGTATTCAGCTGTAAGTACTAACTTGGATTTTGGTAAAGCTATAATTTTATGTTTGTAAAGTACCAGTATATAGCCCTAAATGATGGCAACATCTCATTACGTTTTCTCTGATAAGAAGTACTTTTTTGCTCTTCTTTCCACGTTGGGTGTTATCTAATTATGAGTCACTGAAAGCATTTTCATCACCTACAGTCGTCATCACATTTTTAAGGTAATCTTATGATGCTGCGGATTGTATTTTTAAAGTTTGAGTAAAAAACTATGTCTTTCCTTGATAACAGGTTTTTAAAAGTGGGATAGAAATCTGTGATTTTTTTTGTGTGTGTGGTAAAGGAATTAGGTCTTTTTTAATAACAGACACCAAAGAAGAGTTTGAGAGATGAATTGAAAATTTCACCCCATGCACTAGAATCTACCCAAGGGGAACTTGTTTTATATTCAGAGGTATAGTTATATTTGTGGCTAAAGAGGCTTATAGTTTCAGTGTCTAATAATTCAATAAAATTGACCTTTGCATATTTACTAAATTTCCTATAAAAGGATCCTAAGCATTCAGCTTTTCCAAGATTTAGATAGCCACCATCAACATACATCAACCTCTGGGGTCCAGGAGTTTCTAGTCTACCTTGTCTAATTGCAAATCCCATATTTCTCACGGTGGTCCTACTCAGTGTCACTTCATGTCATCCTTGAATATGTAGGAAATACTGACAATCCAGGCCTAACCAGAAATGTCCCCTAATTACTTCATGAAGAGCATCTCTTCCCAAAATGGTTTCCAAGGATCTCAGAGATGAAGCTGGAACTTTGTATAGACACTTGTAGGCACCCCTGGGACAGTATGTATCTTCCCTGGAGGACATAAAATGTGGGCAGCTACCCTCCCTCTGGGATGCTTTAAAAGTGAAGACTGTATGGGGAAGTGTCTTTGCAGTTCTGCCTTACCAGGTCAGGGAATTTGATGCCTGGGCTTAGCCAATAATGCATATTCAACTTGCTTCATGCCAAAATAAGCTTTTTTATTTTATTGAATGCTTTTTCTTTTTAGGTGTGTTTCTGTATGCCAGCTTCTAACTTGACATATCTCCATTCAGGCTTCTCAGCACAGAATTTTACATGAGGCAGCATTATTACTTAATGATAGTTCTGTTGTTTTCAATCCCCATAATACCTTATAGAAAAAATCTCCATGAAAATTAATATTATATCATGTACTGACTTGTCCTTAATTTTTAATTTTGTATGCTAGGAATTTGGAGGAAGCTGCATGTGCTAACATAGGCTTCTACACATAATGCTCATGCAGAATACCACTCAAAATGATCAGGACTGGAGTAGTGGTCTCTTAATAATTAAAGCAAACTCATTCTTAAAGGGCCAAGTAACAAATATCTGAGACTTTATAGGCCTTTGCAGCTATTCAAGTATGCTATTGTAGTGTGAAACAGCCCCAGATAGTATGTAAATGAATGGGCATGACCATGTTTATTTACAAAAATAGGTGACAGGCTGGCCAGAGTTCACCAACCCCGGTTTAGAGTAAGAGGTGTTTCCTAGCCACTTAAAAAATTATACCTGAATTTGAGGACTTTTTTCTTTTTATTGTTCTCATTTTTAAGCAATGGAATACAAGGTACTTTCATATATTATGTTTTTATTATCTTGGACTCAGAGGCCTTACCAATAAACCAAACCTGTACTCTCCTTATTAAAAGAAAGAAGTCAACTTTTCCAAAACTGAAGTATTCTTTTTTTTTTTTCGTAATGTGGGATCTCAGTTCCCCAACCAGGGATCAAACCCATGGCCCCTGCATTGGAAGGGTACAGTCTTAATAACTGGACCACCAGGAAGGTTCCAAACATCATTTTTTGATGTATATCACCTCACTTTTTGCTGGTGTACAGATAATTTTATATTGTCTTAGAGTTCATTTTACAGCCTTATTTGAAAAAACATTATTATAAAAAGGTTAATGTTTTATTTACTGATTTTTGCTTTTTTTAATAGCTAAGATGGACATCTCCTCTAC
>ML664662.1:3634332-3655975 GCA_007570785.1 Antilocapra americana
GGCCAAAGATAAAATGACTCTGCCTCATAAAAATGTAGGGGAAGTAGATGTTCTTTACCCAGGAATGGCTACATGTTACACCAGGCATGAGCACCTGACCCAATGATAGTTTATCTGTAAATTTATTTTTAATCCGTATCGTGGCTGGGATACATTTGGTCAGGCAAAGGAATTCTCTCTGAATTTTGGTTTGTAAAATAAGGAGAGTATTATTCAACAGGAGAAAAAGGGAAGATGGAAATCTGAAATCTTGTCAAGGACTCATCCAAGTTTTCTTGGCTGCCCACTCCTCTCTTTACCACCCTCCAACCCAGGGAAGACATACCACAGCAGTGTTGAGAATGGTGTCAGCAGCAAACGTGGCAGAGGGAGTGGGGTATTAGGCAGGGAGCAGGTTGATGGCAATGGTCTGGTGGTCAGTTTAGAATCACCAGCATAGGGTGATTAAAAACAGAACAAAACCTGTACATAAATGTTCATAGCAGCATTATTAGTAACAGCAAAAGCCTAGAAACCACTTTGTCTGTCAACGGGTGAATAGTTGAACAAACTGGTACATACACGGTCTGTTACTCAGAAAACACACACAAGAACTTGTATGAATCTCCTGAGAACTATGCTGAGTGAAAAAGCCAATCCAAAAAGACTGTTATGATTCCATTTATATAACATTTTGAAACAAAAGTTTAAAAAATGGCAAACAATGACTACCCTGGTGGTCCAGTGGTTAAGAACCCACCTTCCAATGCAGTGGTTAAAAGTGAAAGTGTAGTCGCTTCAGTCCTGTCTGACTGCAACCTCCTGGACTGTAGCCCACCAGGCTCCTCTGTCCATGGAATTCTCCAAGCAAAAATACTGGAGTAGGTTGCCATGCTCTCTCTCCAGGGGGATCTTCCTAACCCAGGGATCGAACTCTGGTCTCCTGCATTGCAGGCAGATTCTTTACCATCTGAGCCACCAGGAAAGCCCCCCATTGCAGGGGACTGGGGTTCAATCCCTGATTGGGCAACTAAGCCCAAGAACCCCAACTACTGATTACACTCACTCCAGAGCCCATTCTTCACAACTACAAAAAGCCTATGCCTCAATGAAGACCCAATGTAGCCAAAATTTAAAAAATAATAAGATTAAAAATGTCCAACAGATTAGTGGGTGCCAGAAGTTAGACATAGTGGAGGGGGAAGAGGAAATGGGCAGGAGGGAGGTGGGTGTGGTTATAAAAGGCCAACATGAGGAATTCTTGTGGTATTGGAACTGTTCAGTATGTTGGCTATGGTGGTGGATACACAAACGTCCACATTATAAAATTGTGTAGAACTAAATACAAATGAGTACAAGTAAAATTGGGGAAATCTGAATAAAGTGAGTGAAAAGAAATACTTTGAAGTCAGAAAGCCAAATACCATATGCTATCACATGTGGAATCTAAAATACGACACAAATGAACTTGTCTGCAAAACAGAGACGACTCACAGACAGAGAGAACAGACTTCTGTTTGCCAAGGAGGAAGGAGATGGGGGAGGGCTGGAGAAGGAGGAGTGGGAGGGTGAGGGAGAAGGAGGAGTGGGAGGGAGTTTGGAGATACAAACTATTATATGTAGAATGGATCAACAAGGTCCTACGGTACAGCACATGGAACTATATTCAATATCCTGTGATAAGTCATAATGGAAAACAATATAAAAGAGAATGTATATAAATACATAACTGAGTCACTTTGCTGTACACCAGAAATTAACATTGCAAATCAACTGTACTTCAATTAAAGAAATACTTTCTTCTTAATGTTTCTATTAGTTTTCTATTGCTGCTTAAACTCAGTGGTCTGAAAACAACCTGAATTGACCCTGTTACAGTAAGTTTTAGAGGTCAGAAGTCCACAATGGTCTTACTGGGCTGTGTGCATGCATGCTTAGTTGCTCAGTCGTATCTGACTCTGCGACCCCATGGATTGTAGCCCAGCAGACTCCTCTGTCCATGGGATTTCCTGGCAAGAATATTGAGTGGGTTTCCATTTCTTCCTCCAGAGGATCTTCCTGATCCAGGGATCAAACCCGCGTCTCCTGCATTGCAGGCAGATGCTTTACCACTGAGCCACCAGGGAAGCCCCTTACTGGGTAAATGTGCAGGTGAGCATCCATTTTTTTTGCCTTGTCTAGCTTCTAGAGGCTATGTACATTTCTTGGTTAGTGATTCCATCTTCAAAACCGGAAGTGTAGCAATTTCAAATCTCTTTTCTGACCTCTGCTTCTGTCATCTCCTCCTTTGACTCTGAGGCTCTTGCCTCTATCTTTTCCTTATTAAGACCCTTGTGATTACACTGGGTCCACCCAGGACAACCTCCCCATCCCAAGAGCTTTAATCACATTTGCAAAGTCCTTTTGCCATGTAACATATTTACATGTTCTGAGGATTGAGAAGTGGATACCTTTGGGCATCATTTTATTTAGTACAACTCCATTATCACATGACACTGCAACTCAATGACTTAAAAAATATCAGAAGATGACTCAGTATCAGAAAACAAATAGGGAATATTGAGGACTGTGAGGTGTTGACAGCACATGCCCCTTCAGAGGGAGGCTACACCTCAGCTCCAGTCATTATTAACATTTAGAAACAAGGTTTTGGGGTTCCCTAATCTTTCAGCTTTGTAAGAAATTCAGAAATACGTGTGAAGTCTCTCAATTTCAAAGCCTCAATATTTTTCAACATTGGTATCTGGACCTAGTGGCGGCAGGGGGTGGGTGGGGGGGGGGGGAGTTCTTACAACTAGTATACCTCTTCCCTTCCTGAGTTCTGAACAAATTGAGAGACAGGGAGAAAGATTAAAACCCAAGTATCACCTTTCTGAGAAAGACAAATATATGATATCAGTTACATGTGAAATCTAAAATATACAAATAAATTTATTTAGAAGACAGAAACGAACTTATAGACACAGAAAACAAACATGTTTACCAAAGGGGAAAGAGGGCGAGGGAGGGATAAATTAGGAGTTTGGGATTAGCAGATATAAACTACTATATATAAAATAGATAAACAACAACCTGTCTTATTATATAGCACAGGGAACTCTACTCAATGTCTTGTAACAAACCATAATGGAAAAGAATATGAAAATAATATATAATACATGGATCTGTATAACTGAATCACTTGGTTGTATAATACACCAGAAATTAACACAATATTGTGAAACAACTATACTTCAGTAAAAAAAAATTAATAAAAAATTTAAAAATGACCTTTTTGTCAGAGAATGGGGCTGAGGGAAACTGGTCGTTTTAATATTTTGGCTTCCCTCGTGGCTCAGTTGGTAGCCATGGCTGCAATCCAGGAGACCCAGGTTTGATCCCTAGGTGGGAAAGATCCCCTGGAGAAGGGAATGGCTACCGACTCCAGTATTCTTGCCTGGAGAATCCCATGGACAGAGAAACATGGAAAGTTAGAGTCCATGGGGTCGCAAAGAGCCAGACACGACTGAGTGATGAACACTTTCACACTTTCTAGGGGCTTCCCTGGTGGTGTGGTGGATAAGAATCTGCAGGCCAATGCAGGGGACTCAGGTTTGATCTCTGGTCTGGGAAGATCCCACGTGATGCAGAGCAACTAAGCCCATGCGCCACAACTTTTGAGCCTGTGCTCTAGAGCCTGGGAACCGCAACTAATGAACCCATGAGCCACAACTACTGAAGCCTGCATGTCTGGAGCCTGTGCTCTGCAACAAGAGGGCCACTGCAATGAGAAGCCTGCGCACCACAGCCAAGAGTAGCCCCAGCTCACTGTAACCAGAGAAAAGCTGGCGTGCAGCAATGATGACCCAGCACAGCCAAAAATTAATAAATAAATAAAATATACTGACCCCCAGAATGAGAGTTATAAGCATAAGTCATAAGCATAAACACTCACTGTCTGATGAATCAACATAGAGGAAAGGAAGAAGAAGCACTCTACTTTCCAGGTCAGGAATGAGTGAGAGTAAAGAAAGATGAGGAATGTTAAGGAAATTGATGATTCTCCACATGGAGAACCATATGAGAGAGAACATGAGTGGGGATTAAGCACTGCTCCCTTAACACTTAGCACTGATTTTTATATATATATATATATATATATATATATATATATATATATATTTAAGTACTGTGTAACCTAACATTGTACAGGCCGAAGAAAACATGTCTGTGGGTTAATGTGGCCCATGGGTCATTAATATGTGTCAGTTTCATGGTCTACCAGCCTCTACCTTCCCTCCCACCTTATCCCAGTCTCCTCCACCATTAGGCTGATGTGGTGGGCTCTGTGATCATTCCACCAGTGGTCAACAAGCAAGGGGAAGGAAATTAAGTCAGCGATTGTCTGGACTTAAGGCCAACGCAGTATGTCTGGATGCAGCTATTACTGTTGGAATCATGATAATATGATCCAGAGAGTTACCACAGAACTACTGTTCTATGAATTATTGGTACGCTCTTTTTGGAGGGTACTTTGGCAGCATCTATCAATTTTTTAAGTGTTATGTCCCATGATCACAATTCGTAAGATCTATATCACAGAAATAATAACATAAATGGATAAAAACAGAAATTTTCCTTGTAATACTGTTTGTCCAGTTCAGTCGCTCAGTCATGTCCGACTCTTTGCAACCCCATGAATTGCAGCACGCCAGGCCTCTCTGTCCATCATCAATTCCTAGAGTCCACCCAAACCCATGTCCATTGAGTTGGTGATGCCATCCAACCATCTCATTGTCTGTCGTTCCCTTCTCCTCCTACCCTCAATCTTTCCCAGCATCAGGATTTTTTCCAATGAGTCAGCTCTTCGCATGAGGTGGCCAAAGTATTGGAGTTTCAGCTTCAACATCAGTCCTTTCAATGAACACCCAGGACTGATCTCCTTTAGGATGAACTGGTTGGATCTCCTTGCAGTCCAAGGGACTCTCAAGAGTCTTCCCCAACACCATAGTTCAAAAGCATCAATTCTTCAGCACTTAGCTTTCTTTATAGTCCAACTCTCACATCCATACATGACCACTGGAAAAACCATAGCCTTGACTAGACGGACCTTTGTTGGCAAAGTAATGTCTCTGCTTTTTAATATGCGATCTAGGTTGGTCATAACTTTCCTTCCAAGGAGTAAGCATCTTTTAATTTCATGGCTGCAATCACCATCTGCAGTGATTTTGGAGCACAGAAAAATAAAGTCAGCCACTGTTTTCACTGTTTCCCCATCTATTTGCCATGAAGTGATGGGACCAGATGCCACGATCTTAGTTTTCTGAATGTTGAACTTTAAGCCAACTTTTTCACTCTCCTCTTTCACTTTCATCAAGAGGCTCTTTAGTTCTTCTTCACTTTCTGCCATAAAGGTGGTGTCATCTTGCATATCTGAGGTTATTGATATTTCTCCTGGCAATCTTGATTCCAGCTTGTGCTTCCTCCAGCCCAACGTTTCTCATGATGTACTCTGCATATAAGTTAAATAAGCAGAGTGACAATATACAGCCTTGATGTACTCCTTTTTCTATTTGGAACCAGTCTGTTGTTCCATGTCTGTCAGGGAACATTTGGCAGGAGGCTTCCTGTGTGCTGTTTCCTGATGTCCCTTACTAATCCCTGAATATTCAGAGATGAGTGGAGAGGCATACCTCTCCAGGGGACAAAAGGAATGCATACATTCTTAAAAGTAAAAGTAACTAATTTTCCTCCTTTCTGTTATGGAAAATGAGTTTTACAACACCCTCTCTTGGAGATGGATTCTAGCCTTGTGTTTCCTGAATGTGTTGTAAGATTCTTGGTCCTAAGACAGCACATATATACCAATATTACATTGAATAAAAGCCTTTACTCCATCAGAGTCTTGGTCCCCATGTCTCTCTTCATTTCTCTCTTTCTCTCCTCCTTTATTTTCTTATCGTCAACTCTGTACCCCCAAGTCCCGGCCCATTAAAGGGCCATAACACATGTCCAGTTCTAATTGTTGCTTCCTGACCTGCATACACATTTCTCAAGAGGCAGGTCAGGTAGTCTGGTATTCCCATCTCTTTCAGAATTTTCCACAGTTTATTGTGATCCACACAGTCAAAGGTTTTGGCCTAGTCAGTAAAGCAGAACTAGATGTTTTTCTGGAACTCTCTTGCTTTTTTGATAATCCTTTGGATGTTGGCAATTTGATCTCTGGTTCCTCTGCCTTTTCTAAAACCAGCTTGACCATCTGGAAGTTCATGGTTCAAGTATTGCTGAAGCCTGACTTGGAGAATTTTAAGCATCACTTTACTAGCGTGTGAGATGAGTGCAATTGTAAAATCTAATTAAAAAAAAAAGAGGAAGAAAACAACTGAGATGCCCACCAATAGGGAAGAGAGAAATTACGGAGAACAAAAGGGAAGTATCACATTGTCACTTTATGTATTATGTGGTTAGAAACAATCATACATTACTTTGAAAAACTTATTTTAAATTACACAGTATGTGAATGCACTGTTTTACACCAAGCTTTTCCACATAACAAAAGCTTAAAAGCCCCTTGCTCTCCATCTTGTCCTCTTTTGATCCCGTATCCTGCCATCCACTCCCAAGGGTAATAGGAGCTAATAATTATTGCTATTTTGATGTATATGATTCTGTTTCTTTTCACATTTATATACATATATGCATGTATTATTGTATATAATGTATATTTTTCTGCAGATTGCTCCCTTTAGCCAACAGTATGCCTTTGGGATTTTTTTTTTAAGGTCAACACATAAAGAGTCACCTTGTGGAGTTTAGCTGCTATATTGCATCATATAGTATGGACAGGCCATGGTTTATTCAATTATTGGTGTACATTTAAGTAGTTTTCAGTGTTTCACTCTTACAGACAATGCTGATATGAATACCTTTGCTCAAACCTCCTTGTGTCCATGTGTGAATGCTTCTCAAACACTTTAAAAGTGGAATTATTGGGTTATAAGATGAGTACCTTTTAAATCTTAGTAGATTGTATTTCTTCTGTCATTTGTCTTCAGAAGAGAGAACAGAGTTAAGACTCTGGAAAACAGCAAGCACATATATCTGTACATGGGAGAGAATTCCCTCTGCCATGTATAAATATACCACATATACACATATAGCTAAAGAGATGCTGTGCCAGCCCTTAAAAAGATCCATTCTGAAATGGAATTCATTGTGAATCGCAGTATAGTTCCCCCAACAAAGCACAAAAATCATACACACTGGGCCTGCTCTTTTGGTCATGCTCAGGGTATCTACCTGCCCCGCTCTTTATTTATGATTATGTGTATTTGTGTGTGTACACGTGCATGCTGCAGAGAACCTGCAGCAGATTTTCTTCTGGACGACTGTCCTGAACAATAGCAAGTGCTGTGGAAGTAGGAAGGAAATGTGTAAATGTAAGAAATATAGTGGAGCTTGATTTATCTGGAACTCATGACTGGTACATCTAGGGAACCAAGAAGAGAGAAAATCTAAGGATGTCATGGGATTTGGTTTCTCACTGGTTGAGCTGAATAAGGTTTGTTAAAGTATCTAAAATCATATGGAGTGGACTTCCCTGGTATTTCAGTGGTTAAGAATCTGCCTGCCAATGCAAGGGACACGGGTCAGGAAGATCCCAGCTGCTGCAGGGCAGCTAAGCCCATGCACCACAACTACTGAGGCTGTGCTCTAGAGTCTCTGAGCCACAACTACTGAAGCCCACATGGCCTAGAGACTGGGCTTTACAACAGGAGAAGCCACTGCAATGACAGCCCATGCACCCCAACAAAGAGTAGCCCCAGCTTGCTGCAACTAGAAAAAAGAGTGCGCAGCAATGAAGACCGAACACACCAAAAATAAAATAAAATGATTTACAATTAACATTTAAAAAAAAATCACACAGAGCACCATTCACTGGGACCAGCTTCATTAAGGCCTGTGGCTTTGCCTCTCTAGAGTCAACAATGGCACTTGACTGGGAGTAACAAGCCTCCATTTTTAGTTTTGGCTCTAACTCCAGTTGTCTAAGTGATCTTGAAGTAATCATTTCACCTTTCTAAACTGTACTTTATTCATCTATAAAATGAAGAGGCCAGGTTAGGGCCTTTAGTATCACAGAATAAAAAATCCAAAGCAACAGTCTATTCATCTAATATATATTTGCTGCTAAATCAACCATTTGCATCTGTCCAGAAGCTTCTCTGGTACTTTTCCCCTTCATAATATGTTCTAGGACTTTACAGAATTAAGATGGGAAAAATAGAAAATCCAGCCAAGACTGGCACCAAGCAGGAAGTTTGGCTTAAAGCTGGCCATGATCCAGAAGCCAGAAAGACAGGAGAGTGATCAGCGGCTAAGGCCAGTAGCCTTGGCAACACTGGATCATATTCTTCTGCAAGTCAGCCTACAGAACATATCTTCTAAGAAAATCCAATTCTACGTATGATATTTACAAACTGCTTGACTCCTTCCTTTTAATGGTTCAGGGCAGTGTCAGAGGAGAGGCCTTAGAACCCTGTTCTCTTTTGTTACCATTTTTTCCAGTATTTCCCAAAGGTTGTCCATAGACCATCTACAGTGGGAAGACCGGAAGTGCCAGCTAAAAGGAAAATACCCAGGCTCCCTGCTTGATGTGCTGAATCAGAGGTGGAGAGTGACAGGGGAAAGAATTGAAATTCTCCATTTCTAACATTCTCCTCTGGTGATCCATATGCATGTTAGAACCATTAGCTTTGGGAGTTCACTATATTCACTATACAGTTTAAAGATAAGATCTCTAGTTACACAAAATCAAGAATAAGAAATGTGTTGCTTAGGGACTTCCCTGACAGTCCAGTGGTTAAGACTCTGCTTCCACCGCAGGGGCTGTGGGTTCCATTCCTGGTTGGGGAACTAGGATCCCAAATGCCACATGGTGTGGCCAAAAAATTTAAAACAAATTTAAAAAGGAGCATGTTGCTAGGCAGAAGTTAAGATGCAAGCAGTGACAATTTCAAGGGGAATGGAGATGCCTTCAGCAAGTGAGAGTATGAAGCAGGAAACTTAGGGCTCGCCAGACTCCTGGTCCACTCAAGGGAATGGAGTGACAAGGGCTCACTGTGAAGTCACTGAAGCCTAGAGCTGGAGGGGACTTTGAGGTTGCCTTTGTCAACCTCCCAGCCACAAGAAAAATCCTTTCTACAAACACATTTGGCAGATGGTTATGAGAGGAGGTTGTCCAGGGCCTGGATTAAGGGATTTTTATATCCAAACCTAACTGTTGGGGTAATGTATTTCGTGAAAACTGGTCCCCTGGGATGCTGGAGTCATGTGAGTAAGGAAGCATGATCAGATTTCCGAAAGGAAAAACACTTAGAGATCTTTCTCCCAGGCAAACACACCCGTGTGCACATACTTCTGGTGGGTACAGGCTTTGAGAGCTAGAACCTTGCTTGACATTTTTGTCTTACCTTTTCTTTTTCTTCAAGGCATCTGTCTCCCTGTGCAGTTTGGCTGTGCTGCCACCAGGGGACAGAAGGATGCCATTGATTGTGTCTAAGCTCCACAGTCTGTTCTCCCTGAGATGAAAAACCATGGCTCTCTGCTGCCTTTGATCACTTATCCAAGATGGATAGTCAGAGATTTCCAGCTTTTCTCATAAAACATATCTAATTTGTTCAGATGGCTAAAACAAGTCAAACTCTAAACCTATCACAGTGGAACTCGCATTTCCCAGGCCTCTGAGTATAAGTAGTAGAGACAGGGCAGTGACTGATCTGCTTCGTTCACCATCTCTCAGCTGGGTCTCTTTTGTACTCCTCAGTGGCCCTTCCAGGCCACCTCTTGCCAAACTCTCAAGACTGACTTTCCTTCTCTAGTCTCTTCCTTTCACAGAACAGTGTAAGGTCAGTAATTTATGCAGTTCGCAGTTACTTAAGTTTTCATCATGTGCCAGATGCCCCATTCTGGGCTTTTGGGACAGAAATGAACAAAACTCTCCCCTCCTGGAGCTTAAATTCTAGTGGAGAGGCAGACAATAAGCAGGTATGTTCAGAAGGTAGAAAGTATTATAGAGAAGTCATAAGAAGTAAGCAGTAACACTGGGAGGGGGTGGCTCGGTGGGGAGGGGACAGTGTCAAGGCTGCTGTTTTAGACACAACAGTCAGAGCAGACATCTCTCGTAAAGGTGACATTCCATCTGAGGTCGGAAGGAGATGAGGGAGTGAGTCACACAGAATTGTGACAGAAGGTGCCTTCCAGGCAGAAGGAATCATAAGCATGACGATCCTGAGGCGAAACCAGGCTTGGTATGTCTGAGGGACAAAGTGGCCAGTGTGAGGGACTTCTGTGGAGGTCCAGTGGCTAGACTCAACCCTCCCACTGTAGGGAGCCTGGGTTCGATCCCAGACCAGGGAATACATGCCTCATGCCGCAACTAAAGATCCTGCATGCTGCAACTAAGACCTGGCACAGGCAAATAAATAAAAATTAAAACAACAAAAGGGCCAGTGTGGCTGGGGCTGAGTGAGAAAAGGAGGGAGGTAATGGGAAATAAAACCAAATAAGTGCCAGGGGACTTGATTGTATGGGACCATATCTGCGTGAGATGCTGCTGCTCTGATGTTTCTAAGCAGAGGAGGGAGTGATTCTCATGGCTCCTGTGTTGAGAGTGAGCGGTAGGCGGGTGGGGACAGAAGCCAAGAGCCCATTCAGCAGGGCCACTGCGATAGTGCAGGTGACAGATGATGGCAGCCCAGACTAGGATAGTCAAGGCAGAGGTGATGAGCAGCCGTGGAGGTCAGATGCTGGACACATTCTGAAGGGAGGGTGGACAGGGCTTGAAAATGAGCTGCCTGTTGTGTGAGAGAAAAGTCAGTGGCAGATGAATGGGTAAGCGGCGGTTCTGGGTAAGCAAATGGAGTCGTTGTACACTGGAGACAGGAGGCTTGGGGGACGGACAGCAGAGTCAGAAGAAAATGACAGCAGAGTCAGAAGAGGGTGGGGTCCTGGAAAGTCCAGTGAGGAGAGTTTCGCAAGGAGAAGGCTGTGATCAACTCAGTCACGTACTGAGGAGGTGGATGGCAACCCTTTTGGCTGTGGCTATGGTGACAGTCACTGCTTACCTCACAGTCTCACTGGCATCAGTGGACTGAGACAATTTTCCTTATTTTTTTAAAAAAATTATTTATTCATTTATTTTTGAGTTGGCTTCCATGATAGCTCAGTTGGTAAAGAACCTTCTTGCAATGCAGGAGACCCCGGTTTGATTCCTGGGTCAGGAAGATGCACTGGAGAAGGGATAGGCTCCTACTCCAGTATTCTTGGACTTCCCTTATGGCTCAGCTGTAAAGAATCTGCCTGCAATGAAGGAGACCTGGGTTCAATCCCTGGGTTGGGAAGATCCCCTGGAGAAGGAAAAGGCTACCCACTCAAGTATTCTGGCCTAGAGAATTCCATGGACTGTATAGTTCATGGGGTAGCAAAGAGTTGGACATGACTGAGTGACTTTCACTTCACTTCATTCCACATAGCTTGTGAGATCTTAGTTTCCCAACCAGGGATTGAACCCACACCCCTGCAGTGGAAGTGCAAAGTCTTAACTGCTGGATTGCCACAGAAGTCCAGAGATAATTTTCATATCCAGCCTCAAAACATGACTGTTCTCTATGTCTGTTCTCATTTTCCCACTTCAACGAGTTCTACTAGACAGTAAACAGCCGAATTCTCAATCCCACAGTGAGAGACAAGCAAACACATCACAAGTCTGTAAGAGGAACACAGATTTCTCCATTCAGGTTGGCTCTTTTCCACCGAGAATGCTGCTTCAGTTAGGTTGACCATCCACAGAGCTCCTAGGGCTTCAAGCAACACCAACCCTTTCCATGGCCATTCACCTTTCACATCCAATCTCCCCAGATAATCACAGGTACTCCAGGACTCACAGTGGCCCAAGATCTGGAAACCATATCACACTGTATTCTAGGATTATATCTTAAGTGTCTTGTCAAGGTAAATGAAATTACTAAAATAGATGCACTTTATTCTCACTCAACTGTTAACTGTTTAACATTATAACACAATTTTGCTCTTATATGTTGTCACTAATTAAACTTCTGGGTTTGAAAGCAGAATTCTCTTCCAAGGACTTCTCTAGGGGCCCAGTGGTTAAGAACTCGCTGGCCAATGCAGAGACATAAGGTCGATGCTATAGAGCAAGTAAGCCTGCATGCCACAACTACTGAAGCTCGTGTGCTCCTTAACAAGAGAAGCCACTACAATGAGAAGCCTGCCCACGGCAGCCAGGAGTAGCCCCTGCTCACTGCAATGAAGACCCAGCATAGCCAAAATATATAAATAAATAAATTTTAAGAAGAAATCTTCCAAGATCATCTTTCGAGTTTAAACTGCCCCCCTTCATCCCAGTGAACTTCAGTCTCTTCATCCATTCACCATGATCCTTCATCATCAGTCTATGAAGAAACAGCATGAAGGGTAGTAGTTAAGTTTGGTGGGAGACAAACCAATCAGATTCAAATCCTAATTGCTTTGTTTCCTAGGGAAGCAATTTTCCTGGGATAATTGCTTAATATCTCTATGTCTCAATTTCCTCCCCTGAAAAGCAGGAATAATAATTGTGAGGATTCCATGAAATGAAGCATATAGCACCCTTAGAACATAGAAGCAAGAAGATGGAGCCTACCCCAGCCTGGGTCCATTTAGGATAATGTTGAACAGAGTCTCCTCTCACTCCCAGCCAACATGCAATGGTCAAGTAGTATAGCAAGAAATAAAGTTTTATTGCTTTAAGCTGTTGAGATATGAGTGTTGTTTGTTACTGCAACAGAGTCTAATACTGACTTACTGACATAGAAATTGAGATAGAAAGTAGGGCATAGCGTAAGAAAACCTGAAGTAAATGACTTTGACATAGCAATCTGTTGGTGGGTAGCAAAGCAGCAGATACTGAAGACTAAAAAAAGGGAAGATCTCTGTGAGGCAACAGGCAAAGTGTTAAAATGTTGTTCATAGTCCCTTGGGAAGAAAATCCTGTATCTATTAAACTTGTAGATCTAGGAGCGAAAGTTGGAAGACTTAATGCTGGCAATGAGCTCCTGGCTGTTAACTGAGAATTGACTGGCTTGCAGGTAGAAATGACAGTAACTCCTGAGTGTTAACCAACATTCCTGGACTTTGAGCTTAATACTCTGACAGGAAGGAAGAACCCTGGGATTGTCAACCTTGGGCAAAGGTTGAGTGTATTTTGTACACAAAAAGGACCATGAACTAGTGGTGTTCTTCACAAGTACCCAGTATGACTTGTAGGCATATAGCAGGATGGCACTTTCCAGCCCACCCAATATCAGGTATAACGTTGTTGTTTGTTGTGTTGTTTAGTTGCTCAGTGGTGTCCGGCTCTTTGTGACCCCATGGACTGTAGCCCCCCATGCTCCTCTGTCCATGGAATTCTCCAGGTAAGAATACTGGAGTGGGTTACCATTCCCTTCCCCAGGCCATCGTCATGACCCAAGGATCAAACCTGGGTCTCCTGCACTGGCAGGTGAATTCTTTACCATCTGAACCACAAGGGAAGCCCTCATAATATCAATATTATTAGGTATAAAATCAAAAAGAAGTGAAGCCAAAGAAATAAACATAGTCCCTTTTAAGACACATTACAAAGTCAGGGCTCTAAAGCCTTGAAAAGTTTTCAAAAGAGGAAAGACGTAAGATAGGCTGATCAGAATTGCATTTCCCTTAGAATAGGCTGTTTTATAAACAAAATCTATGCATGAATCTGAACATGTGAAATCTGATCAAAATATCCAAAAAATAACACAACACAGCATGACACAACATGGAGTAGAAGTGAGAACAGCCTTTCACCAGCCGCAAACTGCTCTTACTTCCTCAGATTAACATATCAATATTTTGGTGCACATCTTTTCAAACCTTTTTGTACATGCCTAATTCTTCTGTGATTTGTCTACAAGCACGCCTCAGAGATCTTTCAGTTCCAGACCACCACAAAAAGAGAATATCTCAATAAAGCAAGTCACACGCAGTTTGGGGTTTCCCAGTGCATATATGAGTTTTCCTTACATTATATGATAGTCTATTACATGTGCAAATAGCATTATGTCTAAGAAAACAACGTACATACCTTCATTAAAAATAATGCTGTTGGAAAAACGGTGCTGGTAGACTTGCTCCACACAGGGTTGCCACAAACCTTCAATATGTAAAAAAACACAGTATCTGCAAAGCACAATAAAAGAAAATGCAATAAAATGATGTATGCTGGTCATAATTCTGAAATCAGAAAACCAATAAACATTTACATTATTATGATATTATGATAATATAGATCATTCAGTTCAGTTACTCAGTCATGACCGACTTTTTCTGACCCCATGGACTGCAGCATGCCAGCCTTCGCTGTTCTTCACAAACTCCTGGAGCTTACTCAAACTCACGTCCATTGAGTCAGAGATGCCATCCAACAATTTAATCCTCTTTCGTCCCCTTCCCCTCCCACCTTCAATCTTCCCAGCACCAGGGTCTTTTCAGATGAGTCAGCTCTTCGCATCAGGTGGCCAAAGTATTGGAGTTTCAGCTTCAACATCAGTCCTTCCAATGAACACCCAGGACTGATTTCCTTTAGGAGGGACTGGTTGGATCTCCTTGCAGTCCAAGGGACTCTCAAGAGTCTTCTCCAACACCACAGTTCAAAAGCATCAGTTCTTCTGTGCTCAGCTTCCTTTATAGTCCAACTCTCACATCCATACATGACTACTGGAAAAACTGAAAAACTAAAGCTGTGACTAGATGGACCTATGTTGGCAAACTAATGTCTTTGCTTTTTACTATGCTGTCTAGGTTGGTCATAGCCTTTCTTCCAAAGACCAAGCGTCTTTTAATTTCATGGCTGCAATCACCATCTGCAGTGATTTTGGAGACCCCCCAAATAAAGTCTCTCACTGTTTCCATTGTTTTCCCATCTATTTGCCATGAAGTGATGGAACAGGACGCCATGATCTTAGTTTTCTGAATGTTTAGTTTTAAGCCAACTTTTTCACTCTCCTCTTTCACCTTCATCAAGAGGCTCTTTAGTTCTTCTTTGCTTTTTTCCGTAAGGGTGGTGTCATCTGCATCTCTGAGGTTATTAATATTTCTCCCAGCAATCTTGATTTCAGCTTGTGCTTCCTCCAGACCAACATTTCTCATGATGTATTCTGCATATAAGTTAAATAAGCAGGGTGACAATATACAGCCTTGATGTACTCCTTTTCCTATTTGGAACCAGTCTGTTGTTCCATGTCCAGTTCTTTTTTTTTTTTTTACTTTTATTTGCATTTATTTTTTGCAGCATTTATTCCCAGGCCATGAGTTTCTGTTTCTTCAGTTTCTTCTGGGATATCTTTTTCTTCTGTGCAACCTCCTCTTCTGGTTTAGGAAAAATCTGTTCTTTTTCAGTAAGGATCATCTCAATGTGGCAGGGAGAGCTCATGTAGGGGTTAATCCTACCGTGAGCTCTGTAAGTCCTGCGCCGCATCTTGGGGACTTTGTTCACTTGAATGTTCTCAATGACCAGAGAATCTACATCTAAGCCCTTAAGTTCAGCATTACTCTTTGCATTTTTGAGCATATGTAGTAAAAATTCAGCACTCTTTTTGGGCCACTGACCCTGCATCCAGCTCCACTGTTTGGCCTGTGCACACCTCCCAACTCCACCATTGTAACGACGGAATGGCACACATTGCTTCTTTAAAGTGACATCCTTCAGATACTTGGTGGCTTTTCGGATATGCATACCCTTTATGGCCTGGGCAGTTTCACGAGTGTTCTTAAAGTGAATGCGAAGATTTGAACCTCTTGATTTGCATGATTTTGTGGGGTTTTCTGGGTCGAGTGAATAGCGCACCATTTTTAGGGGTCACCTCAGGC
This sequence comes from Antilocapra americana, assembly GCA_007570785.1. Classification (NCBI taxonomy): domain Eukaryota; kingdom Metazoa; phylum Chordata; class Mammalia; order Artiodactyla; family Antilocapridae; genus Antilocapra; species Antilocapra americana. Next base: position 3,650,239 of record ML664662.1, read on the forward strand.
CGCTTACCAGAAAAGGCCCATGTCCAGTTCTAACTATTGCTTCTTGACCTGCATACAGATTTCTCAGGAGGCAGGTCAGGTGGTCTAGCATTCTCATCTCTTTAAGATTTTTCCATAGTTTGTTGTGATCCACACAGTCAAAGACTTTGGTGTAGTCAATAAAGCAGAAGTAGATGTTATTCAGGAACTCCCTTGCTTTTTCAATGATCCAACGGATGTTGGCAATTTGATCTGTGGTTCCTTGGCCTTTTCTAAATCCAGCCTGAACATCTGGAAATTCATGGTTCACGTACTGTTGAAGCCTGGCTTAGAGAATTTTGAGGATTACTTCACTAGTGTGTGAGATGAGTGCAATTGTGCAGTAGTTTGAGCATTCTTTGGCATTGCCTTTCTTTGGGATAGGAATGAAAACTGACCTTTTCCAGTCCGGTGGCCACTGCTGAGTTTTCCAAATTTGCTGGCATACTGAGGGAAGCAGTTTCATAGCATCATCTTTTCAGATGTGAAATAGCTCTAATAAAATTCCAACACTTCCACTAGCTTTGTTCATAGTGATGCTTTCTAAGGTCCATTTGACTTCACATTCCAGGACGTCTGGTTCTAGGTGAGTGATCACACCATCATAGTTATCTGCATCATGAAGATCTTTTTTGTATATTTCTGTGTATTCTTGCCACCTCTTAATATCTTCTGCTCTGTTAGGTCCATACAATTTCTGTCCTTTATTGTATCCATCTTTGCATGAAATGTTCCCTTGGTATCTCTAATTTTCTTGAATAGATCTCTAGTCTTTCCCATTCTATTGTTTTCCTCTATTTCTTTGCACTGATCACTGAGGAAGGCTTTCTTATCTCTCCTTGCTATTCTTTGGAACCCTGCATTCAAATGGGTATATCTTTCAATTTCTCCTTTGCCTTTCGCTTCTCTTCTTTTCACAGCTATTTGTAAGGCCTCTTCAGACAACCATTTTGCCTTTTTGCATTTCTTTTTCTTAAGGATGGTCTTGATCACTGCCTGCTGTACAATGTCACGAACCTCCGTCCGTAGTTCTTCAGGTACTCTATCAGATCTAATCCCTTGAATCTATTTGTCACTTCCATTGTATAATCATAAGGGATTTAATTTAGGTTATACCTGAATGGTCTAGTGGTTTTCTCTACTTTCTTCAATTTAAGTCTCAATTTAGTAATAAGGAGCTCACGACCTGAGCCACAGTCAGCTCCCAGTCTTGTTTTTGCTGACTGTATAGAGCTTCTCCATCTTTGGCTGCAAGGAATATAATCTATCTGATTTTTATATTGACCATCTGGTGATGTCCATGTGTAGTCTTCTCCTGTGTTATTGGAAGAGGGTGTTTGCTATGATCCATGAGTTCTCTTGGCAAAACTCTATTACCTTTTGCCCTGCTTCATTCTGGACTCCAAGGCCAAATTTGCCTGTTACTCCAGGTAGCTCTTGACTTCCTACTTTTGTATTCCAGTCCGTATGATTAAAAGGACATCTTTTTTGGGTGTTAGTTCTGGAAGATCTTTTTTTTTTATTATTGTTTTTGCCATACATTGTCATGATATCACCATGGGTTTACATATGCTTCCCCTCCGGGTCCCCCCTCCCTCCTCCCTCCCCCCCGGGAAATCTCGCTGCACCAGTCCCGAGCATCAATCCTGGGCTGGCGATTGATTAGACACATGACAATTAACATGCTTCAATGCCCTTCTCCCATCTCATCCCACCCTTACCCTCATCCACAAAGTCCACAAGTCTATTCTATACATCTGCGTTCCTTTTGTTGTCTCCCATGTTGGGTTCTCATTACTGTCTTTCTAAATTCCATATATATGTGTTAATATACTGTATTGTTGTTTTTGCTTCTGGCTTACTTCACTCTGGATAATGGGCTCCAGTTTCGTCCATCTGAGTAGAATTGCTTCAAATGAATTTTTTTTTAATGCTGAGTAATATTCCATTGTGTATATATACCACAGCTTTCTTATCCATTCGTCAGTTGATGGGCATCTAGGTTGCTTCCATGTCCTGGCTATTGTAAACAATGCAGCGATGAACATTGGGGTGCACGTGGCTCTTTCAATTCTGGTTTCCTCGGTGTATATGCCCAGCAGTGGGATTGCCGGGTCATATGGCAGGTCTATTTGCAGCTTTTTAAGGAACCTTCACACTGTTTTCCATAGTGGCTGTACTAGTTTGCATTCCCACCAACAGTGTAAGAGGGTTCCCTTTTCTCCACATCCTCTCCAGCATTTATTGCTTGTAGACTTTTGGATGGCAGCCATTCTGACTGGTGTAAAGTGGTACCTCATTGTGGTTTTGATTTGCATTTCTCTGATAATGAGTGATGTTGAGCATCTTTTCATGTGTTTGTTAGCCATTTTTATATCTTCCTTGGAGAAATGTCTGTTAAGTTCTTTGGCCCACTTTTTAATTGGGTTGTTTATTTTTCTAGAATGGAGCTGCAGGAGTTGTTTGTAAATTTTTGAGATTAATTGTTTGTCTGTTGCTTCATTGGCTATTATTTTCTCCCATTCTGAAGGCTGTCTTTTCACCTTGCTTATAGTTTCCTTTGTTGTGCAAAAGCTTTTAATTTTAATTAGGTCCCATTTGTTTATTCGTGTTTTTATTTCCAATATTCTGGGAGGTGGGTCATGGAGTATCCCGCTTTGGGTTATGGCAGAGAGTGTTTTGCCTATGTTATCCTCTAGGAGTTTTATAGTTTCTGGTCTTATGCTTAGATCTTTGATCCATTTTGAGTTTATCTTTGTGTATGGTGTTAGAAAGTGATCTAGTTTCATTCTTTTACAAGTGGCTGTCCAGTTTTCCCAGCACCACTTGTTAAAGAGGTTGTCTTTTCTCCATTGTATATTCTTGCCTCCTTTGTCAAAGATAAGGTGTCCATAAATGCGTGGATTTATCTCTGGGCTTTCTATTCTGTTCCATTGATCTATATTTCTGTCTTTGTGCCAGTACCATACTGTCTTAATGACTGTGGATTTGTAGTATAGCCTAAAGTCAGGTAGGTTGATTCCGCCAGTTCCATTCTTCTTTCTCAAGATTGCTTTGGCTATACGAGGTTTTTTGTATTTCCATACAAATTGAGAAATTATTTGTTCTAATTCTTTGAAGAAGACCTCTGGTAGCTTGATAGGAATTGCATTGAATCTATAGATTGCTTTAGGTAGTATACTCATTTTCACTATATTGATTCTTCCAATCCACGAACACGGCACATTTCTCCATCTGTTTGTGTCCTCCTTGATTTCTTTCATCAGTGTTCTATAGTTTTCTATATACAAGTCTTTTGATTCTTTAGGTAGAAATACTCCTAAGTATTTTATTCTTTTTGTTTCGATGGTGAATGGGATTGTTTCCTTAATTTCTCTTTCTGATTTCTCACTGTTAGTGTATAGGAATGCCAGGGATTTCTGTGTGTTGATTTTGTATCCTGAAACTTTGCTATATTCACTGATTAGCTCTAGTAATTTTCTCGTAGAGTCTTTAGGGTTTTCAATATAGAGGATCATGTCATCAGCAAACAGAGAGAGTTTTACTTCTTCTTTTCCAATCTGTATTCCTTTGATTTCTTTATCTGCTCTGATTGCTGTGGCCAAAACTTCCAAAACTATGTTGAATAGTAGTGGTGAGAGTGGGCACCCTTGTCTTGTCCCTGATTTCAGGGGGAATGCTTCCAGTTTTTCACCATTGAGGATAATGTTTGCTGTGGGTTTGTCATATATAGCTTTTATTATGTTGAGGTATGTTCCTTCTATTCCTGCTTTTTGGAGGGTTTTTATCATAAATGGATGTTGAATTTTGTCAAAGGCTTTCTCTGCATCTATTGAGATAATCATGTGATTTTTTATTTTTTAATTTGTTAATGTGGTGTATTACATTGATCGATTTATGAATATTGAAGAATCCTTGCATCCCTGGGATAAAGCCTACTTGATCATGATGTATGATCTTTTTGATGTGTTGTTGGATTCTATTTGCTAGAATTTTGTTGAGGATTTTTGCGTCTAAGTTCATCAGTGATATTGGCCTGTAGTTTTCTTTTTTTGTGGCATCTTTGCCAGGTTTTGGAATTAGGGTGATGGAGGCCTCATAGAATGAGTTTGGAAGTTTACCTTCGTCTGCAATTTTCTGGAAGAGTTTGAGTAGAATAGGTGTTAGCTCTTCTCTAAATTTTTGGTAGAATTCAGCTGTGAAGCCATCTGGTCCTGGGCTTTTGTTTTTTTGCAAGATTTCTGATTACGGTTTCAATTTCCATGCTTGTGATGGGTCTATTAATATTATCTATCTCTTCCTGGTTTAGTCTTGGAAAGTTGTACTTTTCTAGGAATTTGTCCATTTCATCCAAATTGTCCAGTTTATTTGCATATAGTTGCTGATAATAGTCTCTTATGATCCTTTGTATTTCTGTGTTTTCTGTTGTGATCTCTCCGTTTTCATTTCTAATTCTGTTGATTTGGTTCTTCTCCCTTTGTTTCTTGATGAGTCTGGCTAATGGTTTGTCAATTTTATTTATCTTCTCAAAGAACCAGCTTTTGGCTTGGTTGATTTTTGCTATGGTCACTTTTGATTCCTTTGCATTAATTTCTGCCCTGATCTTTAAGATTTCTTTCCTTCTACTAGACCTGGGCTTCTGCATCTCTTCCCTTTCTAGTTGCTTTAGGTGTATAGTAAGGTCATTTATTTGATTTTTCTCTTGTTTCCTGAGGTGAGCTTGTATTGCTATGAACTTTCCCCTTAGCATTGCTTTCACAGTGTCCCATAGGGTTTGAGCTGTTGTGTTTTCATTTTCATTCGTTTCCATGCATAACTGAATTTCATTTTTAATTTCTTCTGCGATTTGTTGGTTATTCAGCAGTGTGTTGTTGAGCCTCCATATGTTGGAAGTTTTGAGAGGTTTTCTCCTGTAGTTGATATCTAATCTCACTGCATTGTGGTCAGAAAAGATGCTTGGGATGATTTCAATATTTTTGAATTTATCAAGGTTAGATTTATGGCCCAGGATGTGATCTATCCTGGAGAAGGTCCTGTGTGCACTTGAGAAAAAGGTGAAATTCCTTGTTTTGGGGTGGAATGACCTATAGATATCAATTAGGTCTAGTTGGTCTATTGTTTCATTTAAAGTTTGAATTTCCTTGTTACTTTTCTGTCTAGTTGATCTATCCATTGGTGTGAGTGGTGTATTAAAGTCTCCTGCTATTATTGTGTTGTTGTTGATTTCCCCTTTCATATTTGTTAGCATTTGCCTTACATATTGTGGAGCTCCTATGTTAGGTGCATAAATATTTATAATTGTTATTTCTTCTTCCTCGATTGATCCTTTGATCATTATGTAATGTCCATCTTTATCTCTTTTCACTGCCTTTATTTTAAAGTCTACTTTATCAGATATGAGTATTGCCACTCCTGCTTTCTTTTGGTCTTTATTTGCATGGAATATCTTTTTCCAGCCTTTAACTTTCAGTCTATATGTGTCCCTAGGTTTGAGGTGGGTCTCTTGTAGACAACATATATAGGGGTCTTGTTTCTGTATCCAATCGGCCAATCTTTGTCTTTTGGTTGGGGCATTCAGCCCGTTTACATTTAAGGTAATTATTGATGAGTATGATCCCGCTGCCATTTATTTTATTGTTTTGGGCTCCAGATTATCTATCCCATCGGTGTTTCCTATCTAGGAAAGATCCTTTAGCATTCGTTGGAGGGCTGGTTTGGT
>ML664662.1:3670975-3752882 GCA_007570785.1 Antilocapra americana
TGGGGGGGGTTCTGGAGGGGGAGCATATGTAAACCCATGGTGATATCATGTCATTGTATGGCAAAACTAATAATAAAAAATACAGCCTCAAGTGACTTCTCAGGAAAGAGTAATGGGAGATTAATTTTAGTGTACTTAAAAATATGAAAATGTCTTAGAGTTCCAATTACCCCACGTCCCCACTAACACCAAAAGTTCAAAATTTTAGCTGTATTGGTCCATGTGAAGTAGTATTGCCTTGTGATCTTAATTTGCGAATTCCTGATGACTAGTGCAGTTGAAAATTTTTCATGGCTATTGGTTATGTAGATTGTTGAGAAGTGACTATGGAAGTGTTTTGTCCATTTTGAGTATCTTTGTCTCTATTATATATCTATACAAGTTCTTTATACACTTGAAAGATGAGTCCTTTATGGATATATGTATTTCAATTATCTTCTCCCCATCTGTGACTTATCTTTTCACTTAATATTTTTCGATGAACAAAATTTCCTAATTTTATAGTCTGATTTTTAATTTTTTTCTTTTATGGTTAGTGCTCATTGTATGTTTATAAAGCCTTTGCCTATCCCCATATCATAAAGATAATCTACATTTTATTCTACAAGTTTTGTTAGTAACATTTTGCATTTAGGTCACTTAAGTCTATACTAATCTCTAATTTTCTGGTAAGATAGAAGTCAAGGTTTATATTATTTCATATGGATATATAATTGCTTTAGCATCATTTATAGAAAAGACCAACCTTTCCCTTAAGTGCAAGAGTACATTTGGTTTACATGAATATAGATTTACTTGATTTATATATGATTTACATACATTTATGTTGACTATATAAACTTGAAAAATATATAGCCTATTTTATGTCTTATACCACACTGTCTTAATTATTATACGCTCATAGTATGCTAGTAGGACTATATATTTTCTATTTCTTTTTTTTTTGGCTATACCTCGTGGCATGTTAGGTCTTAGTTCCTTGACCAGGGACTGAATCTGTGTCCGCTGCAGTGGAAGTGTGGAGTCTTAGCCACTGGATTGCTAGGAAAGTCCAGGACTATAAATGATAAATTGGGATAACCACTTTGGAAAAATCTGAAAGTGTCTATTAAATCTAAACATACACTATTCAGGGACTTCCCTGGCAGTCCAATAGTTAAGACTGTGCTTGTGTCCACTGCAGACGGCTCAGGTTGGTTCCCTGTTCGAGGAACAAGATCTCACATGCCATGAGGCAGGGCCAAAAATAAAAATAAATAAATAAAAGTCTGTAAAAAACAAAACACCGTACACTACTCTATGATCTAGGAATCTGACTCCTACATATATGCATATGTCTACCAAAAGACATACAAAAATATAGCGACTATATATAGCAGCTTTACTCATGATAACTGAAAATTGGAAACAAACCTGAAACAAACCAGATGTTTATTAGTGGAAGAATGGGTAAATTAATTTCAGTGGCATCACACAACTGAAGGTAACACCACCATAAAAAAGGACAAACTTCTGCTGCGCACAACATGAATGATTCACAGGAAGACTTTTGTACAAAAGGCACAAAACTGCATATATTACAGGATTCTATGAATATGAAATTCAGAGCTTGCAAAAAACAAGTATATATTAGCAGTCAGAACAGTGATTATCTCTAAGGGTCAGGGTATTGACTGTCAAGGGGCAAGAGGGAAATCAGGTTTCTAGAAATATACTGGATCTCAATCTGCATGGTATTACATGGTACCTACGTACGTAAAAAATGGCTCAAGTTGTACACTCCAGATTAGTGTCCATTATACACTTAGCTTTACTTATATAAACGACAAGTGATTTGAAAAAGAAAAAATGGAAGTCACAAAATATCTTTATTATACCTTACAATTGAGTGTTTAGCTGGGTTATAGAGATCAAACCAGTCAGTCTTAAAGGAAATCAACCCTGAATACTCACTGGAAGGACTGATGCTGAAGCTGACGCTCTAGTAATTTGGTTGTCTGACGCGAATAGTTGACTCATTGGAAAAGTCCCTGATACTGGGAAAGATTGAGGGAAGAAGGAGAAGAGGGCTGGCCAGCATCACCAATGCAATGGATAGGAACCTGGGCAAACTCCGGGAGATGGTGAGGGACAGGGAGGCCTGGCATCCTGCAGTCCACGGGGTCACAAAGAGTTGGACATGACTGAGTGACTGAACAACAACCAGCTTATAGAACATGCACTGTGTGCTTCCTCCTTGATTCTCTCAAATGTCTCCTTTCTTTCCCTCATGTCAGAATCCCATCTGTGTGGGGTGGCTCCTTTCTCCCCAGACTTCAATGAAATGTCCCAATGCAAAGCATGACATCTTGTTTCTCTCATGTCACTGGGGCTGGACCATATAGTGCAAAAGTGTGTGTCAGACGCTGGGGAGATGGGAGGAGGGTGATGAAAAGGAAAATCTCTTTCCTCTCAACACTATTTCACTTCCAGTTGCCAAATGTATGGATGGGTTTTGCCCCACACTGACCAATTCTCTAACATCAGCTGGGTGTCCTACAACTCAATTCAATTTTGACACCCTCTATTAATATCTGGAATTATCAACAGATTTCACAAATTAAAGGTTCAGTCCCATCTGAAATAAATTAAAAGCATACTTTTAAAATTTGACCCAGCTTCCCTGGTGGCTCAGATGGCAGAGCACACCTCTTGCACTTTAATCCTTGCTTTAAACCCTGCTTTCAAGGGAACTTAGTCTGAGACCAAATAGAATTCAAAGTTGAATGTAACTCATAGCAAAACTGTGAGGAGCTATGGAAGTTCATGGTCTTCAAGTCTACAGTGTTGGTAGAAATCGTTTGATTCTTTCTACATAATGGGTTAGCTGTGTTTTGATTTGATTGTGCTTTGTGTAGGCTGTTTCCATCTTGCTTTAACCTGATATTCTGAAATTTTGTAACACCGTGTCTAGATGTGGGGATTTGCTTTCAATGTACTGGTTATTCAGTGGAATCCTATCAGCATGATAACTTGTGTTATTCAGCTCAGAGAAATTATCTTCTCTCTTTGATGCTTTTCTTCCACCTGCTATCTCTGCATTCTTTCTGGAATTTTCATTAGTTGGATGATGTTCTACTCTTTTTAGTACCAGTTGTCACTTTTCTCTTTATTTATATCTGGTATTTCCATGTCCCTAAACCCTCTGGCAGTCCTGAATATTCATTGGAAGGACTGATGCTGAAGTTCCAATACTTTGGCCACCTGATGTGAAGAACTGACTCACTGGAAAAGACCCTGATGCTGGGAAAGATTGAGGGCAGGAGGAGAAGGGGACGACAGAGGATGAGATGATTGGATGGCATCACTGATGCAATGGACATGAGTTTGAGCAAGCTCCGGGAATTGGTGATGGACAAGGAAGCCTGGCACGCTGCAGTCTATGGTGTCGCAAAGAGTTGGACACGACTGAGTGACGGAACAGAACTGAAACCCTCTGGCATTCTTCAGGTCAGGTAGGCATCTTCCTGAGCTTTAGCCTCCTCTTCACATAATTCTGGTTTTGGTTTTCTTCATTGCAGTTCATGAATTACCACTCCCTTGCCAATTACCCAGCTTCTAGGAATATACTGAAATCTTTTATCCCTTGATGGCCCTTTTTTATTCTTTTTGCATGGGTTATACTACTATTATTTTCAAATATGCTTTATAATTCTTGGGAGAAAGAGGAAGAAAATTGCTTAGGGTCAGTTCATCTTGAACTGGAAGTGTCTAAATTTTTATTATGTAATTGAATCTGTCTTTTCCATGTGACTTGTGGGTTTCGTGTTTTTTTCCCTAAGTGCTAGGCATGCTTTGGGTTCATTTTCCCAGTTTAATATTCACTTAGAGAAGAGCTTACCATTCTCTGTCATCTGAAAGCAATCAACACCACCTGCAGCAGAACTTTATCCAGCAGGCCAAAACTTCCTCATTTCTGAAAATAACTAATTTTGTTTTTAAATACCAGTAAAAGAAAGTGAAAAGTAAAAAATAATTGTTAGTGTATTTTGTATTTTTTCATTTTCAGCTGAAGATTTAAAGCATTTTCAGAAGAAAACTATTTTTCTTCTTTTAATGTCTTACATATCACATAACTTTGTTTTCCCCTCCTCACTTTGAAAGCAATCTAGTTCTGTATTTTTATCTTTAATTATAAACAAAGTTTACTTTTTAAAGGAAAATCTATACAAGTTCTCCTTGTCTTTCTCCAAGAAATGTGGACATTCCTGTAGTGGACGGGGATAAACTATACAAAACCCACATTAGACATAACTTGGACATACTAATAGTGCAAAATTAAGCCATCTAGGAACACCCTGAAATGAGTCATTTTCAATGTCTGAATTTTCCAGATAACTTAAAATTTACCTTTTAAACAGAGACAAAAATCGTAACCATTGTGCATGTGCTGACTAACATGATATAACTTCTTTTTCTTTTTTTTGAATGGAGTAGAGCTTCCTTGGTGGCAGTAAAGAATCTGCTTGCAATGCAGGAGACCTGGGTTCGATCCCTGGGTTAGGAAGATCCCCTGGCAAAGGGAATGACAGCCCACTCCAGTATTCTTGCCTGCAGAATCCCATGGACAGAGGAGCCTGGTGGACTACAGTCCATGGGGTCGCAAAGAGTCAGACATGACTGAGCAACTAACACTTTCAGTAAAAACATCACCGCCATCACACAGGATACTGTGTCAAATTGTAGGTTCTAATTCATATTCTCTACCCTTTACGTTCTGGCCAGTACAATGACCAGAGGAAAAAGCTCAGTGTATAGAGCATGTGTTGAATCTGAATGAATGAAGAAAAAAAAAAGGAAATACAATAAAATGATGTCTTTATGTTTTGTTGAGGTATATGGACCTCTTTTCCCTTACACTAAATGACTTCAGATTATGCTTCTGGATTTTTGAGTCTGCTGTGGCATGTCTTTCTTCGTCCTTTCTTTAGGTTCTCAGATGTCACTTGATACCACTCTGTCCTGTTGTTTTTTTTTTTTGTCATTAAGTCGTGTTCAACTATTTGCAACCCCATGAACTGCAGCACACCAGGCTCCTCTGTCCTTTACTATCTCCTGGAGTTAGTCAAATTCATATCCACTCAGTCAGTGATGCTATCTAACCATCTCATCCTCTACCACCTTCTTCTAACTTGCCACTTCTCATCAACTACGGATTTGGGACCAAGATCACTAAGCTTGTTATGGCAAGTATGAAAATGCTCTGAGTGAATTTCAGATTGGCTTGGGCAGAGTTATATGTCCTATTTGTGGATTTTAGTTCTATTTTGGCGGCTCATACACTTCCTCCTGCCCTCATCCCCAGGTTTTAGTTCTATTTCAGATAGACTGTCTGATAGCTTATTGCTGCATAGACAGGACAAGATGCTATCTGTTGGATTAGAGCTGTCTAAAATAAACTATTTCTACATGGCAACACCTTTGGGATCCATGATCCCAGGGTTTCTCAAAGCAAGTATAACTCCCTATCAGTCATGATAATTCAGAGGATATAGTGTTTTTACTCAAAGTAAAGCCAATGTGTTCCTTATGGTAACCCCCAGAAAAAATTTCTCATGCATTGTCTACAAGTATATTATCACCTTCAACTCTTATCCTAGACCTGTCCAGTCAGCAGCTTTATCATGTAACAAATTATTCTAAAGTTAGAGGCTTGAAACAAGAACTTTTTACTATTTTCTATGCATCTAGAGGTCATTTGGGTGATTCTGTTGATTTAAGCTGGGCTCACTTATACATCCACAGTCAGTAGTGAGTTGCCTAAGACGTTCTGTTAGTCTTGGGCTCTTGTATATCTGGTATCTCGCCTGGCACTACTAGGCTGGATCTGCTCTGTTCTCCACGCTTGACCTTTGAGCAAGCCAGCCTGGGCATACTGCCATGGAAAAGGCAGAAGGGCAAAAGAGAACAGAGAAACAGGCCAGGTTTCTTGAGGCCTAGACTCCGGAACTCACACATCAATTTCACTGCATTCCAGTGGTCAGTGTCAAGTCATAAGGATAGCCAAGGTTTAAGGAGGTGAGTGAATAAACTCCTGCTCTTGCTGGAAGAAACTGTGAAGCCACATTGCAGAGGACATGGATACTGAGAGTAGTGGAAACTCGGGGCCAAATGGCAATCAGTGGAAACATTTACTTTTTTTTAAGCAAGGAAAAAGACTCACTCCATTTTATTGCAATATTCCCTATTTTGTTTCACGCCTTCTTATCAATGCTGGTATCATCTAGTGATGCTTCATTTCCCCCCCCCCTATTTCAATCTCCACATTCTTTGATATACAATATCTTAAAGAGGAAGACTTCTTAAAATGCATTTTTCTATGGAGCACATGGAAAGTAAAATTTCCTGAATGGTTTCTACAAAGGAAAAAAAAGTGCAAAAACACATATTCTTAAAAGGAGGTTGACAGTATAATTCCATTGTGAGTTGGATGTGGTCAAATCCGCTGTTGCCTTTGATCTGTTGAGTAACAGGCACAGTGGCCGTAGAAGAATGGAACACCAAGTGATAAATGCACCAGGAAGCTGACAATGGCAATACTTGACTTTAATATTTTAGCCATGGGTGGGTGCTGCTGAGCTCCCAACTGAAAAACAGGATCATCAGAGAGGTCTGCTGAACTTCATTAGCTACATATGGAATAATGACTATCAGAATTGTATGCTCTGGTGATTTTTAGCCAATACAGGCACATTAACTATTCCTGGGAGATGTTTAGAAGCATGATTCTCTTTTCTTAACAAATGCGAGGAGATCTGAAATTTCCTCTGGAATCTCAGGAAAGACAAAGGTGGTTCATTCCTTCTGCCCTGAATTTCCCTCCATCTGATGTGAAAGAAGGATGTTTCTCTTTTTCTATGTGAGTGGGAGGGTTAGTGCTTTTATTGTTACTTAATTGAGAATTGCATGACTGGAAAGAGGAAGCAGTGTTTAGCAAGCAAGTGATCTAATATAATGGTAAACTTGGTGATTAGTTAATATTCTCGTGTAATTCTAAAACTTAAGATTTTTGAGTCTCACTTTTTTATAGAAATCAGATTTTACTGTATTTGGAGTAGTCTTCTCTGAAAGATGAAGTTTCAGAATATAATATTTTGAACTGTTTCCCAAAGTCAGACAGCTAATAGTTCTCAGAGTAAGATCAAGAAAATAAACTCAGAGAGGCCACTATTCATGTGTTATAATATTTCTTGGTACTTCCTTTTGTCCAAAAAATAGTATATATCAGGACTGAGTTTCCTCTTATACTTTTTAAGTATCCCAATTTCTTGAAGATTGCAAATCTGTTGGCATAAATTATTATTAACTGGAATATTCAATTCCTAAGGCTAGTTTATTTCCCAACCATCACCACAGGGTAATAAAGACTACAGTTTTTAAAGAATCTCAGGCTACCTGGCTGATCTTTTGTCCAGGATTTAGGAAACTCTAGGGGTCGTATGTTTGCCAAGAGAACGCACTGGTCATAGCAAACAGCCTCTTCCAACAACACAAGAGATGACTCTACACATGGACATTACCAGATCGTCAATACAAAAATCAGATTGATTATATTCTTTGTAGCCAAAGATGGAGACACTCCATACAGTCAGCAAAAACAAGACCGGGAGCTGACTATGGCTCAGTTCATGAACTCCTTACTGCCAAATTCAGACTGAAATTGAAGAAACTAGGGAAAACTACCAGACCATTCAGGTATGACCTAAATCAAATCCCTTATGATTATACAGTAGAAGCAACAAATAGATTCAAGGGATTAGATCTGACAGAGTGCCTGAAGAACTATGGATGGAAGTTCGTAACACTGTACAGGAGGTAGTGATCAAAACATTCCTCAAGAAAAAGAAATGCAAAAAGGCAAAACGGTTGTCTGAGTAGGCCTTACATTAGCTGTGAAAAGAAGAGAAGCTAAAGGCAAAGGAGAAAAGGAAAGATATAGCAATCTGAATCCAGAGTTCCAAAGAATAGCAAGGAGATATAAGGAAGCCTTTCTCAGTGATCAATGCAAAGAAATAGAGGAAAACAACAGAATGGGAAAGACTAGAGATCTCTTCAAGAAAATTAGAGATACCAAAGGAACATTTCATGCAAAGATGAGCACAATAAAGGACAGAAATGGTAGGGACCTAATAGAAGCACAAGATATTAGGAAGAGGTGGAAACATTATGCCAGGTGAAAGAAGTTAATCACCAATGACTACATATTGAATGATTCCATTTATAAGAAATGCCCAGAATAAGCAAATTCAATCCATAGAGACAGAAAGTAAATTAATGGTTGTCTAAGACTAGGGAGATTAAGGAGAAATGGGGAGTGACTGTTAATGGTACAGGGCTTCTTTAAAAGTTGATGAAAAGTTTTAAAATTGATTATGGTGACAGTTCCACAACTCAGTGAATAGACTAAAAACCACTACAGTTTACACTTTAAATGGCTAAATTGTATGGTCTGTGAGTTACAGCTCAATAGAGCTGTTATTAAGATAAATAGACCAAGAGAAACTGTAACATACTGATCTTGTCTTTAGAGTTTTGATATTCAGGATTCTTTTGCATGATTATTAATTTTAAAAAATATTGCACTGATAAATAAAATATTTTAATATTTTAAAATATTAAAAACATTTAGAAAATATATTTTAAAAATATAAAAAAAGAAGAGGTGGCAAGAATATACAGAAGAACTATACAAAAAAGAGCTTAATGACCTGGATAAACATGATGGTGTGATCACTCACTAAGAGCCAGACATCCTGGAGTGTGAAGTCAAGTGGGCCTTAGGAAGCATCACTATGAACAAAGCTAGTGGAGGTGATGGAATTCCAGCTGAGCTATTTCAAATCCTATAGGATGATGCTGTTAAAGTGCTGCAATCATTATGCTAGCAAATTTGGAAAACTCAACAGTGGCCACAGGACTGGAAAGGGTCAGTTTTCATTCTAGTCCTAAAGAAAGGCAATACCAAAGGATGTTCAAACTACTGCACAATTGCACTCATTTCACATGCCAGCAAGGTCATGCTCAAAATTCTCCAAGCTAGGCTTCAATAGTATGTGAACTGAGAACTCCAGATGTTCAAGCTGGATTTAGAAAAGGTCGAGGAACCAAAGATCAAATTGCCAACATCTGTTGGATTATAGAAAAAGCAAGAGAATTCCACAGAAACATCTACTTCTGCTTCATTGACTATGCTAAAGCCTTTGACTGTGTGGATCACAACAAACTGGAAAATTCTTAAAGAGATGGGAATACCAGACCACCTGACCTGCCTCCTGAGAAACCTGTATGCAGGTCAAGAAGCAACAGTTAGAACCTGGCATGTAACAATGGACTGGTTCCAAACTGGGCAAGGAGAATGTCAAGGCTCTCATCCTGCTTATTTAACTTATACTCAGAGTACTTAATGCAAAATGTCAGGCTGGATGAAGCACAAGCTGGAATCAAGATTGCTGGGAGAAATATCAATAACCCCAAATATGCAGATGACACCACCTACCCTTAGGGAAGAAACCAGAGGAACTAAAGAGCCTCTTGATGAAGGTGAAAGAAGAGAGTGGAAAAGCTGGCTTAAAACTCAAAACTGGCTTCTTCCTCATGCAACTTTATTTCATAACACACACACACAACAATATTGACAACTGGCCTTTTCTGTCAGATAGAAATCCTTTATGAATAAAATAAATATTAAAAACATGCATTTCATAAAATAATATTTGAATCACTTTGAAGCCTTTTCTCCAAGCAAAATAATTCCATTTCTTAATGGGTCCAGTCTAAAGTGAAAATTAGGTTATTGGAAAAATAGTGATGTAGGAGGCTTCCCTGGTGTTGTTTCTTGTTTTAGATGCTAAATCACTTTCCAATCTTTGTGACTCCCTGGACTGTAGTCCACTGGGCTCCTTTGTCCATGGGATTTCCCAGGCCAGAATACTGGAGTAGGTTGCCATTTCCTTCTCCAGGGGATCTTCCCAATCCAAGGACCAAACTTGCCTCTCTTGTGTCTCCTCGGTGATAAAGAATATGCTTACCTATGCAGGAGATGTGGGTTTGATCCCTGGTCGGGGAAGATCCCACACACCGCAGAGCAAGTAAGCCCGTTGGCCACAACTTCTGAAGCACTAGCGCCCTAGGGCCCTGCTCCACAACAAGAGAAGCCACCACAATAAGAAGCGCTCAAACTGGAAAGAAAAGTAACCCCTGCTTGCCGCAACTAGAGAAAGTCCACACAACGCAAGGAAAACACAACACAACCAAAAATTAGTGTATAGTGACATAGGAGAACTCAGCCTCCTAATCTCCCTACAAAGATTAATGACTGAACACTCTTCCTGAACAAAAACAACTCTGGGAGACATCTAGAGTCCACTTAGGAACTGTTAGCAACACTGTGGAACAACCACCACCAAAAAACACCTGAGAATCATCACACAAAAAGAAGAAAAAACAAATTCATTTTGCCTACATCATTCCCTGCTACCCCTCCCCCTTCCCAAGCAGGCATTGTTTAGGGCCAAGAAGGAACCTCCCAGTTAGAAAGAGTTGCCCTCACCAGGAACTCACCCCTTCCCTAAGAGTGGGGTGAATGACAGCTTCCTTGGGTTCTTGGGACACTGCGGGAAGGTTCTGCTTCAGTTTCGCCCCCACCCCACCGGCCAAATTGAGAGGTTAATACAGCCGGCTCCGAACCAGAAAGAAACGCGCAGGGCTAGCTGCTATTAGCAGACACGCAGTGGGAGAGAGTGTGGTTCACGAAGATCCGCTCTGCAGAAAAACTCTGCAGGTTTCTCCACTGATGAGGGCAATAGCAAGCACACCTGTGCGGACGCCCTGCTGATGTCTCCAGCCTTTGCCACACAGGTAATCTGTTCAGTGATGCTTACCGCCTGAGTCTTGCCCCGCCCCCTACCCTAGCACTGCTACCCCGCCCCCACAGGAAGCCGGTCACACCTGCAGGCACTGAGGTCTCGGTGGCTGGGCAAGTGTAAGATACCAGCCATCCGAGTCCCTCCCCACCCCAACTAGCGCCTTGAAGTCAGGCTCACAGCCAGCCTAGCTAGCGCCCACCCCTCGGTGACCCCACTGCCGTGCCTGCCATGGAAGCGAGCCCCTGCAGCTGTGCACCTGCATACCACTGGCCTGATGCCAGTTATTGGCCTCTGACAGCAGCGTGCAAGCTGGAGTGTGCATCCTGGGGTGAGTGCTCAGCCATGGGTGAGTGCCCCGACAGCCAGGGCCCCCATAGCAGCTTGTGAGCTGGGATCCGGCCGTGTGCTGTCAGTGGCCAGCACCACCCTGCCCACCTGTACTTAGCACCTCCAGCTTTGCTCCATGCTCCCAGCCTGAACCCATCGCCCCCCTACACCACAGTGTACACCCTGCGGGGGGAGTGTCTGCAGCTGCAGGAGAACGTGTCAACAGCCAGGTCCCCAGCAGGTACTAGAGGGCACATGGTTAGCCTGGCCCTCCCTACCAGCCCTGTTTCCTGTCACTGCGAGTGTGACTGCAAGGAGCCTCTGCCACTGCATGAGAACTGCAGCTGGCCGCCACAACCAAGAGTGTGTATGCCACCAGCTCTGGCCATCCCCGCTGCCTACGCTAGCTAGCAGAACTGGAGGTGCTGTTTAGCAGCCACTGCGGAACCCCTCTCCCCCAAGCAGTACTCACCAAGGACCACACAGTTTTCTGTAGTGTGGAGTCCAGTGGCCTGAGCTGAAGAGACATCACATTTCCCCAGACTGGGCGCTGCAACATCTCCCCGCACTTGGGACGCTGGACCAGGTGACCCGGAGTCACAATATGATCCAGTATGCCCCTCTTACAGGTAAAAGGCTTCCTGTCCTAAACTCAGTTCATGAAGTCTGGAAGAAGCGACTGCTTCTTCAAATATGCTGACACCTATTTGAGGCTATGGGAATGATGAAGAATCAGGATACATACTTCCACCAAAGGAATATAGTAAAATTGCAGTAACTGGCCTCAAAGAAATGGAGATCTAGGAGTTGCCTGATAAAGAGTTCAAAATAATTACAGATGCTCAGGGCTACAAGAGAATACAGATAATCAATGATATCAGGAAAAAAAAAATACAAGAACAACATGAGAAGTTCAACAAAAAGATAGAAAAAAATGACAAAAAAAACAAATTTGGGGGCTGAAGAATACAATAATTGAAGAAGTCAGTATAGAACAGCAGAATTTAGCAAACAGAAGAGAGAATCTGAGTGAGAAGAGAGACCAAGTGCATTTATCCAATCAAGGAGTAAGAAGAAAAAAGAATGGGAAAGGATGAAGAAAGCCTGGGGGATTATGGGACACAATAAAAAATAATGCATACACCATTAGAGTTTTAAAATAAGAGAGTCAGAAAGGAATAGAAAGCTTATTTAAAGAATAATGACTGAGAACTTCCAAACATGGTAAGAGATTTAGATATCCAAGTTCATGAAGCTAATGTCACCTAAAAATTTCAATCCAAAACAATCTTCTCCAAGACATGTAATAACAAAACTGTCCAGAGCCGAAGACAAGAGAGAATTTTAAAACCCGCAAAAGAAAAAGAAATCTCTCATGCAAGGGAACTTTCATAAGGCTATCAGTGGATTTCTCAGCAGAGACCTTGCAGGCCAGGAGAGAATGGGATGCTAAAGGATGCTGAAAGAAAGAAACTACCAGCCAAGAAAACTTTAGGCAGCAAAGTTGTATTTCAGAATTGAAAGCAAGGGCTTCCCTGGTGGTCCATTGGTTTAGAATCTGTCTGCTAATGTAGGGGACATGGGTTTGATCCCTGGTCCAGGAAGATCCCATATGCTACAGAGCAACTAAGCCCGTGCGCCACAACTATTGAGCTTGAACTCTAGAGCCTGGATCCACAACTACTGAGCCTGCAAACTGCAACTCCTGAAGCCCTTGGGTCTAGAGCCAGTAGTCTGCAACAAGAGAAGCCACCGCAATGAGAAGCCCGCACACTGGAGCGAAGAGTAGCCTCTGCTCACTATAACCAGAGAAAGCCCATGCCCAGCAACGAAGACCCAGCACAGCCATAAATAAAATAAATAAGTAAACCTTACAAAGAATTGAAGGCAAAATAAAAACTTTCTCTAGCAAACAAAAACTGAGGGAATTTCTCACCAGTAAATCTGAGAAGAGAAATGCTGAAAAGAGCTCTTCAAGCTTGAAACAAATGGATGCTAATTAGATGTGAAAATAAGACAACACATTAGTAAAGTAAGCATCAGAGCACCTAAATGCATTAAGCAAATACTAACAAATCTGAAGGGAGAAATAGACAACTATCCAATAATAGTAGAGGACTTCACTACCCCACTTTCAACAATGGATAGGTTATTCAGACAGGAAATCAACAAGGAAATGAATCTGAAACATACTTCAGACCAATAGAACTGACAGACATATATAGAACATTTCATCAAACAACAAAGAATACACATTCTTCTCAAGCACACACAGAACATACTCTAGGAGATAGTAAGTGATAGGTCTCACACAAGTGTTAGTAAATTTAAGAAGATTGAAATCATGAGTATCTTTTCTGACCACAATGGTATGAAGCCAGAAACCAGTAACAGGAGGAAACTGGAAAATGCACAAATATGTGGAAATTAAACATGTTCCTGAACAACCAATTGGTCAAAGAAGAAATCAAATCGAGAAATATCTCAAAACAAAGGAAAATGGAAGTGCAACATGTCAAAATGTCTGGGATACCACAAAGAATATATCTTAAATATTCTTACCACAATAAAGCAAAGCAATTGTAATTATGTGACAGGATGGAAGTGTTAGCTAAGGCTATAGTGGCAATCATTTTGCAATATATAAATGTATTGAATCAACACATTGTACATCTTAAACTCACACAATGTTCCATGTCAATTATATCTCAATAAATCTGAAGAGGGGAAAGAAATTGGAAGGTTATTGAGGTTTAAGATATTTATAAAATGTCTAGTTTTATTAAGAATCTAGATATTTTGTAACCATCATTATAAAAATCAAATCAATGTGATTTCATCAATGTATCCTAAAATGACTAGGTTAAAGACTTTTGGAGAAAATGATATTGATATCCTTAGAAGTATTCCCCAAATGTTAATTTCTGATTACAAAAGTAAAATAATACCTTTACATTTATAACAGAAAAATCTGGTGGTCAAACTTAGTACCACTAACAACAGGACAAACTGATAATACCTGCCTCCCAGTGCAATGCACTAAGGATACAATGTCAACTATACATAGACTATATAGTAAATGGTAGTTTTGTATTGGTGTTAAATTTCTTGGATTGATTCATTGCATTGTGATTATATAACTGAAAGTTGTTCTTTGGAAAAACATTCAGTGAATCATCATGTTGTTCACTTTAAATATCTTACAATTTTATTTGTCAACTATACCTCAACAAAGCCGAAAACATTAAAGTAAAAATTAGCATGAATCTCATTAACCAATATTTCTAAATTAAGTTACCAAGATACTAAGATAGCATAAACCAAAGATTTATACACCACTGTTACCCAGCTACTCTTAGTGCATTATCTGTACCTAGCACAATAGCTTTAAAAAAATCATTGGTTACTTATACCTTGTCTAATCTGCTAGCATGGCATAAAGAACATGAAATTTTTAGCTAAAAATATACAGACTTAATTTTGATGCAGTTGCCCAGTAGTTGTGCGATAGTTTGAGCCTATCAGTTATCCTCTCTCAGCTTCAATTTTTTTAATCAACAAAATTGAGATAAAATAGCTACCTTGCTAAGAGATGGGGGTTCAGCTCCTGGGTTGGGAAGATCTCCTGGCAACCCACTCCAGTATTTTTGCCTGGAGAGTCCCATGGACAGAGGAGCCTGGCAGGGTCCATGGGGTTGCAAAGAGTCGGACACGACTGAAGCGACTTAGCATGCATGCACACAACTACCTTGCAAAATCCTGAGGGATTAAAACATTTGACATAGTAGAAGGTGTTTATTAAAGATTAGCTATTGATGTTGCTGATGTTTGTTTCAGTTAATGACCTTTCCCTCCATGGCAGCATTTGCTGACCCCCACAGGAACATATGCCCACATCTCTATACCTTTCCATGATGAGGGGATCACAATTGTTTGACTCATTTAGAACAATGACCGACACGGAACCATGAGTGTATATCTATTCACAACCTGATTTGATGGCACCTAATTGCAAAGTTAGAACCTAAAAGATGAGTGGAAATGGAAAAAAAAAGAGGTTGCTATGCTAGGGTTTCTTTGCCTTTGAAATTCTATCTACAATATCAGGTGATACTCTCTTGTCCATTTCCTTGTACCAGTGTTGTGAGTGTCACCCAGATAGCAGCACAGAACTCATTACTTAATTTTCCCTACTCAATCCAGAAATTGTGCTGGGTTTGACATGTCATCTATGAAAACACAGAGAATCTCAATCCCACTGGGGCAGAGAAAATCTATGCCCTCTGAGTCCATCCTTGAATATGAAGATCAATAACCCAGACACAGAGAGAGCTCATTCATTTTAATAATTGAGTGCAATTTTGATAGATATTCCCAAGAATTACATGCCAGGGCCCCCCTCTCCCAAACTATTCACACACAACATCTATGAGTATTCAAATTTAATAAACACAGTGTTGCAAACGCAAAAGAAATAAGATGTGCCTTCATAGCTTTGAGATTAAAAATAATGCTTAATTGTTCTCTCAGTAACTGTTACTAAATACTAAATGCTAAAAAGGTTGCATGGGCAGCTGGCGGCTGGGGAGCAGGAAGGAAGCTCTTATAATGACAAGCGCGTTTACACTCATTTTTCATCTTATAACCAGGATAACACAGGGCATAACTCTCTGGGTTTCAAAAATAGAAAACCTTGGAGAAATATTTTCAGAGCAACAAATGAAGTTGGTTTTACTTATGCCATATAGGGAGCAAGGGCCCAGATTCTCAGACTCCCTGTAACCCTGGTCCCCCTTGTGGCTCACACTTTGGCAGAAAGAAATGAAACTACGAACACGGAGGCTGAGTCATAGCAATAGCACAATACAAATTTGTTGAATGAATGAACTGATACCTCAGGTGCAGTGTGAATGAGGTGGACCTAAATTTCTCTTGAAGAAACAGTCCTGGACATTGTGGGGAGATGACCTTCCCAAAGCAAGCCTGACTTGATGCCCTCAGTGTCCTGGGCATCCTGGGGACTCAATGGAACAACTGAGTTCTTTCCAGTTCAGCTTGGTCCCTTGAATAGGCCACTCAGCATCAAATTTGTGGCCAGAATTTCAGATTCAATACCTTATGTTTTCAAAATAAAATGAATATGTGTACAGCTCCTGCAATTACATCCAATACATACAATACTTTAAGAAATCTGGGGTAGAAAGTGATCCCCTTCCCCTACCCTTCCCTTTTGCCTTTTTTTTTGCTTTCTCTCACTTTCCTTCTATTCTCTTCCTCCTTCCCTCCTAACCTGGTCTTCTTCCCTTCCCCTCTGCTCCTTTCTCCTTCTTTCTCATTATTAAAGTTGATTACTTCTAAATATCTGTTGGCCCCAGAGACTATAACAAATAAAGCTGGTTTTAGTTCCCAGAAGTAGGAGCAGTTACATTAACAGTGATTTAGAGATTCTTGAACTCATGACTATCCAGAATATTCTATTGGATATGAATTCAAAAGCTACATAGTAAGCTAGAGATTTTAGTTTCTGGGATGTAAATTTTATCATGATCATGATGATAGAAAGATAAATCATTAGTTATACCAGTAAGATCAATTTTGTATGTGTATTTAAGTAAAACAAAGGGTGGATGCTATTTAAAGCCAATGTCAGATACATATTTGTCACAATTCTTTATTTCAAATTCACAAGTGCTGGCTGGAGAGGACCGTTTGAGGCAATAAATTAGTTTGCATTTCTTTCATAGCACTAGGAACAGGACTAAAGGAGCCAGCCAGAGTTATGAGAGGAGTTCATTTCTCTGCCTCCATCTCCCTTTGGTGCAATGCTTCAAATAAGAGTATTTGGACAGGATAACCTATTGGTTACTAACCTTAGCCTGTTCTGTACCCTTAAGCGAATCAGGCTTGCTTGGTCAACTGGAGTATCGGAAGTGATTTCCTCAGATAATACTGTTTAAGGCTTTCAGTTGAGTCTACCTTGGCACTGTATGGTTCTAAATGTCTTTTCATTCATTCATTCAGCTAACTTTCAATGAGTATCCACTCTCTGCCAAGCACCAGTGTAAATGGTGGGTCATACATACTTCCAGTCAGTCTAACAGTCTTTTTTAGGAGAAATCTCTGACCCAGTTAGGCTGCTGTATTGGTAAACTGAGGATGTCGTCACTATTAAGTGATGAATCACTCTCAGCATAAATTATCTCCTACTTGGAAAATTTCCTTCAATAGGACAGTAATGATAACAAAGATGACACAAAAGGGAATATGAATAATTATTCTCTGGTTTACTTCTTCTTTGGGGGAGTATGCAAACCAATTTCCAGGCAACCTGCTATTGCTGGAAGATCACCAAACCTAGAGTCAGATGGCCTAGAGCCAGTCTCAGCTGTAATCTTAGGGAGGTTACTTCATCATTTTGAACCTTTTTTTTTCATCCTGAAAGCTGAGTCTGAGAATCTTTGCCCCACCTTTCTCTGGCATTACTGTGAAGGGAAAAAATTGAAAAAAAATTTTATACAATTGCTCTGAAAACCATAAAGCTCCATACAAATGCAAATTTATCAGCATTAAAAATTTTTGACATTCCTTTCAGGGAAAATCATCTCATTGTTCCTTTCTCTTTTTTTTTTTAAAGGGAGGAACTTATATTACCCACTAGCATTACTTGGTTATTCAGTGGTACAACCCTCATTTATTTCCTCATGGAAGAGACCAGTTAGAAGTTTTCCTTGTTGAAAATGAAATGCACTCCCCTGGGGCCAGAGTCGGAGTTGGAGATGCACTGCTTATTAAGGGTGTCAGCCAAGGCTTCTGGTCCACAGAGGAAGACTCCTATTCTGGTACTTTTGGGGAGAAAAAGAGAAAGAAAAAGACAGTTTTAGGCTTTGGGATGGGATCAATTACAAAGCACATGGGGAGATTTCCGATTGATTTTACGCCTCAGAGTAGAGTCTCCTCAGCTCTTTTGTCTTTCCACAAATGACAGAGTTCAGGTGACCCTTGGGAGGGTGGCTTGGTCCTGTTCACGGGAGCAGCTGGCTACTTCAAAAGGCAGCTGACTTTATTGAAAAAAAAAAGACATTCAAGCAAGGTTTATGGAAACTTCTACCACAGAGAAAATGGTGGTGAATTTGTAAGTCTGTGGTCTACTTCCTTTCAGGCTCTGTGTTCTCAAACACCCCAGCATCTTGAAAAAAAAATTTTTTTAACCACACCATGGGACATGTGAGATCTTAGTTGCCTAACCCAGGATCAAACCACAACCTGCTGTACTTAAAGCACAGACCACCAGGGCAGTTCCTCCAGTGTCTTAAAATCAGGAACAAACTCACCTTAGGAACAGCAACTCTGCTAATAACTTGGTGTGGCTTTGTCCTTCAACTTTTTAGACTCTAAAGCCTTGTTCCTCTAGCTGTGGTTTCAGACCTGTAGCCCTGGTGTCAGCTTTTTAAGAATACATATTATTGAAGTAGGTCAGCTGTGTTTTTAAATTGTTATGACTTCACACTTTTTTCAAATCTGCCTTAAAATATCTGTTTGGCTTAAATGTCAAAGCTGTGATGATTTGTTCTTTGATGTGACTGTATTTCCAATTCCTCGTTCATGTTAAGATTTCAAAAAAACTCAAAAAGCCATTCAAAGCCAAGAATGCATATTCTTGGGCCCCACCCCACATATACTAGGTCAGCATTTTAAAAAACTCCTCCAAGTGATTTACATGTTCATTAAAGTGTAAGAAGCAATGACATAAAGAGTGTATTTATGGTGATTTCTTGAGTTTGTCATGTGTTCTAACAAGATAAAAGATTTCCTCAAAGCTTCATGATGACTAAAGCTTTAGTGAGGGCAGGAAGGACCTGGGGTATCTGTCAACTTATGATCTAGGACCCAAAAGCTATACATGAAAATGGGACCAGTGTCTCCTTAGTAATCAATATAAATCATGTTGAATTAATAGAAGCACATACATGAGTGAAATTTAGGAGATAAAAGCAAACAATTGAGTTATGGGCCTCCTTGGGGGCAGCAGGATTCAGAAAGTGTGAGGTGGGGCCTGGGAATCTTTGTTTGGTACTCACCAGTCAAATTTGGGTGTGATTTAAAGACTTCTTCTTAAAGTGAGAGATATTTAGAACCTTTTATGAGTGTGAATATAGTTATCTAGATATTTTAGTTTCCAGAATATATAAATTCAGCTGTGTTTGGGAGCTGCTGCTTTATGTAGACCATGAGCCTCAAGAACACTCTATTGGGAGAACTCCTTACTTGGGGTGTTGACTTCCAATGGTCTTGAACTCGTTATCCCAGTTGGGTCGTCCATACAAGGTCTTTTGTTTCAGGCCTGTGATCACATCTTTCTCCTCATCATGATGCACAGCAAAGTGACTGGCCTGCAGGAAAGGACATGGATTCAGAAAAAAGAGGCATGTTCTATAAACACACCCAGATAGACTAACATATCCCACAAACCAAGCTCTAACTACCCATTCTAAATGTACATATTTGAAGCAAGACATTATGCCAGAAGCTAGGTCAACAACACTGAACACACTGATTTCAAGCCATTTATAGTCTAGAAAGGGAGACCTTGAAGTAAAAAGGTGGGTAATCCTGTTTGTAGACTAAGGTACCATGAATGCCATAGAGGAGGCACAAATATCTCCATGAGAACAAAGAAGGGAGGACAAGTGGAGGATATGAGAAGGTCTCAGGGTGGCAGTATTTGAGCCAGACTTTAAAGTGTGGGTACGATTTAAATTCTCTGTTTCACTGTTTTTCTCTCTGCAGTACATCTAGCAGTCTGTCCCGAATATACTCCCACTCTTTTGAGAGAATCACTAAGAATTAAGACAATCATGGATTAAAATTCACTCATATTTTGCTAATATAATGAGACATCAAACCAAGCCTTAAAGCTATTAATAGTCTGTGTGGGGGGGGGGGGGGGAGGGGTTGCTTTCTGTTACCATTCTAGGGAGCCTCAGTTTGAACCACAGGTATTTTTTAGTAAAAATGGTTAATTAAATTTAACAATTAAATTAGATTTTAAATTCACTGGACAGGGGATGGATAATGGGGATGGAAGAGGTTAAGAAGGGTGGTTACCCTGGTTTAATAATCCTGTAGACACAAAGTTTTGCAAAGCAAAATAACGATTTTTCAATGTGAAAAATTCCCCACTTTAAAAAAAAACTGGCTTTTGAAAAAAACAGAACTGCAGAGCAATTTATATATTATACATTTTCCCCCTTGGGTTTCATTTTTATCAAATTTTGTTGTTGTTTTGTCGTTAAATTGCAGAAGTGACATCTTAAAACCACTTTTTCTAGAGCAGCAATTTTCATGGTCATGTGGCCTGGGACCTATGTTTGTGGGACCTATGGAACCTACAGGACTTTCTGAAGACTTGGAGAATTTATGATAGGCAATATGCCAAAACCTGAATGAGAAGTCAGTTTTCACAGGTTCTAGGTACCTGTGAAAAATGTCTCTGATGAGAAGCCAGAGTGTGGGTGTGGCCAGCTGAGCCAGTGACCAGAAGCTCTTGCCTTAGCTCCTCACTCAGGAGGACGGTTATGCTGCTTCTGGGCCAAGTCATTAATGTTTGCTTATTTAGAAACATGTTACCTGCTAGGAATCATTAACTTGTTTCTAAGTTTCTCAGTCTCATCACTTTAGTCATTTGAGGCCAGATAATTCTTTGTTGTGGGGGGGGGGTTGTCTCATGAATTGTTATCTTATCAGTACTTGTAGCTGTAATTGTTTTATCCATTGAAAACTCACATTTTCATTGCTCAATATCTCAGGAGGGAGTATATATACATATGTGTACTACACACATGTATATGTATATACACACATATATCACCTTCATTAGATATATACTGATTTATTTACAAATGATTATCATGAACTACTGGAAGTGGCTAAGAGTGCAGGTCCTGGAACATTTATTACTTGGATGCCCTTGGACAAATGACCTAAATTGTTCTGGGCCTTGGCATCCCTATCTGTAAAATATGGATAAGGATAATAGCTACTTCATAAGGTTGTTGTGAGGATTTAATTAGACAATCTATGTAAACACTAAGAAGAATACTTAGCACAAGCATGTGCTTAAGAAATATTACCAGTTATTATGACTCCTTATTATATGTATTATGTATATTATAAAACATACATAAGACAAATTAAAGGAATATATATTATGCATGTATGTACATATTTATGGGCTTCCCGGGGGGCTCAGTGGTAAAGAATCTGCAGGAGACACGAGTTTGATCCCTGGGTCCGGAAGATCCCCCGGAGTAGGAAGTAGCAACCCCACTCCAGTATTCTTGCCTGGGAAATCCGAGGGACAGAGGAACCTGGCAGGTTACAGTCCATGGGGTCACAAAAGAGTCAGACACGACTAGTGACTAAACAACAGCAACATACATATGCATACACACACACACACACACATATACATACAGAAAGAGAGTGAGAGAAAGCTAATATTTTCTTTTCTTCCCATAACCCAGTGGATCATCTTATCCACCTGGTTTAATACCCCTGGTGGGGGTATTGCTCTAACAAGGTCACAGTCATGGCTCTGACTTCTTTGTAGGCTCCCTAGCTTTGACCTGTCCCACAGATATCAGCTTTGAATTTAGTCTCAACAGTCTGAATATATGGGCATACTGAGTCAGAGTGAATGTGGTGGATCACCAGAAGCCACTGACTATTCTTAAAACCAGGACACAGACACTCCAATAGCCAAGGGGAAGTCGGTAAGCCCTGGGTGCTATGGGAGAGACCTGAGATTGGGGATCTTGTCCTTACCTGAGACTCATCCCAGCCAGTGAGGTAGATATTGTAGCTGAGGAAGCCCGCATTGTTCTTCTCCTGCATCTGGGTTTCCAGCAGCTGCAGCAGGTCTGCAAACCACTCAAAGGCATGTGTGTCCCGGCACAGCCAGTAGAAGTAGATCTGAGAGGGGGACAGACCGTGAAGCAGGTTATTTGCTGTTCAGTCATTTGGTCACGTCCAACTCTTTGCAACCCCATGGACAGCAGCATGCCAGGCTTCATAGTCCTTCACCATCTTCCAGATTTTGCTCAAACTTATGTGCATTGAGTCAATGATGCCGTCCAACCATTATATATATATTTTATTTTTAAATTGAAGTATAGTTGATGCATAGTATTATATAAATTAAAAGTGTATAATAGAGTCCCTTGGACTGCAAGGATGTCCAACCAGTCCATCCTAAAGGAGATCAGTCCTGGGTGTTCATTGGAAGGACTGATGTTGAAGCTGAAACTGCAATACTTTGGCCACCTCATGCGAAGAGTTGACTCAATGGGAAAGACTCTAATGCTGGGAAGGATTGGGGGCAGGAGGAGAAGGGGATGACAGAGGATGAGATGGCTGGATTGCATCACTGACTTGATGGACATGGGTTTGGGTGGACTCCGGGAGTTAGTGGTGGACAAGGAAGCCTGGCGTGCTGCAGTTCATGGGGTCATAAAGAGTCGGACATGACTGAACAACTGAACTGAACTGAACTGAATAGAGTGATCAACAATTTCAAAGGTTATACCCCATTTATAATTATTATAAATCATTGGCTATATTCCCCATGCTGTATATCCTTGTAGCTTATTTTATTTCTAATAGTTTGTATCTTTTGATCCTCTCCCCCTATGTTGCCCTTCCCTGTCCCTTCTCCCCACTGGTAACCACTAGTTAGTTCTCTATATCTGTGAATTGAGTAGATTTTATTTAAAGAGAGACCTATTAGCGTTGACATATGGATTTCTACCCTCCCACCTTTCACTTTTTCCTGTTGCTCAGAATGCCTAGAAACATGGGTTTTTGGCAAACTCTAAATATTTGACAAACTAGCTCGCATGAGCCTGCTCTGGCCTTTACACGGCAGGATAGCAAATAAACAGCTTGTTCTCAGAAATCTGTAGCTTAAGAAAACATGAGCCCACCACTTGCCCTCTGGGGCTGCTCTTGCCCTCCCAGAATTCCTCGCTTCCTTGGACTCTCCTTTCAGAAAGATCAGTAGGATGTAGATGAGCCATGGTTGCCACCATGCAACTTCACTGCCTGCTACGCCAGACACCCCTGAGTTCTTAGGGGAAAAAGTAGTTCTACCAACACCTCCTCAACATCAAAAAGAGAGGAAGGGAGAACGAAAGTTAAAGTAAGCTCCATGTGCCTATTAGAGGCTATTTCTCAGGAAGATCCCCTGGAGAAAGAAATGGCAACCCACTCCAGTGTTCTTGCCTGGGAAATCCCATGGAAAGAGGAGCTTGCTGGGCTACAGTCTATGGGGTCGCAAAGACTTGGACATGACTTAGCGACTAAACAACAACAGTTATTAGAATGACTCAAGCTTTATTAAAGATAGTGTTTCTCAGGCAATGAAACCCAACTTACATGGGACCAAAAATTCCCCTGGGACTTTACTCTGAGGAGACAGCCATAGAAAGTAAAAAAGTAAAAGTGCCATGAAAGGGCATGTCTCCTGCCCTCCCCCTGAAATAAATGTGGGGGAGGGTGACTGGAAATGGAGTCTACCTCAATATCTAACATAAGATGATAGAAAAATTATTCTATATCCTCTCAATGGAACATGAAGGACTCATCAAAAATGATTATTAGCAAGCTTGTGACAACACTATGTGTTTTCAAAAGGGTGGGACATAAAATTGTACATACTCAATATATGCAACTTTCTAAAAATAGATAAACAAGTGGGAAAATGTTGAAAGAGAATTTACCAAAAGGAGAATTATTGGATTGGGAACACTTTAGCTCTCTCTCTTCTGAATTTCTAGTAATACTATGCAAATATGGTATATTATTTTCAATAATAGGCCTGCTTCTATAGAACCACGTTTATTTGTTTGGTGGTGCTGCGAGGCTTGCGGGATCTTAGTTCCCTGACCAGGCATCGAACCCGCAACCCTTGGCAGTGAAAGTGCTGAGTCCTAACCACTGGACCACCAGGGAAGTCCCAGAGACAACTTTAATTTGTCTAATAGCCATTTTGTGAGAAGCCTGCCTCTCTGAAACCACCCAGAACTTGTCTTCACTTCGCCTGATCTCTGCCAGCCACTGCCCTGACGGCTCTTTGAGGCTTCATTTGGCAGAGTGTGGTGACCAGTCCAAGCCCTCTGAAAAAAAGAAAGAACCTACCTTTTTGAGCCTCAGATTTGGGGCTTTATTGCAATATTTGTACCAGACCGACTTGAGGATGGATGCAAAGGGCGTGACCCCGATCCCTGCTCCCACTAACATCACCACCTCGTAACTGAACACGTCCTCGCTTGCAGTGCCAAAGGGCCCGTCAACAGCTATCCTGGAGGGAAGCATGGGGGGAGATGGTTACACAGATGTCTTGCTCTTCAGAGGCGGAGGGGGCACACATTATCACTGGGGGTGTGCAACACATCACTTCAAGCTGGGACAATGTATTGATGTGGCACTTCTGTGAGATGGCTTTCAAGTAACCAACTTGCTGTGAACATAGGGGTTGGAAGTAAGAAGAGGAATTTTTAGCTAATTGAAAACATGTGGTAACTCTCAGGGGTATTTTTTCCTGTACCTCCATTCACGCATCAAACACACACACACACTCATACACACATGTCTGTGTCTTGCCAGGGCAGCCGGCACTTGAAATTCTTGCACATTAAAGTGAGAATTTTCCATGCTATAATATCTTATAAATTTATTATCTCGACTTTTCATTTGTCTAGTCATTGAGTTATTTGATCAACTTTTCTTCCAGCAACTAAGTACCTGACGCTATGTTAGGCATGTGGGAAAAAGGAGGCCAACTAAGTAATATCTGGCATGCATGCATGCTAAGTCACTTCAGTCATGTCACACTCTTTGTGACCCTATAGACTGTGGCCCGCCAGGCTCATCTGTCCATGGGATTCTCCAGGCAAGAATACTGGAGTGGGTTGGTATGCCCTCCTCCAGGGAATCTTCCCGACCCCAGGGATCGAACCAGAGTGTCTTATGTCTCCTGCATTGGCAGGCAGGTTCTTTACCACTAGCACCACCTGGCATTTCCCCTCAAATAACATACAGCAATTAAATTTTAAGTATAGCTTTGATTGAAAGTTAATATACCTTGACCTTAAATGTAAAGGCATTGGGGAATATCTGTGATTAACATATGATTCAAATATTTTATATTTTACATAAGATTTATACAGATATGCATAAACAGCTTCCCTGGTGGCTCAGATGGTAAAGAATCCACCTGCAATATAGACGATGCAGGAGACCAGGGTTCAATCCCTGGGTAGGGAAGATGCCCTGGAGAAATGAATGGCAACCCACTCCAGCATTCTTGCCTGGAGAATTCCATGAACAGAGGAGGGCTGGTGGGCTACAGTGCATGGGGTCTCAAAGAGTCAGACACGACTGAGAGACTAACACTTCACCACATATAAGATGGGGGAACACAGAGATCATTACCTCTGTTTGTAGAATTCGTGTGTTTTTGTCAGGGGCTACTGGAGTGAGAGATGGGAGAAGCAAAGCTATTTAGTGACATTTTTCCTGAACTCATGCACCTTTGTAACAGGCACTCTGTACTCACTTTGGTAGTTTCCAGGCATCTTGAAACTCCTGCTTATCACAGCCACAAGCGTTGAAGAGTCCCTCTGTCCAGTCTCCCACGATGCGGATATGGATGCTAAAGAAGTCTTCCTCGGGGGCAGAGGTCAGGGTGAAAGGGTGCCACTCCAGCTTGGACACTGCGGGACACTTGACGAAAATGTATTGGCCCACCTCCATCTTGAATCCCTTCTTCTTCATCTGGAGCTCGATGGTTTTGAAAGGGTGAGTGACCACCTATGGAAATAAAACATGTCTCTAGAAATGCCCCTTTCTCCCAGTATTTATCTTGTCAGATAAGAGGCTGAGCTAAGAGGCCCCACCCAGGTCCCTTCTTCAGGGCTGACAGAGTAGTTTTTCCAACAAATGAATCTCTTACTGGGAATAGCCCTCGGCTGTAGCCAGTGGCCACAATGAGCTCTGATGCAGGGACCCAAAGGCCTGGCCCTTGTCCTCACTTTGGGACAACTCCCAGGGGCCATCCCAGCTCCAGCACTTCCTGTAAGATCAGCTGAGGCTGCAGTTGCAACCACTTTGACAGCCAGCCATTTCCTTCCCCCAGACATGTCTTTTTTTTTTCTTTTACAGGTTTATCTCCTGAGAACATGCCCCAATAAGCCTTCTGTATGTAGTTCTCGGTCTCTGAGTCTTGGCTAGGGAATGCAACCTTAGACTCCAGCTTATTGTGATTTTTTTTTCCTTTAAGAAATCAAGGCAGTGGCTAGAAACAGGAAGAAGAGATGGTTTCCTACTCAGCCTTCCTGTTTCCCCAGGGGATGATCAAGAGCCTTAGCAGCCGGACAGAGGCAGAAGGTGACCCCATTGACTAGTTGTATAGCAACATCCCCCAAACCAAGCCTAAGGTGCTGGTCTGTCTTTGTCCCAAGTCCCACCTTGAGCCTGCCTGATTTTATGTGTTGTTTCTGTTTCTCCCTACTTGGGGAGTACACCGTCCATCTCTCCCAAAGCTAGGCCCCACCCATCCGTTGCTGGTTCTCCATGTACCTGAATGTTCATAATAGCTTTGTTTACAATAGCAAAAAAATTTGGAAACAGTCCAAATGCCCATCAACTGGTGAGTTGGTAAATAAAAATAAAAATAGAACACAACAAAATGCTTTCGTTGTAATATGCTGTTTCTGAGATGATTCCTGAGATCTTAGAGGCTATATGTACAACAGAAAACAAATCAAGGGACATCAAAGGAAAGGAAAATCAATAGAAACATAATAGCAGTTTCCTAATGTTGACTGATGGGCTTCTCTGGTAGCTCGGTGGTAAGGAATCCACCTGCGATGCAAGAGACACAGGAGACCTGGGTTCAATCCCTCTGTTGGAAAGATCCCCTGGAGGAGGGCATGGCAACCCACTCCAGTGTTCTTGCCTGGAAAATTCCCCATGGACAGAGGAGCCTGACAGGCTACAGTCCATGGGGCTGCAAAGAGTCGGACACGACTGAAGGGACTGAGCACAATGTTGACTGATACTGCTGAGATTTCTTTTCATGAGTGAGGAGTAGGAGAATGGAAAATCCTTTTAAGAAAAATTGTCAAATGTTTCCAAAATTTGTGATTCAAATATAACTTAAATGCCAAGGCTGCAACCCATGTCCCCTCATCACTGAATTAAGGAGGTGTAAAGCTTCATTTTGAAAACAGAAAATAAAGAATGATGAAAATGACTTCGAAAATTATGTTGCTCACATTGCAATTTTGTGTGGGGAACATGATTTTTACCATATTGCAATGTTGCCACCACAGGCAACACTGGACACGAGGAAGTAAAATGTCCTAGTGGACAACACAATCACAAAATACTTTTGGATAGTACTTCGTTTCTTACATGTGTTGACATGAAAAGAAAATGGATATTCATTTTATTCACAGGAAAAACAAGTTTGCCTTAGAAATAGGCCTAGCAGAAATACTTGTCTGGTTAGTTCATTTTAGTCTAGTAAGGGAAGTTTTGCGGTGGCTCTTTTTGCTGATCTGTGGGCTTTTTCTCATACAATATAAATATCATAAAAGGAGAACTGTTGTGGCTTCCTATATTTCAAGATCTCCATTGCCAGCGGGTCTATGTTCCTATGACCTTCCATAGAGGTCCAGAAAGAAGAGGTATGTAGACAGGAAGGTTTTGTGTGTTTTGCAAAAGCAACCCCTGGAAAACTTTGGTAAATACTTTTTGAACTGAAGTGAACTCAATTTTATTTGATAAAAATAGCTTTGTCTGATGTTTCCTGAAACTATAATAAGGTGATTCTATTTCTGTTTATTTAGTTAGATATTTATTTATTTAGTGATAAGAAGTAGCATCGACCTGAGGGGAATAAACCACTATATATTTGAAGTTACCAGACTCAACTCTCAAAGAAGTTTAGTTATCTTACTGAAGACTTTGAGGATGTTACCTCTGATATTCTGTGACTACATACAAAGCACAGAGAAGAAGGCAAAGAGGACCTGGGTAATGATCTCTATCTCAGTAAGACCTGCCCTGGTTCCCTGATTCTTTCAGCATCTGAATATTTTAAGGCTCAATAAATAACCTTTGTGACCTTTTGGACTCATCTTTTTTGCTTCTTTACTCTTAACTAATCACATCATCCCTCATGCCTCTCCCCTTGACACACACACATACACACACACACACACCACAAATTCATTTACATAAAACATTTGCATTCATTTTTCAACAGAACATGTTAAATTCTAGTTTCCCCAATGAAAAGGTCCAATCATTTGATTATCAGGCTAGGGGCATTGAAACAAACCATAGGTCATCTCTCTGCCATAAGTTTAATCAAAAGAAACCAAGTAAAAGACAGCTCTGACAGTGTTGTAGAGAACTTGGGTAGACTTGTCCATGATATAGTTAGATAGTCATTCCTAAGCCAGTGCCTACCTTGGTGATGACTACCTTCTGTTGAGATCGCCAAAACCGTACCAACCTCTCACAGAGATACAGGAACATGGGACCCACTATCCATTTCCAAGTCTGTAATCAGAACAAACAAATAAAAAAAGCATGTGTTAAGGGGTGGTAGTTAATAAAAGATTCACGGGGACAAAACATTTTAGAAGTGCAATTAACATTTGTGGGCATGTTTAAATATTTGATATTATATTAGTAAATTTCTTCTACAAAAGAATGCATGAAAATACCTAAAGTTAAAATAAATTTCTGAGCCAGTAAAAATGAACATTCTCCTTGGTCACATTGGGGAACTATATCTACAGTATGAAACTCTCCCAAGAGGAACTGCCCACAAGAATAGGATTTCCTCCTATTGTTGCAATAGGAGTTGCAATAATCCTACAGCAGAGTAAAGTTGGTTTCGGAATTAGCATTTCTCTAAAGGATAGCATTTCAACAACATCATATTTTTAATGTAACATTGCAATTACTTTCAGTCACATAATCAAAGCTTAATTCATCACAAGATGAGAAATTTCGTGTAAGAATTTAGCTGTTTCTCCAATATTCTGGCAAGTTCTCAGAGACAAGCAATGCACTTGCTGAACAGGGACAGATCCAGAGATTTTCAGCTTTCTCTAGAGTCCTCTCTTGTCAGAATCTGCAATGTTTCAGACCACTGGAATTACTCTGTGGCATTGTTGGCTGTCCAAAAATAGACCAAACAGATCCATCCTGGGATTCAGTCAGTTAGGTTCCTACTTAAACATCTGAAGTAGCAGAGAATTTTAGAAAGTGATATTATCTAAAATATTATATTCCAGAAGGGATTCCAAGAGGGGAAGAAATCCAAGAGGACTTTCCATACTCTCATTTATGATCTTTCTATGAAAAATTTTAAGAAACTTATTGTTGGAAGTTGAGAGCACCCAAATAGCCCTATCTCCAGTCAAAGTTGAAAAATATCTGCCTGGAGGTCATAAATCCTCTGCTACTGGCCTTCATTTTCATGGGACAGGTTTTTCAAACCATCTAGCATTATCCATCTATTTCCTGGGGGCCACCTGGGGCCACATTGAATGCAGCCAGGTGTTGGACATTGCCTCTAATCTTCCCAGAAACCCAGGAGCATTTCTGAGGCAGGTGTCTGTTAAGGTAGTAGCATTCCGACTCCAGCTGTCTTCAAGGAAATGTGCCTTCCCCAACTCATAAGAGGACCTGCAATACAGTTCCCTTTTAATCCTTTCTATTGATGTATCTGGTCTTCCCTGGTGGCTCAGCGGTAAAGAAGCCACCTGCCAAGCAGGAGATGCGGGTTCAGTCCCCGGGTTGGGAAGATCCCTGGTAGAAGGAAAAGGCAACCCACTCCAGTATTCTTGCCTGGAGAGTCCCATGGACAGAGGAGCCTGGTGGGCTATAGTCCATGGGGTCGCAAAGAGTTGGATAAGACTGAGTGACTAAAACAACAAGAACAACAACAACAACAATTGATGTCTCTATGTAGTGGGGATAGTTCAGTGATGTGTCTGGTTACTTTCAATAATAAGTAAGGATGCTGAAAGATGTTGAGTCCTCAGACAGCATGCTGTTTCTAGAGGAAGAATACTCCTGTATTAGGAGAGCAGGGAAAAAGGAAGGAGAAATGGGATGGGAAATTTGCCTTTCTATTATA
Organism: Antilocapra americana; assembly: GCA_007570785.1. Lineage (NCBI taxonomy): Eukaryota > Metazoa > Chordata > Mammalia > Artiodactyla > Antilocapridae > Antilocapra > Antilocapra americana. Next base: position 3,701,426 of record ML664662.1, read on the forward strand.
CTGTGTTTAAGGACACAATGAATGATCCTTTTCAGAAGACCTGTACAAATGTTGATTTTTGCTTAGTTTTATACCAATAGCTAACATAATAACCGATAACATGTACTGCTTGCCAATGGGAGAAAAGGTATGAAAATCACAGGGTTCACTTCTCACTCTATGGAACAGAGATATTGAGAATAAACAAAATGGAGTTCTTGAGAGTTCCCAACAAAAGAGAAATGTTTTAGTATCCTTTCCCTTGGTCACCCTTGCCACACTCCTGCTCTACCATGAAGTGCCATTGGGTGTTGGCATGAACCTGGCTCTCCAGTCTCTCCTTTATTCACAGACAGGACCTTCTGACACCTAATGGCAGCCCTACGTACCATCTCACAAATTTCTACCCAGCTCTGAAAGCTGGATAGAAAATCTTATTTCCTGGTATCTGAAGAAGCTCCTGGCTCCTTATATTATAAATCATTATCTGAGCTTTCCAATTCAGCTCAGGATGGAATCCCTCTGAAAATCATTAACTGATATTATCATGGCCACCATATCCAGAAAAGACAGAAGTTCTTGAATGTAACGCACTTTAAAAAAACATCACAGCATCCGGTTCCATCACTTCATGGCAAATAGATGGGGAAACAATGGAAACAGTGACAGACTTTATTTTGGGAGGCTCCAAAATTACTGCAGATGGTGACTGCAGTCATGAAATTAAAAGACGCTTGCTCCTTGGAAGAAAAGCTATGACCAACCTAGACAGCATATTAAAAATCAGAGATGTTACTTTGCCAACAAAGGTCCATCTATTAAAAAAAAAAAAACAACAACAAAGGTCCATCTAGTCAAAGCTATGATTTTTCTAGTAGTCATGTATGGATGTGAGAGTTAGACTATAAAGAAAGCTGAGTGCCAAAGAACTGATGCTTTTGAACTGTGGTGTTGGAGAAGACTCTTGAGAGTCCTGTAAACTGCAGGGAGATCCAACCAGTCTAAAGAAAATCAGTCCTGAATATTCATTGGAAGGACTGATGCTGAAGCTGAAACTCCAATACTTTGGCCACCTGATGGGAAGAACTGACTCATTGGAAAAGACCCTGATGCTGGGAAAGATTGAAGGTGGGAGGAGTAGGGGACGACAGAGGGTGAGATGGTTGGATGGCATCACTGACTCAGTGGACATGAGTTTGAGTAAGCTCCAGAAGTTTGTGATGGACAGGGAAGCCTGGTGTGCTCAGTTCATGGGGTCACAAAGAGTCAGACATGACTGAGCAACTGAACTAAACTAAAAGAGGTGAATTGGAGAAAAGAAATACTGGACATTAGGATACAGATTAAGAAGCTATATTGCATTTGGTTCATTATCAAATATCCTAAAAATGTGTACAAGCTTTGACCCTGCAATTCAGCTTTTATGAATTTATCTTACAAAAGTAATTAAGGATGTATATGATTAATGTAGTTATAGGGGTGTTCACCAAAAGCACAATCATAAAGGAAAAAGATTAGAAATAGTCTAGATATTCAGTATTATGAGGCTGGGTAAATAAATGGCATTATAGTCATAAAATAGGAAAGCATACATTAATGAGTAATCCTATTGTAAAGCTCTGTTTACTGATATGGACAGATTTTATGATGTGCAGTAAATTGCAAGATCCTATTGCAGTATGATTCCACATACACATAAAAATATATGGAGGTGTACATAAGAAATGTTAACAGCGATTATTCCAAAATGGTGGGATTCAATATAATAATTTTTTTTTCTTCTAAAAAATAAAAATAAAAAAATAACACTTTTCCAAATTTTATATCAGGATGCTCATAACAGACTAATGTAAAGGTTACTTTTCAAGAACTAATTCTAGACAATCAGCATAGCAGAAAAACACTGGATACTTATCCCAGCAGTGCCATGACATTCATAATGGACAACTCTACGACATTTGTATGTATTTCTTAGACGCAGTTTGAAGATTGTTGGTAATGAAACTATAATAGCAACAGTGGGTGTACGTACCATAGGAGGGTTCCCAGAGAACTTCGGTATTGGGCAGTCCTTTATTTTTCCCCACTGTGAGATGTTTTGGTAACATATTTTTGGTTGGTGTTTCAACAAACTCTCTGAAGTCTGCCCACGTACAATCTGCCTGAGGAGGAAATGTAAGTCCTGATCATTTAGAAATGAGACATTAAGTTCTTAATTTTTTGAGATTCTGGACATGTTTTTAGTATTCTAATATGGGTCTTATACTTTTCATTGAAAAGCAATATCTTGTTGCCCCCTCCAACTAGATTAGAGGAAGGGAAAAATGCATGATCTTTAGCAATAGAAAAAAATATTATATGGGGACTTCCCTGGAAATCCAGTGGTTGAGATTCCAAGCTTCCACTGCAGGGGATGTGAGTTTGATCCCTGATCTGGGAACTAAGATCCCACATCCCACATGCCACACAGCATAGCCAAAAAAAAAGAGGAAAAGAATAAAAAGGAAAACCATGTATGGTGGCACAAAGGATATTTATATGTAACATTACATCTACAGGGTAAGTTTTGTATTATTCATACAAATCTTCTGAAGTGCAACATTTGTGCTTCTGTTTCAAATATTATTCTCATTTAGAAACAAAAACAAAAACTGCAAATCTAACAGAGCACCTGCTGACAGGTACAGGGTATTTTTGCAAATTAGAACAAGATGCTCCACCTCTTTGAGGACAGTCCTAGAGGCAAAGAGTTTGGCCAGCAGAGCATGGACTAATTTCATTCCCCTTGGCCAGGTACTCTTGTGTAGTTGACAACCCATATAATCATCTACAGTAGTCCTGAGGCTTGGAATAGATCCTCTATTTGTTGTTTCAAAATTGCCTAAATTAAATCAAAAGGCTGAAATCCACTTAAGATGACTTTGTGGAGATTATGCCATTCTCACAGACATCAACACTGATAGTATGTTCCTTGAAATGCTCAGAGCCCATTCACTCCAATAAGTATTAATTGAGCAACTACTATAACATTAGACAATGCAGGTTGAGTAGGAACAGATGGAGAGAGGCACAAAGTTGAAAGAGTCAGGTCTCTGGTCTCTAGAAACATAAATGGCAAGGTCTTCAGAATCCTTTCCTGGAAAATCCTATGAACAGAGGAGCCCAGCAGACTGTAGTCCATGGGGTCACCAAGAGTCGGGCATGACTGAGTGACTAACACTAACACTTCAAAATATATAAGATGACACAGAGACGGCCCTTTGTAAAAGTTTGGGCCACCTGGTATATTCAGAGGATATTTTACTTCAAGGTCATTAACCACCGCTTTCTATGCCTAGGTTCTAGTGAAGAGAATTGCCATGTGTTGAGCATCTGTCATACACCAGGTGTGGGAAAGGCACTGTCCACAAATTATTTCAGTTGGTTCTCATAGAAGGCCTGAAATGTAACTACTAGCACCCTCATTTTACATATGAGGACCCTGAGGCTTAGAGAGACCAGGTAACTAGAAGCAGAATGATTTGGTGAGAGCAATTCTGGACCCAAGCCAGATAGCCTTGGTTTCACATCCCACATCCACCCCTTGCTAATTTAGTGGCAAACTGGGCAAGTTATTTTACTTATTTTGAGCCTCAGTTTCTTCAGCTGTAAGATAGGCATGTACGTGCATGCTAAGTCTCTTCAGTCATGCCCGACTCTTTGTGGGCTATGGACTGTAGCCCACCAGGCTCCTCTGTCCATGGGATTCTCCATGCAAGAATACTGGAGTGGGTTCCATGTCCCCCTCCAGGGGATCTTCCCAACCAGGGATCGAACCCATGTCTCTTATGTTGCCTGCATTGGAAGGTAGGTTCTTCACCCTTAATGCCACCTGGGAAGCCCATAAGATAGGCATAAGTACCTCATTAAAAGTTTATTTTAAGAATCAATTGGCATGATGCATATAAGATGCCAGAAAAAAAGTAAGGATCCAACAAATGGTAACTATTAGAGTTCTTAATGCTCAAGATCACATGGGGAGTGATAGAAAGAAAAAATCTGACTTTCTTCTCTTCTCAGTGCCACAACCAGAAGTCAGGAAACCTGCATTTTAATCCCAGTTCAGCTGCTACCTAGCTATGAGATTAAGTAATCAGTCAACCAGTGTAAGTGGCAGATTCTCCTCAGATGGAGAACAGGGAACACATCTGTCCTCTGCCTGCTCCACAGTAAGATACATATCTATGAGGGACTTCCTTGGCAGTCTAATGATTAAGTCTCTGCACTTCAAGTGTAGGGGGCACAGTTTCAATCCCTGGCTGGGAACTAAGATACCACATGATCCGTGGCCAAAGAAAAAAAAAAGATACAAATCTATGAATCTATACAAATGTAAAGTGGTGGAATTACTCAGCTAGAGAGGGGAAGAGATTACTTTTTTTCTCTAGGATTCTCTGAAACAACTGGATGATGACCAAGTCTCATTTAAAGATACTCATTGGTTTAAGAGGGTTTTCCAGTAGTCACGTATGGATGTGAGAGTTGGACTATAAAGAGGGCTGAGTGTCAACGAACTGATGCTTTTGAACTGTGGTGTTGGAGAAGACTCTTGAGACAGTAAGATAAATCCAACTAGTCCATCCTAAAGGAAATCAGTCCTGAATATTCATTGGAAGACCTGATGCTGAAGCTGAAACTCCAATACTTTGGCCACCTGATGTGAAGAACTGAATTATTTGAAAAGACCCTGATGTTGGGAAAGACTGAAGGCAGGAGGAGAAGGAGACAAGAGAGGATGAGATGGTTGGATGGCATCACCAACTCTATGGACATGAGTGTGAGTAAGCTCCAGGAGTTGGTGATGGATAGGGAAGCTTGGCATGCTGCAGTCCATGGGGTCGTAAAGAGTAGGACATGACAGAGCGACTGAACTGAACTGAAAGAGTCTTTGTCTATACAGATTTTTCATTGCTTAGAAAGGGATGACCAGGGGCCAGGGTCTGCAAGCTGATGAAGAATGCACACGAGGAGAGGGAACTATAATCAATATTTGGTAATAAACCATAAAGGAAAACAAGATGAAAAAGAATGTATAAGTGAGTTATTTTGCTGTACACCTGAAACTAACGTGACATAGTACCTCAACTATACTTCAATAAAACATTTCTAAAAAAGAATGCACATGAGGGGTTGCCACAAACTGCTTCTCTCCGCTCTTCCCCTTTTCATACTCGAGTCTCAGCCACTTCTAGGCTGACTTGACTCACAGCAGAGTCACTGAGCCTTGAGCACCTACTTCCTCTACTCTTAGTTATCTGCAGCCCCGTACCCACTGGGGAACTTCCCAGGCCTGCTTTTGCGTGCAGGTGGGAGAACCAGCTAGTGTGAAACCATAGAAAAAGGAAGCCTGGTATGAAACAGGGGTCCCAATAAGGCAAACTCTCTCAACTGCACATCCAGGCACTGAATATCTCTAGGACAGATTCAGCACTGCCTGCCTTAGCCCCTCTGAGGTCCAATCCCATCTAAACCACTGATAAGCTGGAGGTGACTTGGCTACATACTGGGTTGACCAAAAAGTTCATTTGGGTTTGTCCATAGGACAGTACAGAAAAAGCCAAATTAATTTTCTGGCCAACCCTGTACTTTCCTTTTTTTAGTCTGTTTCCTTGTCTATCATTTCCCCAGGAAATGAGGACAGTAAGAGCATGTCTTCCTTCTACAGGTTAAAAGAAACATGTCTGTCACAGATGCTCAGTAGAAGCTAGGTCTTCCCTTTATTATGTTAGAATGCTTGAAGGCAATAAGCATGTGTTTCTCGTTCTAGTATTCCCCACTGTGTCTGAGATTGGCCCTCATACACAGTAGGTAATTGGTGAATGACTGGCTTGAATCAAAACTCACTGAACTACAGCAGACCCTTTCACCTGATGAATCATTACCCTCCCTGGTTTGGGAGTTTGTCTAACTTACGAGGGATTAAGCCATGGGAAACATCATTGTGGAGATCCAAGACTCTACCAGCACTCTCAGCATGCTTTATATATGCTTGCAAAGATATTCAAAACTTTGGTGTATTTTTCAAGCTTGCTATAAATAAGTGCACTATGAATACTTATGAGTCGTGAACCAGAAACTAAAGGGGTACTGAGTGGTTTTTATAAAAGTGACTTCTGTTTTCACCTCTTATTCTCTCAACAGACAGGCTGATCACACCAAGACAAGGTCACTGTGGCTCTAGTAGAGCACCACATCTGGGAACTGAGGGGGCATAAAGTACTTGGCCTTGGAGTTTAAATACTCACTCAGCTCCATGGATGGCGAGACCGATAAAGAAGATCACAAAGAGATGGTGTGTGTACCAAAACACTTCAAAATAAGACCTCCGGATGGTTTTGGTGGAGGACGTGATAATTAATATCAGGCACAGTGTAATGATGACTCCGGTGATGCCTGCCAACCGAGTCACAGCCACATACAGGCCTCCTTCAGGATTCTGTAAAATATGCAGACATAGACACACACACATTATTTGTATGCTCTCAGAGGCAGGATTCCCTATCTATAGAGTGTCCAGTGAATAGGGTAATAGGTATGTTCTTACCCTCTTTAGATAATCCTAACCATCCCTCAATAGGGTGGTATAGACTTTGAACTGTTGTTTAGTATCTCAGCTGTGGCTGACTCTCTTCTGACTCCATTGACTGTAGCCCACCAGGCTCCTCTGTCCATGGGATTCTCCAGGCAAGAATACTGGAGTGGGTTGCCATTTCCTTCTCCAGGGGATCTTCCTGACCCAGGGATTGAACCCACGTCTCCTGCACTGGCAGGCGGATTCTTTACCATTGAGCCATCAGGGAAGCCCATATAGACTTAGAATGGATAGTTCCAAATTAAAAGTCTTACATGGTTGAGGTGTCATAGGAAATATCAACTGATATACAGAAGTAGTTCTCAGTATCAGAAAAAAGGACATTGTCAACTCTATGTCCTAAAAGGGTCAGAAGCTCTTTTCTCGCTTTGATTTGGAAAGTGTCATAATGCTTAGCTTGTAAAAGTATTCTGGACATGCCACATCTTAGGCTGTGTTCCTCCAAAGCAGATCCTGAGATGAGGATTCATGGGTAAGTGATTTTGAAAGAATGTGCTCCTGAAGAAACTGGTAAGAGAATGGTTAATAGGACAGGGAAGAGGAACATGTCAAGTCAAATAAGAGGGTGTTATTCAGTGGCTTAGTCATGTCCCATGGAATGCAGCCCACCAGGCTCCTCTGTCCTTCACTATCTCCCAGAGTTTGCTCAAATTCCCATCCATTGAGTTGGTGATGCTATCTAACCATCTCATCCTCTGCTGCCCCCTTTTCCTTTGCCTTCAATCTTTCCCTGCATCAGGGTCCTTTCCAAGAGGGCGATCTTGGGCCAGATCTTCAGCTTGATGCTGCAGGGAAACTGCGGAGGGTCAAGCACACCTCAGTGTTTATCCTGACTAGAGGCAGTAATGCCAGTCCTGGTTCCACGCATGATACAGGGTGCTCGGGGCCGGTGCACTGGGATGACCCAGACGGATGGGATGGGAAGGGAGGTGGGAGGGACGTTCAGGATGGGGAACACATGTACATCCGTGGCTGATTCATGTCAATGTATGGCAAAACCACTACAATACTGTAAAGTAATTAGACTTCAATGAAAATAAATAAATTTAAAAAAAGAAGCTGGGTTTTTATGGCCCGAACCCATCAGTTATTGGTTAAGACCAGCTCAGTGAGATAGCTATTGAGGCCCTTTCAGATCTTGGAGCTTGTGGGCAAAGGGCCTCCAGTAACCCCAGGGCAATCCTCTGAGGAAGAAACACGAATACAGGCAATTGAAAATGAAAGCACACAGAAGGGCAGGGAGCACAGACATCAGAAGGGTGATCTGGGCCCAGCACTGCAGTGTCAGCTCACTTGATATGTTTGCAGTGCCGCCTCTATGTATCATTGTATAAATAAAAGTCATCCAAGACATCATAGGAAAAGAATTCATATTTTATTTGATGCTGTTTAATTCTGTCCCTAAATAGATCACATTTTTTAATATAAGCCTGAGGCTAATGATTTCTGCAAAATTAAAGGACTTTTTTTTGTAATCTAAACGGACAAGAAAATGTGTTTGGAATTCAGTGTAGAGTGAGAGATGTGATTCAGCTATCCTACCCAACCACTGGGCACATGAAGATGATTTCAACCTTCTCCCTCTGAGTGTAGAAGGCTCTAGCAACTACTGGAAGGGAAGAAGTCCTTGCCTGTGGATTGCCCATATGGTTGCTGCTGGAGCAATTAGCAGACAGAGGCCACCTCTCAGATGTTGTGAGCAAGAAAGAGGAAAAGCATTGCTGATGGGTGGCAGCTGGTGGCTGACCTGGTATTGACACCTCAGCCAGAAGCTTCCCTATTTCACATCAACAGTTTCATAGAACACCAACATCAGACAAGGTCATTCTGTGACCTTGTCATTCAGGACGAGTCAAGACAAACACATGCGTGACTGCTGCTTCTTAGCCTATTACAGCCTTAGCCCCATTCTTCTGTCTCCTAGAAAAAAAATTATTAAGATATCTAACGCTGAAACTATCCCCAATTCTGGACTGAATCTGACCCAGAGCAAATGCTTGTTTTCTGAAACCCCTCCCAAATCGTTTGACACAAATCCCACAACAAGCCTTTCTCAACATCCTGAGAAACCCCAGATTTCCTCAGTGCGAGGAAGTAATAAACCCAAGTTTGTTTGACTAGATGATGTTCCTGGCTTTCTTTGACTGCTGGGTCTTGTCAAGTATAAGCCTGAGTTGCTCCAGGCTTCATGTATACTCGTTCTTACAGGCGAGTTTAAGAAACTGGAAAACACACTTAGCATCAGGAGTATGGGAGGCATTTTCTCTGTGCCCACATTCTTAGAACCTACAGACCCAGCCCCCTGATATAGTTAGTCTACTTTTGTCATTGTTGCTGTTCTGATCAGGTAAAATTGTTCACTCACTGAAATCTAATCCTCAGTTTTAATAGTCTAGAGAACATCTGAATTAGGAAGTTCGAGGCTTACCTTGATTCTCTGTCGAACAAAATTGAGGTAAGTTTCACCGGGCTTATCTCCAATGTCAGAGAGTGCTATTGAGTAAGGATCAGAATTGTTGACTCGGGCATTCACACACCACTCCACATTAAATAGATGTGCAATGGTGTGAATTGCTAAATAGGGCAGAGAAGAGAAACAAAGAGGGTGAGTGGTGTACCTAATTTTATTTGGAGATGAGTTTCTGGCTATAGTCCTTGTGTGTCTGTGTGTCTGTGTGGTGCTCAGTTGCTCAGTAATGTCTGACTCATTGTGATCCCATGGACTGTAGCCTGCCAGGCTTCTCTGTCCATGGAATTTTCCAGGAATACTGGAGTGGGTTGCCATTTCCTGACTCTATGATAAAGTAGTGGAGATTTGAAAAGGATCCTTTCGTACACCAACACCACTTTCTTAATAATTATAATAATAAAACAAAATACTTAACACATATAAATACATGAATACTATTATATATATATAAACAATAATAAAAATAAAATGTTTAGCTCATAATGTCTATCTTAGATTCTCAATTTATGGGCTATGGTCCTTGTAGAGTTACTGCAAAAAATCCATGAATCTATATGTTCAACCAAGTATTTTTCTAAAAAAATGAATGAACAAAAGCTCTTATATATGAACTAACAAACAATTTTCACATTAATAAGTGTGGAAAAAGGGGAGTGCACTGGGATTTTATCAGAATAGCCTTAGGGAATAACATTTGAAGACCTGAAGGAATAAATCCCAATGTTGGGATGGTAGAAAGAGTGTTAAAATATTTTTCTAACAAAACTCATTCAAAATAATATCTCAACCTACCTGCAAAGGCTGATCTTATTTTAAAAGTATCTTAGAACTCTGGTTCCAAGTTTTCTTTGCAATCTCAAATATCTGAATAAACTTACCAGTGTGAAGTGCAATCATCCATGCCACCATTTTGTGAAAGGTGAGGTTCCTGTCCAGTTGTCTCCGAATTCTTGTTGAGCAGCACTTTGGATTAAAGGGAAAAATAGTAATTGTTAACAAGAATGTTTTCTCTGTGCCAGATAGTAGATACATATTTCCTCATTTAATTATTACAACCAATTCTCTAAAAAAAACCAAAACGCTATATTATCCTACCCATTTGATAGGTAAGAAAACCGAGGCTCAGATGGGTCAAACAGCCAATGAGTAGCATGGTTGGCTTCAGCAATGTTTTAGTTTCTCATACTATTAACATGAAAAGCCTTGCATGGAATTCATTGCTTAATTGTATAAAATATGAATTTGGACAGAAAGCATCTAACTACATAGTTTATACTTCAGATTAATTTATTCAATAAAGAGAGGATATAGAAATTGTATAAGGACAGGAATGCCCTCAAAGATCTGAAGGTCCAGTGGGGACACAGACAAATGAACAGTCCTACAACAAGTGAATAGCTTTAGAATAGCACCCTTCCAGGAAACACACACTATGAGAGGTAGAAAAGTGTCCAACTGCATATGTTGATAGAGACAACAAAAGAAGGGAAATCATTAAAACCATCACAGCAAAAATAATAATAGCCAAGGGTATTTACAAAGAGCTTGTGCAGAAGTGTTTTGCATGCATTGCCTCACTTCATTCCTACATTAATTCTGTGTGGGAGGGACCATTATTGTCACCACACAACAGGCATAGAGAGGTTACCTTCCCCTAGGTTTCATAGTCAATAAGTGACAGAGTTGGCTGGGGTCTAAACCCCAGTTCCCTGATGCTAGAAATATCAACAACCTGATATTTCAGACCTTTTATGATTACCTTGGCATTACAATGGAATTATGGTCAGTTGGTTAGTGTAATTTTCTTACGAACATATGTTAGAGGCTGTGGGTTTCAATGTTTCAATCTGGATTCAGGTCATCACTCAAAATAGAGAAAAAACCCCTGCTTTTTGGTTGAATCGGAGCCTTGTTTTCCTGAAAAGGGGTCAACTGCTCACCCTGGCTGCTTTGTTTCCAAGGGTACCCCAAAACAAAACAAAAAACTTAGGTATTATAAATAAGTGGTTCTAAACATATTTAATTTCAATACAGGGGTATTAAATATTTAACTTACTTATTTTTAATAAAATATTCTGGTTTTACAGAAAAAATAGAATTATATGGAAAATTGTGCTTACTCCACTATCCTGGAGTTAGTTACATTTAGGGAGGGCAGGCTGTTTGGATTATGAAAGCAGATTTTTGAAACTGCAGAAATACTAGTAAGGAAGACACACAATTCCAGAAAAAGGGAAAAAAACAATTAGGCTTTGTTGAGTGCCTTCTGTGAGCCAGGCAGCTTATCCATAATCACTACACCATTTAATATAACCAGATAAATATTACTATTTTCATTTTACAGATAACAAAATGAAGCTTCTCAGATGGCTCAGTGGTAAAAAATCTGTCTGCCAGGCAGGAGACCCTGGTTCGATCCCTGGGTAGGGAAGATCCCCTGCAGAAGGGAATGGGAACCCACTCCAGTATTCTTGTCTGGAGAATCCCATGGACAGAGGAGCCTGGTGGGCTACAGTCCATGGGGTTGGAAGAGTCAGACATGACTTGGTGACTAAACCTCCACCATATACATTTTATTAAAAGGAAAAACAGAGACTTGTAGTCACTAATGAATTAATAGAATGGGGTCCAACTAGGGTACAAATCCCTCATTTTTTCCTAGTCACCCTCTATAATGTGGTCAGGAATGGCAAACACATACAAAGAGAAGCCATACATCATGATTATACCAGGCTTCCAGATACAATTTCCTCATCATTTCCTGACAAGTGGGGGTGAGATGGTTGGTTGGGAAGGGCGGGCTTTGCTGCCTGTGACTGCCCAGGGCTTTATTCTTCCTCGCTACCATGCAGATACCATTTTTATGCTTTTGAGTCACTTGTGAATTACCACCAGCCACCTACTAATGACCCAAGCTGCCATCATGCACCATAGCTTCTTCACTGAATGACCAGTGACTTCTTATTTTTAGAAAAATATTTATCTATTTGGCTGTGCTGGGTCTCAGTTGTGGCATGAGTGATCCTCAGCAGAGGCACCCAGAATCTAGTTCCCCAACCAGGGATTGAACCCTGGGCCCCTGTATTTGGAGCATGGAGCCTTAGCCACAGGACCATCAGGGAACTTCTTCTCCATTGACTTATAATGGGGAGGTCCTCTGTTACTGTCAGCTGGAGCCCTGCTCAATCTCAGTAACCTAACATTCAAGTGCAAGGGAGATTACTGAGTCACCTTGGCAGATTTCTATGCTTGATTCAAACTGCAAGAGTAAAAAAATTAAAAAAAAATTAAGAAACAGAAATTAGAAGTGCATATTTAATGGAGCATAACATTAGCTTCTGTAACATGAGTGTTACAGAAACTTTAAAGTTCTATTTTATGTACACCTGGTTTCACCACAAACACCATAAATGAATCTGAATTAGATATTTATATGCAATTTGAGAGAAATTGCAAGGCCAGCCTTGACTCTACAGAAGTCAGGCAAAGAAGTTGACAGAAACCTGGAAGCATTAGAATATGCAATAAATATGAAGATCACCACTGGATTCGTATAGCACTGCCTATAATTTTAAAATTCCATGTTTATCTTATATCTCTTCCATAAAACTCTAAGCTCTCTGAGCTCGTGGCTCATCCATGTCTTACCCTCTATTCACTATGTGTCCCTGTGCCTAGCACATAGTTAGCACTCAACAAATATGTGTTCACTGACAACTCACTAGTTGACAGACTTAGTCAATTAATACACTTTTAGATTATCATTCATATCTGTAATTCATTTGCGTTATTTTATTTGTTTTTTAGCTAAAAACAACAACAAAGAGTGAAAAAAAAACCAACTATGAGACAGGAAGTCTAAGAGCCTTGCCCTGGACCACATGTTAGATAGAGGACTTCGTTGAGAGCCTCTGACGCTCAGGCTATATAAGGTTATAGAAAAGGAGCTCACTTTCTCACATTTCTATTTCTTTCTGATCTTCAGAATAGAACTTCCATCCAAGCTGAGGTTGTTAAGGTTTCTTTAGGGACTTCTGTCTGCTGAATCCCACCATTCCCCATTTCCCTCAACAGAGCAGGCTCAGAGTGTTTACCCCTATCTTCCTTGGGAAAGGCTAATCCTGGGGTTTTCTTTCTCCAGCTAACCAGAAGGATTATAAAGCCAGCTCTAAAGGATTAAGACCATTAGACACTGAAGTTCTGTGACTGTTTAGTTTTCATAAAGGCCAACTAATAAATCCTTGAATCTACAACATCCTTGCCACTTCTAGGTTAGGTTATTCAGCCTGCATATATTTGATGAACTTCCTAAGACCGTAACAGCACAACAAGAGTTTTGAGTTCAGGTGGCAAGTGGGAAAGTGAACAGGCTCTGGGGGCACAAACATCTGGGTTGGAACCTCAATAGTCTCACTGAATTTCATCCCCATCTCACTGGCCTGACATGCAGATTTCATGGAGGTAAGGTTTATGAAGACTCAGTAAGTGGCAGCTGTTACCGTTTCCAATGAGTCACAGTATGTCCACTCATTTTAATCCCAATCAGAAAAGAAGGTTCTTTGCCAAGTTCACATTTCAAGTTGGGAAATCTTGAAGGAAGGACACACCCCATCTATAAAAGCATGTTACTTGCTCCTCATTTTTGAAAAATGCATTCTTTGATGTACAGGTCTCTCTAGTTAGAGAGCTGAACTTTTCTGCAATTTGAAGAACAGCCTCATTTCACCCTTGTCTTTAGAGACCCTCATGAGAATCTTTATTCCCTTTAGGTCACAGGAAGCCTAAAACTGGCCAATTACAACATGTGCTGATCATAGCCACGAAACGGCAGTGCAATTTGAGCCTGTGGAGTAACAAGGATTTCTTAACAGGCTGCCCTGCTGAAAACACTGCCTATTTCTCAGGGTTTACTTCCTCTAAATAGAAACTATTTGAACAGGAGGCATTGGGGGAGAATAAAACAGCTACAGTTCCTGAACTTCATTTAGAAAATGTCCAGATGTTGTACTCTACAGGTTGCCCTTCAAGAAAACTTTTCAATTGCCACATGATCCAGCAATTCCACTCCTTGGCATATATCTAGACAAAACTATAATTCAAAAAGATATTCCCCCTATGTTCATAGCAGCACTGTTTACAGTAGCTGAGACATGGAAACAACCTAAATAAATGTTCATCAGCAGATGAATGCATAAAGAAGATGTGGTACACATATACAATGAAATATTACTCAGCCATAAAAAGAACAAAATAATGTCATTTACAGCGACATAGATGCACCTAGAGATCATCATACTAAGTGAAAAAAGTAGAAAGAGAAAGAAAAATCCCATATGATATTTATATGTGGAATCTAAAATATGACACAAATGAACCTATCTACAAAACAGAAATGGAATCACAGAAATAGAGAACAGATATGCGGTTGCCAAAAGGGAGGGGTCTGTGGGAGGGATGGAATTTGATATTATTCCACTTGGTATTATGTAAATTATTACATTTAGAATAGATGAACAACAAGGTCCTACTGTATAGAGCAGGGAACTATATTCAATGTCCTGTGATAAACTATAATGGAAGAGAATATAAAAGAGAATGTATGTATATGTATAACTTAGTCACTTTGGTATACAGTGTAGATTAACACAACACTGTAAATCACTTATACTTCAATAAGAAAAGGAAACTTTTCCATCAAATGGAGTTCTACCTCTGTGGTTTCTTAGGCTGAGAAGATTATTTTGGAAATCCTGTGATCAATGTGTTAGTTATGGTTTGTTAATCCTATATTTGTAAATCAAGTGTTGTATAGTTCTTACAGAAAAAAAATCTCCTTAGGATCAATGTGAATTTAGTAAGACTAGGGAAAAGCGAGGTAGAGTTCAAGGCAAGTTCTAATTGTTATTGACAGTTTAGATCACTTTCCTTCCCTCACGGAGTAACTGATTACTAATTAAGATGAACACCTAAGCTATACATTTCAGGTCCAAGTTTACTAGCAAAGCTCCAACTTGACCTCAGGTATCTACCATTTAAAATCCTTACACTCTCATCAAAGTAGATTGCTTGCTTCTCTCCACTATAAATGACTTCTATTTAATAGGTCATTTTTTTAAAAAGCTAGTTAATATAAAAGGAACATTTTATTAAAAGGAAAAACAGAGGTTGCATGCATGCTAAGTCATGTCCAACTCTTTGCAACCCCATGAACTATAGCTCACCAGGCTCCTCTGTCCGTGGGATTTTCCAGGCAAGAATATTGGAGTGGGTTGCCATTTCATAATCCAGGGAATCTTCCTGACTCAGGGATTGAATCTGGGTCTTCTGCATTGCAGGCAGGTTCTTTACCACTGAGCTGGCAAGGAAGCCCCCAAACAGAGGCAACTAGTCACTAATGCCTGGGAATGGGTCCCCCCAGGCATCAGTCCCTAAGTTTGGAAGAGCTAACCTCTGTGGTGTGGTCAGGAATGGCCAACACAGCCAAAGAGAAGCCACAAGTCATGATCACACAGCTCTTTCAAGAATATGATTTCTTCACCATTTCCTGTGCTTTATATCTCCTACAGGCTTACTTTTATTCTTTATGCCCATATCTGATGCCCCCTTCTCTAAGAATTCTTTTTTCATCCCCCACACCACCTGATATAATTTCCTTTGCCTTTGCTTGAATCCCTGTAGCTCCTTCTTTGTAACATTTTGTGGGACCCATCACATTTTTCTTTGTATCATATTTGAGTATGTATGTAGATTCCAAGTTCCTTGCTTCTCATCTTTGTATAATAATAAGAAATTCATATAACATTTTACAGATCACAAAAGTTCTTCCTACATAATCTTTTTTCCTTCCAGCATAGTGTATTAGGGATTTAGTAGACTGTTGAAGTGAGGGTGAAAGAGCGTGGGGCATTTAGAAAGCTCTGAACTCCTCAATTCCATGGGCCAAACACCTGTCTCATTCATTGCATAGTGACTCATGGCTCATTGTTCCCATCTTCTTGGAATATTATCCGCCAAAGAGATTTTCTCTGACTTAAACATTTTGAAAAAACACGACATTATGAGATTAATCCCCAAATTTCATATCAGTCTCATAAATTTCTATATGTATATATATATGTCATATTATGTATCTGTGTGTGTGTGTGTGTGTATGTGTACTTTATTGCTATTGTGGAGGTATAGGTAGATTGGTTGTTTTGTTTTGGGGGGGTTGTTTTGTTTTCAATGTCTGTTCCAGGTTAAAAGGTTGTCTCAGGGAGATCCATCAACTGATAATATAAAAATGGCAGATTCATGTCAATGTATGGCAAAACCAACACGATAATGTAAATAAAATAAATAAATAAATAAATAAAATCAGAAAAAAATAAACTAGAGAATCAAGCATGACTTGATTGTATACTGAGTATTGTACAGTGGCTGGAATTCTCATAAACCCTTGGTTTGCTTTTCCTATAAAAGGGCATTGAGCTTGATGGCCTTCGAAATTTTGAGGAACGCAAACTTTGTAAACATTGGTTCTTACCGCACTGGAACCCCTGAGGAAGGAGAGCAGATTTCGACAGACAGGCAGCAGAATCAGCATGCAGTTGAAATTCAGGCAGGCTGCAGGGGCTCTGGCCAGGGCTAGCGCTGACTGGAAAGGGCAGGATGAAAAGCAGGTGACTCTTGTGAGCCCAGAACACCCCAATCTCACTCCAGCCCCCCAACCCCCAGGCTTCCCAGAAAGCATGAGGACCATACTCCAGAGACATCAAGTTATCTAGGAACGAAGGTCCTTCAGAGCCAAGGATTTATTTTTAAGGCCTCACTCCCCACCCCAACATTTTTATTATGAACATTTTCAAACACAAAGAGAATCTGAAATAATTTCACAATGAATACCTGTTTATTTATCTTCCAGATTCTACCTTTTACATTTTATGATGCTTGCTTTAGCACATGTCTATTAATCTATCCATTCATCTGCCTACCTCTGTATCCATCCATCCATCAGTGCATCTTATTTTTGATGCATTTCCAAGTTGCAGACATCAGTTCACTTCCTCCTAAATACTTCGGCATGCATATCATTAATTAGAGTTCAGTATAGAAACTGGGGCTTTGTAAAGAAGATTTTCTTAGCACTTAGACTAACCTCAACAGTAATTAAGTTGGTATGGTATAATGCTTTGGCATTAAAACTGTTCCTTGTAATGCCTAAAGAAATTGCATATATGCAATTAAATATGGGGGGAGGAAAACGCAAAAGGAAATCATCCTTTTCAGCATCAACCTGAATAAATTAACAACAATTATAATAACATAGTATAATTATATGCTGTAAGTATTTATGCATATGATGCCTAATACATATTATAATTAGTATCATTAAGTAATCAATTTGTGGTTTCAGCATGATGTAATAAATGACATCCTCTGAGGCAGCTCTAATTGTAATTATTTCATTTATGATGAAGAAGAGCTCTGGCAGTTCAAGGAAACTGAGAATGCTAATGGGCCCAAGGAAAGGCAGGGGCTTTTGCTCCGCCAGTCTAGTCAACAGATGTGACCTTTGGGCAAGTTCCTCAAAGGCTCCATGTGTAGGTAGAGGCTTATTTCCTGAAGATTATTTCATAACATGTCACTAGGGCTTTTCATGCAAAAAAGTAGTAGGAATCAGATGATTTAGAGCATATAGAAAGTCCCACTTGTGCTACCTGTGTCACCCTGGATGCATCTCTTCAACCTGGCCATCCATTCCAGAGTCAGTATTAGATTTCTCCTTTAAGCTAAACAGGTGCACAGTTGTTCTGGGGAGGGGAAGGTTGCTGCTGGGACCTTCTGTTTGTCCCACACTGGAAGACCTAAAGACTCTTGCTCAGAGGGTTGCAATGGAGGGACTGAGGCCGATGGTGCTGTTGGGTTGGTCAGAATATTTCTTTAAAATGTTAAGAGGAATAGGAATGAGAATCTCTGATTAGACATAGGAGCCAGTCAATACCATGGGAAATGGAACTTATACTTACCCCAAGAAGTTTTCGAGTGTAAAAGAACTTGTCTGGGATGTCATAAACCCGGTAGTACCAGACAAAGAGGAAGACGTTCATCCCCAGCCATACCAGCTGCACAAATAGAAATGGTTGCGTGAAGTTTTCAAGTTTCAACAGGCAAATTTCACACCAGGTTGGAGTCAGACCAGGGTCAGGACTTCCCCATGGACAACCCTCAATAAAGGTGGTTACAAAGCTGGGTGGAACCAGCTTCAAACCAGCTCTTCCCTGCAAAGTTGTCTCTGCCCTTTGGTAGTAACCTTTCCACTCTGTCTTGTCCCCTCTGATTGTTCTACTACTTGGCCACTATGCTGTTATTATCTGTCTATCTCTTCTTGTTTCTTTCTCCTTCTCTTAGGTTGATAAATGATAGCAAGTGACTCAAAGGGAAAGGAATTTGTTACTGTGCTGTTTCTCACACCAGGGGGACTCTGTGCTTGATTCTCAGTTCTCACAGGTGGAAGATCTCCCTCCATCACACAGGATCTTGCCCCAGTTAGTGGGAGTCTCCTCAGTTAAAATGGCAAATCTAATTCTACTTGATGAATTTTGCTTCACTTTTGAAAGAGGGAATAGTGAGCCTCCATGAGGGGATGACTGCATGCTAAGTTGCTTCAGTCATGTCCGAATCTTTGTGACCCTATGGACTGTAGCCTGCCAGGCTTTTCTGTCCATGGGATTCTCCAGGCAAGAGTACTGGAGTGGGTTGCTATGCCCTCGTCCAGGGGATCTTCCAAGCCCAGGGAATGAACCTGCCTCTCTTGTGTCTCCTTCACTGGCAGGCAGGTTCTTTACCAATAGTGCCACCTGGGAAGCCCAAGGGGATGAGAGGCATGGGATTTATTATTATTATTAAAAGGAGATCCTTCTAGACTGTGAGTGTTCATTTCATCTCAAGCACTGACCGCATCCAACAATGACTCTGCCCGGTGCTCCACCTTAAGGTCCCCAGTGGCTATCTTTTCTTAGCTGTACTTTCAGCTTATTTAATGTCCTTTAATGCTGGAGAACATTCTCTCTTTACAAAGAAGGTGTTAAAACCACTTTTCCATTTCCTAACTTTGTCATATTTACTCTTGATTTCCAAGCTATGTCTTCACTTTCAAGTATATGAATGCATAATTTAGATAGAGGTCATTTCCCTGGGAAAACTGTGGTAAGGGCTAAAAGTATAATTTGAACTTAGTTTCTATAGGAGTCATCTGTTCTTAAAACAGGAATGAGAAATCAACTTAAGAGCTTTGAGTCCTCAGAACAATTCTGTATTTCATTAGTGTTAATTTGGCTTGATTTTTTTAATGAAAAAATATTGTGGCTTTTATTTTACTTGTGCCACTTGTTTCTATTTCTCCAGCTAAAAAAGTCATATTTACTTCGTGACAAATTCTTTCAAAAGTTTCATTCATAGGTGTCCTTTTTAAAAATCTGGATAATACTTTTATTGGCTAGTGGAAAAGCTAGTTACAAATCATATTTCTATCTTCCCAACCATCTGTGATTGCTTTGCTGAGACCGCCACCTTAAAATAATAGTTGATATTTGTTATGTTAAAAACTAAAGAAATCAACATGTCTATTAGAAAAATTGCCATATCTTTACTTAAAAGTTGTTTCTCATGATAGATTATATTGATTTATATATAACTATGTGTAATATATATCATACATACATTATACACATATATCTAGTTTACTTCAATTCCTTTTCCTTGACTTCTTTAAAAAAACTTCACAAATAACTGAAGTTTACCTCAGAAGAAAGAAGATACTTCTTTAAAAGAGAGAATTGAGAAATTCAATTATTTTTGGTGTAATTACTGAAAATACAGGCCAATTTCCCATACATCAGCCAATCTTGTGTTTGTTATTTGCAAAACTGTATAAAGTTTCAATTGCCCATTTTTAGGTGGTATAAGTACATAAAAAATAGAAAACAATTGCTTTTGAGTAAACATTGTAACCAATTATTATTCACGGATCGTTATCATGAAATATCTTCTACTCCCACCGTGAAATGCTGGCTAATTTAGTACTTCTAAAAAATTCTAGAAATAAACTAGGCAAAGTGAGCCCCTAGATGCATTCCTTCCATGAATAAATTTGGAAGAATGGACTCATTCTGTATCCATCAGATGGATGCATGTTCACATAAATAAGTTTCAACACAATTTCTCAAACAAATGAATGAAATAAAGCTTTGTTCTATTTTCATTTTCAAGAGAACATAGACAAGTTAGAGAATTTGTAATTTCTTTCTTATTGGTACTTACAATGACAAAGATGGAGATGCCCTCATTCACAGCCCAGTTCCCCATGGTAGAAGAGGTTCAATGCCTTGAGTTTGCTTTTCTTCTCTGCTATGCTTCTTCTTCCCATGAGGAAATGAAAACAGCAGCCTTGGGGCAATCTGTTTCCTTTTCTATTATCAGAAATTAGCTAATCATTGGTCAACTGAAAAGCTTGTTTCCATAACAAATTTAAATCTTTAAACCACAAAAAAATGACAGAAAAAAAGCCTACAATGATCCAATCACAATTAAACATAGTGAGAAATGAAACTAATTCCTACAACTGAGAGACAAATAATAGTGTAATTCATGGTGAATTACACAGTGAATTAGTTTTTTGACTGACTGGTTAGCAAACGGTAATTTTTAAAGTTACCCAACTAGCCATGACTTCGTGCTAGGTAAAAAAAAATTAGATGTGATCCTTTTTGATAGGCTGGAGCAGCATTTATAATCTTACTGAGAACAATAATAACAATAGTGATGGCTGATATTTATACCATGCTTACATTACGCCAATTTTCTAAGATACATATGTGTGTGTGTGTATGTACATATATACACACACACACATAGATATATAAGTTGATATATATCTATGTGTGTGTCTACACACAAAGGCACCCATAGACACACATACATAAATTCAGCATGTAAATAATTTGATTCTAATATTCCACCTTATAAAGTCGTTTCCATTATCATGGTTACATTTACAGATGAGGAAACTGAGATCCAGAGCAGTTAAGTTACCTGGCTAAGGTCATGCAATTAGGAAACTGTGGAGTTGGGATTTGAAAGCCAAAAAATTTGGCCATACTTTTACCATGATACCAAAATAAAAAAGCTTGACAGTGGCAACCCCATCCCAAATCACTTGCAATACAACTATGGGAAAAGAAAATAACAAACAGGCCAAAATGTCTGGATGGCTGTAGTAGTCCCAGGTTGACAGGCCATTTTTCTAGGCAGGGTAGGTAAACAGGGTCAGAACAAAGGTATGTTTGAGGTGGTGAATGTCAAAAGTCAGATATAGCATTTCTCCCCCCTGACTCCCACCCAGTCTTCGGGACATGAAAGAGACAGAAGGGTAGGGTGGTAACGCCACCGTGAATTCAAAGTTGACTAATTGCATCAAGGTGGTTGTACAACAGCTAGAGTAGAGAGGTAAAAGAAGAGATGAGGAGCAAAAGGGAAAAAGAGAAGAAAAAAGGGAAAGAAAGGCCTGAACTATTTGGGTTGGTATCTACTGAAGCACTTGAGACAACCTGCAGAATTGTGACCATGAATAAAGTAATTATTTTTCACCTTTTGATATTTAAGGAAAGGTACTCAAGTGTGACTTTCTGCATGGCTCTTGAATCATGTGTAACCCACATCAAGGACAGTCAGCTTCATGGTTCAGTTACACACAGAGATGAATTCAAAGAAACACAATCAAGTTATGTGTCAGTAATTTGCCTCTCTGCTCTGGAATCTATTCCTCACCCTTTCCTTGTTCTGTTTTAGAGAGAGTTGTATTTGCCAGGCTCCTTGGCCCTCTGGCTTTTGGGATGTTCAGTCAAACTGGAGGATGAAGAGCAGGCAAGGGGTCAGAGGGCTTCTTCCCCTGGCTTTCAGCTTCAAGAGGTGTCTCAGAAGTGCTTGCCTTTAGCCAGAAACTCCAGCTCCCACCCGTCAGCCTTTCTCCCTGTGGCCTGAGATCCTGTTGGCCGTCACCACTGCAGGTCCAGCTCCTACCAGATGGCCCTCGCTTCTGGGCTTGAGTTACACCAGCTCCTCCTAGGTTCCCTCCTACCCGGAGGGTGGCCACCACTTCCTGTAGCTGTTAATTTTTTTGTTGCCTCTGCACCCACGTTGGGATTCTCCACTTTCACGTCATCCATGTAACAAATCCCTGGTGTGAAATTCCCTCTGTTGAAATAGGGTGGGTTCTGTTTTTCCGACTGGAACTTGTCTGATCCAGAAAGTAATTCAGACCTGTACTCATTTTCTCATGGAATTAGAGAAGTGAGGCATGTATGCCTAAAGAGGAATAAAACACCTTAAAATCTGCTCTCTCTCTCTTCCTGCCACTCTCAAACTCTTCCACAGGGATGATTCCTGCTCCATCAGGTTCTTTGAAACTTAGCAAAGTAGTCCATCGACAGATGAAAGAATGAAGAACATGTGCTACATAAATACAATGGAATATTGTGCTGTGCTTGGTTGCTCAGTTGTATCTGACTCGTCTATAAATTGGGTCATTTATAGAGACGTGGATGGACCTAGAGTCTGTTGTATAGACTGAAGTAAGTCAGAAAGAGAAAAACAAATATCATGTATTAACGCATATATGTGGAATCTAGAAAAATGGTTGAGATGAATCTATTTGCAGGGCAGGAATAGAGATGCAGATGTAGAGATCAGATGAGTGGACATGGTAGGGGGATGGGATGAATTGGGAGATTAGGACTGACATATATACACTACCATGTGTAAAACATATGGCTAGTGGGAAGCTGCCATATAGCACAGGGAGGTCAGCTTGGTGGTCTGTGGTGACCTAGAGGGGTGGGGTGGGTGTGTGTGTGTGTGAGGGAGGTCCAAGAGAGAGAGGATATATATATATATACATATACATATAGCTGATTCGCTTCATTGTACAGCAGAAACCTAACTGCACAACAACTATACACCAATTAAAAAAAAAACTTGCCAAAGTCTTCCCCTCCCCACCCCTCCCTGCTTCTCTCTTTCCTAACCTACTGGCTGATCGTCCCTTTACCCTACCTATTTTAAACTTCAAGTCTCTCCCACATTTTGTCATCTACCTCCCAAGGACCATGCCTTGCTGGGGCAGCAATTGCGAGGGGACCACAGATACTCATATACTAGGAAATAATGTTCCTTGAACATTTCCTAACTCCTTTCCCCTCCCTCCACAGCTTGAGAAGAAAATTCAGAAAAGAAAGGCTATTTCTATGGGTGATCAACCATTCGTTCCTATGGCTTGTTTTTTCTCCTTTATAAAAGTAATCACAGGGCTGTGAGTAGAGATGTCTTTAGAGACTTAAGAACCTCAATCAGTTTCACAGCTGGAGGAAGAGAGCTCAGTTGCAATGAAGAGTAAAATCTTTCTTTTATAGAAAGTAACTTCCCTTTTGAGAACACTGTTCAAGTTAATTTCAATGTGCTCTGCTCTTGAAAAGACAAGCAGAAAATTTGATAAAGGAGCAACAGGTATTGGTTGACTGGTATTGACTGGACATGTAGAATGAAGAAAATTGAACTTCTATGCATCAACTAATAGTTTATCTTCTCCCTCTCACTTGGGCTTCCATTGCCTCCTAAGCTGTTAGTGTCAAGTTAGACTGTGATGAATGTAAGGAAGTGTTCAACCCTTCTAGCAGGCAGTAATGACAATGACCAACACCATCAGCTTATGATTGAAATCTTAGACACCTCTTACTGGGGGAAAAAGAGAGAAGCAGATCCATGTCTCCAGGAGATCCCCAAATTTTGCATTCTGAGTATAATTCTTTCCCGACTTGTCAAATTAAAAAAGTATGTGAAAGTGAAAGTTGCTCAGTCATGTTTGACTCCTTGCGACCCCACGGACTGTAGCCTGCCAGGCTCCTCTGTCCATGGAATTCTCCAGACAAGAATACTGAAGTGGGTAGCCATTCCCTTCTCCAGGGCACCTTTCTGACACAGGGATTGAACCTGTGTCTCCCACACTGCAGGCAGGTTCTTTGCTGAATGAGCCACCAGGGAAGCTTTGTCAAATTTAAAAAAAGAAAAAAGTATACTAAAGTTATTTACAGAAGGATGTACGGAATGGTAAAGAAAGGCAGGTATGTTACTGCACCAAGATTCCTGAGAAGTTTAATTCCTGGTAATGATGAAAAATGGATTTCTGTTCCTTTTATCTCTACTGTGCAAGCTATTCTTTTCAGAACTACCATGTTCCCACTCTCTATGCATCCATGAGTTACATGGCCCCACCTCCCTTGCTTAAGGATGACTAATGAGACGACTTCAACCTCCTGGAAATAGCAACTGTCTCAGGGGTGAGCACTGACCCAAATGAGGCCAATGAGAGTTCTTTTTGCACAAGAAAGGAGTTTTTAGGGTCTATGGAGGCAAGAGAGTGAAGCTCTTCTTTCTTTGTTCTTTGTGAATTTGGATGTCTGCAGCTGCCACTGACTATCTCTACTACTTCGTGCCAAGAAGCTGCATAAGAATCATGCCAACACAAAATCAGATCAGTAGTTGGGGAAGGAGTGAGAGGTCTGGAGACAAATATAACAGCATTTTCTTTCTGGGTCTGATCTACCTGAGATACTTGGATATCTCAGTTATTCTTACAGATTGGGTTCCCTGGAAGTTCATTCCAAGTTGGAGATTAGTGCTCAGGAGTTTGATCTGAGAGTGTCTTTGGAGGCACATGCCCATGTAAAGGAAGGAAAAATAAGAAAACAGCAGTGGTCAGAAGGAGACGCTGAATTATCATGTGGTCATAAGAAGGCCTCAGCAACCCTGTGGGGAGATGTGAAGCTGGGATGACTGGATGATCTTGGGCAAGACAGTGCTCTTCAATAAGACACTCCCTGGAGATGTCAACAGCAGGGAAGTAAGTCTTTCACTTTTGAAGTTGCCACATTATAGTATCCAACCCAGTTATACAAGCCATAAATTCCTAAGGAGAAGAAAAAACAGTTTGAGTTGGCTTTCTACCACTTATACCTAGAAGGGTTCCTACTAAAGCATGTTGTAATGCAACCCACTTTTACTCCATAACCACAGTCTCAAAGGTTAGTGAAAGTTGAATAAGGCTGCTGGAATGGGATCCAGATATTCTATTTCTTTTTTGAAGGATAAAATAGAGTAAAAGAAGAGACAGTCAGGGAGAAAGGGGTAATTTACTGATGTAGGTGATTAAAGGCATTAAGAACATGGTTTTATCTCATATTTTATTTATTAGAAAGTGAAAATGTCTGGTGATGAGGATTTAAAATTTAACTCTTTAGATTGTGATTTGCATATATTTATTCACAAGAATAAGGAAGAAAATGAGGAAAGCTTACCTATTTTCTCTCACTAATCATTGATTTGAATTTAAAACTTTCGAGGATGCTTCCTGTGTAAATAATTGTTTTTTCTTAAAAAAAATCTATTTTTACACACTTTAGCTATGTCCTAACAATAGCTAACATTTGTAACGCATTTTACACATGTCAACTGCCTGGTGTGCTTTATCTCATTCACTTTTCACAGTCACATTATGAGGTGTGCAAACTTATCATATCCATTTGAAGTAGGATGAATATGGTGTGTTAGTCACTCAGTTGTGCCTGATTCTATGCGACCCCATGGACTGTAGCCCTCCAGGGCCCTCTGTCCATGGAATTCTCCAGGCAGGTATACTGGAGTGGGTTGCCATTTCCTTCTCCAGGGCATCTTCCTGACCCAGGATCAAACTGAGGTCTCCTGCATTGCAGGCGAGTTCTTTATCATCTGAGCCACCAGGGAAGGTATTGCCCCCCGCCCCAGCCAAAATGTCCAGGTACTGATTCCCAGAACCTATGACTATGTTACTTTACATGGTTAAAGTAACTTTAACTTTACTTTGAAGACATGATTTAGTTAAACATTTTGAGATGAGGAGATTATCATGGATTATTCTGAGTAGGCCAATGTAATCCCAAGGGCCCTTATTCGAAGGAGGCAGGAGGTTCAGATGCATTGAGAGAAGATGTGAGGGATGAAGCAGAATCAAGAGAGCAGAGAAGATACTATGTGGCTGACTTCGAAGATGGAGAAAGACGCCCTGAACAAAGGAATGCAAGGAACGCAGCTCTAGAATCTCTAAGAGGCAAGGAAACAGATTTTCTTCTGAAGCTTCCAGAAGGAATGCAGGCCTGCTGACACCTTGATTTTAATCCCCATGAAAGGGATTCCAGACCTCTGACCTCCAGAACTGCAAGAAAGTAAGCTTGTGCTGAGTAAGTTTGTGCTGATTTAAGCCAGTCGTTTGTGGAAATTTGTTACAGCAGCAATAGAAGACTCATATCCCTCTTTAAAGACCAGAGGTAAGAGCCATGAGGAGACAAAGTAGCTTGCCCAGACTCACACGGCTGCTTGATGCTGGAGCTGAAATGTGAACGCAGGCAGTCTGATGCATCACTGCTTATTCGTACCTCCAGAATCATTTTGTAAAGCTAGGGCTTCATTGTCAATAATAAAATCATGTATTTTGGAGCATCAGCTGCTGTCCCAAGATCCCTGGATTGAACTCTGCTATCCTGCTGCTAGTTTGCAACACATGGCTCTCCCACCTAGGGCTGACCAGAATTGCCCTTGATTTCCAGTCTCCCTCTGACAGTCTAGATGTTGCTGACAGTTTCCTGCAGTAACCATTGGCATGCAGAACTGGCTCCACCCAAGAAGCCTGAAGGAGTCTGTTGAGCCATGAGGGTGACTCTGTACAACCAGTTTCTGCGTATTTCACCTTGACTTGAAACAGGAAAACTCTGTTTCTGTGTTTCTGCTGTCACTTTTCCTTGCCCCAGGAGGTATCTGAGCTCTCATAGCCCACTTGCAGCAGTCAGCAAGGGTTCATTCTGGAGATGATGTTAATCAGTCACTTCAGTGTTAGCCGGGCTTCCCAGGTGGCTCAGAGTGTAGAGAACCTGTCTGCCAACTCAGGAGATGCAGGAGATGCGGGTTCAATCTCTGGATCGGGACAATCCTTGTCTGGAAAATCCCATGGACAGAGGAGCCTGGTGGGTTACAGTCCATAGGGTCGCAAAGAGTTAGACATGACTGAGCAACTAAACATCATCATTGTCATCACAAGTGTCAGCCACATGAGAGACACAAGTGTCAGTTCTTGTAGGACCATTGGCATTGAAACAGGATTCTCTCCAAGAGAAAAAGCATCTTCATTTCATGTGAGCCTGAAGTCTAGTTCCCCTGACTGCTGCTGCTGCTGCTAAGTCACTTCAGTCATGTCCGACTCTGTGCGACCCCATAGACGGCAGACCACCAGGCTCCCCCATCCCTGGGATTCTCCAGGCAAGAACACTGGAGTGGGTTGCCATTGCCTTCTCCAATGCATGAAAGTGAAAAGTGAAAGTGAAGTCGCTCAGTTGTGTCTGACTCTGAGAGACCCCATGGACTGCAGCCTACCATGCTCTTCTGTCCATGGGATTTTTCCAGGCAAGAGTACTGGAGTGGGGTGTCAGTTCCCCTCACAGTTTCACCAAATAACGTCTAGCCTAACGAAACTATTAATAATAGGGTCTGACTGCTTGCTAAGGAGAAACTGAAGATATTTCATGTCAATACTTATAGCCACTCACAAAAATCTGTTAAGATATATAATCATAGTACAGTTGTCAAAATTAGGAGATACAACACAAATCCAATATTATCATGTAATCTACAGTTCATGGAGTTTACCAATGCCCTTTTTGTGATTTGTTGTTGTACTCTGGAATCTAGTCTAAGATCATGTATGGAATACAGTTGCCATGTATCTCTGGGCTTTAATCTGGACCAGTTGCTGAGCTTTTATTTATTTATTTTTCCTGATTGTGGCATGTTTGAAGAATATAGGCTGGTTATTGCATAGAATGTCCCTCCTTTGAGGTACTGCATTTGTTTATGACTAGACCCAACGTACGCCTTTTGGGCAGGAATATGCTAGAAGGCAAGTGTCCTTGTCAGAGCATCACATCAGGGAGGCACGTGATGTCAGTCTGCCACATTCTGATGATGACCTTACTCTTAGGCAACGCACAGAGAAATCTTTAAGAGTAAATAAATGTAGGCCATTTATTTTCAAATGGTTCAAAAATAATAACCATGATCGTGGAAATCTGACAAAATGGTAATAGGTGATAAATTTGGGTCAACAGCACACTGGGTTTCTTTGTCCTGTTCTGATAACTCTACTGTAGGCTTGATATCATTTTTAAATAAAGCAGCTTAAAAATCTGACATATTAGAAAGCTGTCTTCAGTGTGTACAGATTGCTCTGGCACTTAGGGGCAGCACTGGTTTTGGGGGGATGCACTTTTTGTGAGTGAAGGCACTTCAACCGGCTTCTTGGTGATTCAAAGGCATTGCCTGGTCAAGGGGTTAGAGGTAGAGTCAGAGAAAAGCTAAGCTGCTTAGCATAATACAACAAAAGGATGATGTCCTTGAGTGGAGAAACTTACAGTGTTACCTTGATATGAGGCTTGCACTGGAGACCATGAAAAAGAATGTCCTGGAGGACAGAAGTGTTTCTTATAGAGATGAGTAACAGGCCCAAGAACAGAACAGAGTATCTGGCCCAAGACAGGACATGGGCAGGATTTCCCTAGAAGCCCAGTGGTTAGGACTGCATGCTTCCAATGCAGGGGGCGCCAGTTTGATACCTCATCAGGGAACTAAGATCCTACATGCCCTGTGGCATGGCCGGGGGTGGGGTGGGGCGGGGAAGACATCTAATTTTATTTTATTTTTTTATTATTTTTTAATTTTTTTTATTGTTTTTGCCATACATTGTCATGATATCACCACGGGTCCACATATGCTTTCCCTCCAGAACCCCCCTCCCTCCTTCCTCCCCCCCGGGAAATCTCGCTGTACCAGCCCCGAGCATCAATCCTGGGCTGGCAATTGATTAGACACATGACAATTAACATGCTTCAATGCCCTTCTCCCACATCCACAAAGTCCACGAGTCTATTCTATACATCTGCGTTCCCTTTGCTGTCTCGCATGTTGGGTTCTCGTCACCGTCCTTCCAAATTCCATATATATGCGTTAACATACTGCATTGTTGTTTTTGCTTCTGGCTTACTTCACTCTGGACAATGGGCTCCAGCCTCGTCCATCTGAGTAGAATTGCTTCAAATGAATTTTTTTTTAATGCTGAGTAATAGTCCATTGTGTATATGTACCACAGTTTCCTTATCCATTCGTCTAGGTTGCTTCCATGTCCTGGCTATTGTAGACAATGCTGCGATGAACATTGGGGTACACGTGGCTCTTTCAATTCTGGTCTCCTCAGTGTATATGCCCAGCAGTGGGACTGCTGGGTCATATGGCAGGTCTATCTGCAGCTTTTTAAGGAACCTCCACACTGTTCTCCATAGTGGCTGTACTAGTTTGCATTCCCACCAACAGTGTAAGAGGGTTCCCTTTTCTCCACATCCTCTCCAGCATTCATTGCCTGCAGACCCTTGGATGGCAGGACATCTAATTTTAAAAAAAGAAAAAGAGGACATGGGCAATAAGGGACTTTCCTGTTTATGGTAATAATCTGCAAGAACGGGGCCACACAATAATGATCGTTGGTTTTCCCTTTTCTATAGTGTCATTCCTTTATGTTGTTCCTCTGTCTTCACTACAGCTGATAAACCAGCATGACACAGCATCAGCCCTGAATTAATGGTCATCTTGAGGGATAAAGTGGAAGCTGGCCATGTGGTGAAATAGACTAGGAGGGCCTGAGGCAGCAAGGAGAAAAAAAGATGATGAGATGATCAGACATGAAAGGAAGAGCAGGAGACAATCAGGATACCAACAGTCTGAAAAATTCCTGGAAATATTTGGGAAAAGACACTCGGCTTCCAGGCATTCTCTGGTGTTTGAATTGTAGTGATTTGGCTGTTAAGGAGGAGAAGATTTCAGAACTCCAGAGAATGTGAGTATATATAGGAAAGTAGAGTTCATTGGCCACATGTGGGTCATGTACAATAAATGGTTAAAAAAATATGCTTGAGTGGTTTATGCAAGTCCAAAGGAAGAGTTGTTGTGCCTACCTTCTACTAAAACAAGCATCAGGAGAATAATGATTTTGTTAGGCAAAGTCATCCCTTGCATATCAGGTGGATCAAGAATGAGAATATTCCTCTGTGTGGACTTTCAAACTTTGCTAAATTAGGGACCATGCATAAAAATAAGAAGGCAGGTAATGACTATTTGATTTTAGCACAGTGAGATTATTAATTTGTGGTTACTTGTGAGATTTATTGTACTGCTTTCTTGATACTGAGACCTCAGGAATTTAAAAAGTCTCAGAAGCGCTACAACAAGAGTTCAAATGAACCATGAGGTTTTATTTTCTCACTGATGTGAGAAGACATCTGCACACACTGAACTTGAAACTACAGGCTAAAAATGTGAAACACTGTTGTCAGTTCAAGGAAGTGAAGATATTCAGACACAACTCAGACTGTTATATAATTCAGAGATCACATCTATTTCCCTTATTAAACTTCCCTGGATTCAATGGGTTCATGATTTTGAACAAAGCAAACATTTTTTGTGGAAATGAAACCATAATTTAAAAAAAAGATTTGATGACTCTGGATGATATTTAACATCTATTCAGTTGCCTTAGAAATTTAAATGTCTATGTCTATACACATATAATTGGGTAAATATCAGTCCTGAGAGTGTGATTCAGTTTTAAAAGCACTGATTGGGTTTTAAAAATAAAACATGCCCATCAAAGCTGATAGTGTTCATGGAAATATGTGGCTCTAGATGCTAAAACTCTCATAAAATATCTAGCAATATGGTGCAATGATGAACAATGTTTGGGTCTTAAGTGACTGTATAAAATTGCAATTATTAATGAAATGAAGTGAAAGTGTTAGTCGCTCAGTCATGTCCAATTCTTTGTGATCCCATGGACTACAGCCTGCTAGGCTTCCCTGTCCATGGAATTCTCCAGGCAAGAATACTGGAATAGATAGCCATTCTTTTCTCCAGGTGATCTTCCCAGCCAGGGATTGAACCCAGGTCTCCTGCATTGCAGGCATTAATGAAATAGCTGAAACTAAAGAGGCCCCATGAGCAATGCAAGCTCAGAGTCAAAATGAGGTATTCTCTAACTCGATCCATTTCCCCAGGATGGTTTAGCTTGTTAAATACCAGCATAGCAGGCACTGTTTTCATTACTCTCAAGATTTTCTTAACTCCCTCTCCTCCATTGCCTCCCAATATAGAGAATGAAAACAAAAACAAATAAAAACAAATACAAGGTCTCTGGAAGCTCCCAAACTTCCTCGCAAGTAGACTTTAAAATATAATCTTCCAGGACTTCCTTGGTGGTCTAGTGGTTGGGAATCCACCTGCTAAAACAGGGTACAGGGGATCGATCCCTGGTCCAGGAAGATTCCACCTGCCCGTGCAGTGACTAAGCCTGTGTGCCACAACTACTGAGCCCAGGTACCTAGAGACTGTGCTCCTCAGCAAGAGAAGGCACCCCATTGAGAAGCCCACACACCGCAATGAAGAGTAGCCTGCTGACTGCAACTAGAGAAAAGCTAGTGTATAGCAATGAAAACTCAGCATGGCCGAAAAATGAAAAATATCTTCCTGGAGCATGGAAGATGAAACATTACAGGGAAAAAATTTCCTTTTATTGAAAAAAACGGTAATAATAATGAAGTCAAGGATGATGTTAGTGAAAATGGTTGTCTTACGGACTGAATTGGGTTCCTCTAAAATCTGGGGGTGGGGGGGAGGGAGGCTTAAGAAGGAGGGAATTATTATACAAATAGCTGATTCATGGTGTTATACAGCAGAAATTAACACAACATTGTAAAGCACTATAACCCAATAATAAAATTTTTAAAAATAAATAAAAAATAAAGCTTATCTGTTATATCACTAACCCCCATTGTGACTGTATTTGGACTCAGGGACTTTAGGAGGTAATTAAGGTTACATGAGACCACAAGGATGGGGCCCTAATCTGATTGGACTGGTGTCCTCATAAGAAGACTTTGACACCAGAGAGCTTTCTCTTCTCCCCTGAGTGCAAGAGAAGAATCCATGTAGGATACAGTGAGGGAGCAGCAAGAGAAGCATCACCAGGAACCAACCTTGATGGCACCTTAAGACTTCTAAAGCCCTCGGAACTGTGCAAAAAAAAATTTTCACTTATTGAAGCTACACAGTCTGTGGTATTTTGTTTTAGCAGCCTGAGTAGATTAATACAGGCAGAATAAGGAAATCGGGAGGTTGTCCATGCCCAGAATCATTGAAAAATCTGGGGAAAAACTGTCAGCAGAAACCTCATCAGAACACAGGATGATAATGAAATGTTTACAGCAACAAGTGAATACTTAACTAAGAGACAGGCTATGAGAACACAGCAGGAGAGCTTTGTGGCAATTTAATTTACCTTAGTCCCACCCACCTCTGCAGGATGGCAGTGACTCTGAAGACAGCAGCCTGCATTTCCATGTGGGTACCTGGATGTAGAGGGACCAGAGCAGACCTTAATCCCAAGGAACATCATTTGTCTGTTTTGATTGGTCTAGGGGTTCCATGAAGGACTGGCACAAATGCTTGATTATCCTCTAAATCAGAGCTCTCTCAGAGTGGAGGAGGGGCCATGCAAAGATTCTCCCTCAAAAGCATTGAAAGGAAAGCCACTGTGATCTGGAGCAAAACATAATCACTGGGGCAAATGACAGAAACACTGACAGCCCAGCAGGAAAAGCTGGGTATGACATTCTTTGGGGAATAAAATTTTTGACAAGCTGCCTTGTAGACTGGGGAAACTAGAAGGCCACACTCATGTCCAGGGAAGGATGCATGCTCAAAAAAGACCTGAGAAAACCATATACTCCTACAAATAGCTGATCTTTATGCTCCGAGTAAGTAGAAAGCGAAAGTTTAGGCAGAATTGTAAATGGCATGATTGATGTATGAAGGATTATCCCAAGAGGGAGCCATTCTTCAAGGACTTGGAGAGTATATTTTCTTTCTATTTTTAAAAATTTGACTCCATCCAGGCTTTTAAGGAAATCTCTGTTCAATGACTAGCTGACCACTGAGTTGATGGAACAGAGACCTCATATAGCATTCATCGCAAAGAATACAGTCTTAACAAAAGTAGTTTAGAGAAGTCACTAAACAAACAACTACAACCCAAGGCAAGCAACAACAGATCCTGGAAGTGAGGCAAATAATCTAAATTAGTACAGGATAAGATTCAAAACGTCCAGTTTTCAACAAAATATTACAGGCATGTAAAGAAACAAGAAGGTATGGCTCAGATGAATGGATAAACAAGATGTGAGCTATATGCATTGAGGTAGGAGATAGATGGGCCCCAGGATGAACACTTTCTCCTCTGTGGACAGAAATTCCATAAAAGCAAGATGATGGAGGATGCTGGGCCCTGCAAAGATAAGAGATAAAAGACAACATATTTCTCATTCTTGAAGTCAAGGAGACCTCCCTGACTACACATACATAGAAAGGCTCCTTGGAGGTCAAAAGCGAGAGGGTGTTGTCACCTCATAGTAAGTGATTCGACTACCCGTAAGCCTCTTTGCTGGAATCTATCTTGGCTGAGAGACACACGTGCACGTGCACGCACACACACACACACACACACACACACATACACAGGAGGACCCTGAGACAAACCAAATACAGACTCAGGACCAGACAAAGCAAGATGATTGGTCAAGGGAAACCCGGAAGAAATGCCCATAAAAGTGATTCAAATTGCCACAAGGGTATGACTCAGTTACTCTGTCTGAGCCTGCCTGTGTGTTTAACCACACGTACTATACTCTATTTTTCCCTCCAATAAATATTTTACTTGTTTCACTGCTTTCCATCTTTGTAGGAATCCTCTTCTGCGCAGCCGAAGGGCCAGGGCCTTGTCACTGACCACTGGTCTAGGAGCTAGGATTCAGTGCTCTCAACACCGCAACCCAACCTCCATCTCTGGCTGGAAACCCAAGATCTGCTTCAAGCTGCTGCAGGATGATGCCACCCTAGATCAGTATGAGTTGGTGGTCAAAGGATACAAATGCCCAGTTATATGAATCAGTTCTGAGGATCTAATGTACAGCATGGAGACTATAATTAGCAATACTGTATCATATACTTGAAAGTTGTTAACAGAGTAGATCTCCAACATTTTCACTACGATAATTAAATATTAATTATGTGTGGTGACAGAGGTGATAATTAACCTTATTTAAGATAACTAATCTTAAACTTATACACCATTTTCAATTATATCCCAATAAACGTGGGGGAATAAAAAGATATGATCATCCTGGGGTAGAATGGGTCCTCAATTCAATACGACTAGTCTCCTTATTAGAAAAGGATGTGTGGGACTTCCCTGGTGGCCCAGTGGCTAAGACTCCACACTCCCAATGCAGGGGGCCTGGGTTCAAACTCCGGTCAGGGAACTAGATCCCACATGCTGTAACTAAGCAAGTGTGTCATAACTAGAGAAAACCATACACAACAGTGAAGACCCAGGACTTCATTATTCATAAACAATAAAAATTTTTTAAAAAGAAAAGGAGGTGAAGACACAAGGGAAGAAGATTATGTGATGACAGAGGCAGAAATTGAATTGCAGCCACTGCCAGCCTAGGGATACCAAGAATGGCTGGCAACTATCAAGAACTAGGACGAGGTGAGGAAGGAGTCTCCCCTCCTGGTTTCAGAGGGCTCATGAATCTGCTGATAACTTGATTTAGGAATTCTCATTTCCAGAACCGGGAGACAATAAATTTTCGTGGTTTTAAGCCACCCACTTCGTGGTACTACTTTGTTCAGGCAGTCCAAGGAAATTCACACATGCTCCCTGTAGAGAAAACATGTTCCAAGGCCTGGAGGCAAGAGAGAGAATGACTCAGGCACCTGTGAAGAGTTCAGTGTATTTAAAGTCGAGAGAGAGAGGTGGGTCATGCCAATAAATGAGGCTGGCTAGATAAACAAGTAGGGCCCAGATTATGCAGGAGTTTGTAATTTATCCTAAAGGTAAAGAAAATTTTCATTGAATGGTTAAAGAGATGGGTAAGATGAGCAGATTTATGTGTTATAAGAGTACTATTACTTCAGTAGGAAATGGATTGGAAGGGACCACTGTAGGCAGGAATAAAAGTGAAGCGGCCACAGAATTTGTCTAGATGAATATAATAAATTGGCTACTACTGTTTAATAAAATGCCCCAAACCCAGTGGCTTAAAATAACATGCAATATTATTTCAGCGAATTTGTGGATCAGTTGGAGAAGACTCTTGAGAGTCCCTTGGACTCCAAGGACATCCAACCAGTCCATCTTAAAGGAGGTCAGTCCTGGGTGTTCATTGGAAGGACTGATGTTGAAGCTGAAACTTCAATACTTTGGCCACCTGATGCGAAGAACTGACTCATTTGAAAAGACCCTGATGCTGGGAAAAATTGAAGGTGGGAGGAGAAGGGAACGACAGAGGATGAGATGATTGGATGGTATCACTGATTCAATGGACATGAGTTTGGGTAGTCTCCGGGAGTTGGTGATGGACAGGGAGGCCTGTCATACTGCAGTTCATGGGGTCGCAAAGAGTCGGACATGACTGAGTGAATGAACTGAACTGAACTGAACGGATAGATGATTAATATAGGCTGGGCAAGTTAGGAGTCAGCTGATCTAGAATGGGCTTGCCTGGTCATGGTTCCACACCTTGTGTTTTTCATCCTCCTCCTAGGAAAGGTAGGCAAACCTGGACACATCCTTCTTATATGGAAGTGGTGCAGGAGAGCAAGCCCAACCAGACAGGCTCTCTTTCAAGCTTCTGGTAACATCCCATGGAGTAAAGCACACATGGCTGAGCTCAGTTTCAAAGGGGAGGAAATACATGTCATCCCTTGATGGGGGGGAGCTGAAAAGTCACATGACAAAGGCTGTGCACATAGGGAGGGGTGATGAGTTGAGGCCATTAAAGCGTCCTCCCTGTCACGTATGATTCTATCCATCATGATGTCAGGGTGGCCTCCAAGTACACCACCAGGCAAGTTATATAAGAGGGCACAGCAAAGAAAGACCCGCTGGCCATATGAAAAAGCTTGAATCACAGAGTTCATCAATAAACCTCAGAACACACAGCAAATAGTGAGGGAAAAGAGATGAGGACACTGAATACAGGGTGCAAACAAGCAGAAATACTGTGCTTCCTGAATCCTGGAACACACAGTAGGCGCACATCTGGTCTCTCTATGTCCCTGCTGCATCAGCCTTCCCTGCCAATGGTGCACTTAAAGCACCAGCATTGAGGTTGGAGCCAGGGGTCCACAGAGAGAAGGAGCCTGGGGACCAATGACACATACCTTCTCTGAGAAATGCAGAGACAAGCACACGTGGCAACAGCTGTCACCTGTTGATAAGTCTGCTGAAGAGCTAAAGGGTTTATTTGTATTTCTTAAGCAGGGGCCAGAATCAGTGTCACCAATGGGTGACTGAATGAAGATTCTGTAAGTGTGTATTGTTGCATAATCCTGATATAAAAATAGTCTGCCTCATGGACCTCATGTTATTTATCATATATACCCAGAGTAATAGCGTTTCCTCCTCCTTCCATCCTTTTCATTATGCATGCGTGTCTGCATGTGTGTATTTGACAGGTTTATTGATTTTTATTATTTTTATTGGAGTATAGTTGCTTTATAATGTTGTGTTAGTTTCTGCTGTACAGCAAAGTGAATCATTTATATATAGCAGTTCAGTCGCTCAGTCATGTCCGACTCTTTGCGACCCCATGAATCACAGCACGCCAGGCCTCCCTGTCCATCACCAACTCCTGGAGTCCACCCAAATCCATGTCCATCAAGCCAGCGATGCCATCCAGCCATCTCATCCTCTGTCTTCCCCTTCTCCTCCTGCCCTCAATCCTTCCCAGCATCAGGGTCTTTTCCAATGAGTCAACTCTTCACATGAGGTGGACAAAGTATTGGAGTTTCAGCTTCAACATCAGTCCTTCCAATGAACACTCAGGACTGATCTCCTTTAGGATGAACTGGTTGGATCTCCTTGCAGTCCAAGGGACTCTCAAGAGTCTTCTCCAACACCACAGTTCAAAAGCATAAATTCTTTGGTGCTCAGCTTTCTCCACCATCCAACTCTCACATCCATACATGACCACTGGAAAAAGCATAGCCTTGACTAGATGGACCTTTGTTGGCAAAGTGATGTCTCTGCTTTTCAACATGCTGTCTAGGTTGGTCATAACTTTCCTTCCAAGGAGTAAGTGTCTTTTAATTTCATGGCTGCAATCACCATCTGCAGTGATTCTGGAGCCCCCCAAAATAAAGTCTGTCACTGTTTCCACTGTTTCCCCATCTATTTGCCATGAAGTGATGGGACCAGATGCCATGATCTTAGTTTTCTGAATGTTGAGCATTAAACCAACTTTTTCACTCTCCTCTTTCACTTTCATCAAGAGGGTTTTTAGTTCCTCTTCACTTTCTGCCATAAGGGTGGTGTCATCTGCATATCTGAGGTTATTGATATTTCTCCCAGCAATCTTGATTCCAACTTGCTCTTCTTCCAGCCCAGTGTTTCTCATGATGTACTCTGCATATAAGTTACATAAGCAGGGTAACAATATATAGCCTTGATGTACTCCTTTTCCTACTTGGAACCAGTCTGTTGTTCCATGTCCAGTTCAAAGTGTAGCTTCCTGACCTGTATACAGGTTTCCCAAGAGACAAGTCAGATGGTCTGGTATTTCCATCTCTTTCAGAATTTTCCACAGTTTATTTTGATCCACACAGTCAAAGGCTTTGGCATAGTCAGTAAAGCAGAAGTAGATGTTTTTTCTGGAACTCTCTTGCTTGTTCGATAATACAGCGGATGTTGGCAATTTGATCTCTGGTTCCTCTGCCTTTTCTAAAACCAGCTTGAATATCTGCAAGTTCACGGTTCACATATTGCTGAAGCCTGGCTTGGAGAATTTTGAGCATTACTTTACTAGCGTGTGAGATGAGTGCAGTTGGGCGGTAGTTTGGCATTGCCTTTCTTTTAGATTTCCTTCTGATTTAGGTCACCACAGAGCAAGGAGTGGAGTTCCCTGTGCTAAATAGGTTCTCACTAGTTATCTGTTTTATACATAGTAGTGTATATTTGTCCTTCCATCCTGTTTTATCTATATTTACACAGATATGCACTACTCACTTTACATTTCTTATGTTTTTCAGGTTAATAACTTACTGCTATGGACTGAATTACATGCCCTCCCTCCTCATTCATATGCTGAAGCTCTAACTCCCAATGGGAGTGTATGAGGAGACAGGGCTTTTAGGAGAAAATGAAGGTTAAATAAGATCATAAAGGTGGGGTGTCTAGTCTGATAGGACTGGCCTCGTTATAAGAAGAGCAAGAGAGAAAGAGGGAGATCTGTCTTTTTCGATGCAAACACACAGAGGAAAGGCCAGGTGAGGACACACCAGAAAGATGGCCGTCTACAAACCAGGAACTCAGGCCCAACAAGAACCCGGTTACCTTGGCATGGCCAGTCTGCAGAGCTATGAGAAAACCAATTTCTGCCAACTAAACCCCTGGTCTATGGTATGTGGTTAATGCACCCTGAGCTGCTGAGACACTTCTCCATACCTAACTGGTGGCATTTTCTTATCTTTTACACAGAATTGAATCTTCTCCATAAGTACAGCAGCCTGAAATCACTCCACCTCTTTGAGAGGCGGGGTGATGTGAGCGACAGCAGACTATACAGGACAGCATGGAACAGCAACAGGAGGACTTGGAAGTCATACTGCCAGGATTTGCCACCTGCGGGGTGAGCTGCATGAGACTGAGGGACAGGGAGGAGTGGAGGTTGACCCCGGGGTGCCGGTGTGGGTAGCAGTTTAACGGTGCCACCATCCCCTGGAGAAAAGCGGGAGGAAGAACAGTTCCTCAGTGGAGAAGGTAAGGAATCCGGTTTCCCACAGGCCTGAGTGTAGGTGGGGGGGAGGGGAGATGAGATCTCGGGGCGGAGGCACTGGCTGCTCAGTCAGATGAGCAAGTGTGGAGCTCAGGACCTCGGTCTGCCTGGAGACACAGGTGTGGGCGTCATCAGCAGAAGGTAGAGTAGGAAGCTACAAAAGGTCACGGGAGAGGGCAGCAGTGAGTGAGGAGGAGGGGGGTCTCACGACATGGGCTTCTTGGAGACCTGGGTTCGGAGGAGGGCAGAAGAGGAGAAGACTGAGATGCAGACAAGGAAAGGCAGGTGGAGAGGAGGGGCCACACCTGCAACAGCGGCCTCGCAGCCACTGAGTCCCAGGTACCTGGCATCTGATGTGAGGGTATTAAGTGCGATGCAGACTGACAAGGGACCCAGATTCAGCAGTGAGGATGCCGTGAATGACCTCAGATGTGGTCTCAGCGGACAGCAAGGAGGGCCCTAGACATAACAGATTGGGGTGAGGAGTAGCACCACCTCAAAATATCGCCTGTGAGGGGAAGAGAGCGGGTGGCTGGAATGGAGAAGACATGTGGACACCATGTGGATCTGGTTCCATTTTGTTTTCAAATAGGAGCCTGTACACATGGTGAAGAAGGAGCCAGGCAGGACACTGGGAGGAGCCACACGGAGGCTCTTTGATGGCGCCAGGTTTCTGGGCACAGGGCAGGAGGGAGATGGGAGCAGCCTTGGTCGGGAGGGGCCTCTTTTGTAGGAGGAGGGACAGGAACCCACAGGCAGGAACGTCTGCAGGGCTGGGAGCAGGAGGCCCAGGACTTCCTCTTTGTGGTTTCCATTTTCTTTTGTGAAAGAGCAGGGAAGGTCTTCTGTTGAAAATGAAGTGGTAGATGGATGTTTCAGGACGGTGATGAAACTTTTCAGGTTCCGTGTCTGCTGTTCCAAAGTGGGGCTTGACTGCAGACGCCAAAATGATTGCAGAGACCTAAGAGCCCAGTGAGGTTGGAGATCTTAAGCCAATAGCGGTCTGAACAGTGGGTAATGGTCCTGGCTCTCCTTACCAATCCATGTGCATGTGTAGAGGAAGCAGGCAGTGCAGGGGACTGGGCCTGGGTTGTGCTGGCAGAGGGCACAGGAGGACAGTGTGAGGGGACTCAGGACACGTGCAAGAGAACACGCAAGTGGCAGATGGTGGCGTCTAAGACAGGCATAATACCAGGATGGGAACAACAGAGGGAAACAGCCAGAGAGTCGGGAAGAAACCAAAGGTCTGGATGAGGCTGAAGGACCGTCGTCTGGGTGTGAATGAATCAGGGACAGAGAGGAGGTGGTGTTCTGAGGGACCATGTCTGCAATGGAGATTTTAAACAGGACGCACTTCTGAGAGGTGATGGGCTCCAGATTGGGGCCTGGGGGCGTGGGTGGCTGAAATGGAGGGGGCAAGATTTCTGGATGAGAAAGCAAAGGAAGAGTGAGGCAAGGTTCTGGATCCAGGGGAGTTACCGGAAGGAAGGCCCTCCACTCATTACAAAGGGGTTTATTGAAATTACCCAGAATTTGTTTAAATTCTGACCTTCCTATTACCAGAGCTTCTGCAATCCACTTAGCCTCTCTTAGTCTCAGTTTCCTTATCTGTATAATGGAAGAGAGGTATTAATACCTAGCTCATTGGGTTGGTGGGAAGATGAAGGTACATGATGCATATAGCACAGTGTGTGACACGTGGGGACTGCGTGATGTGTGAGTTACCGCCCTTTTAAAATGTGGTCCAAAGAAGAGAAGAGTGTTCTAGGTGCAGTCAGACTGGTCAAGAGGGAAGGGGGATCCTGACTTCCATTGTTTTGGAGATAGTATGTCTATGGTGTAATCCTAGACCAAATGTGTTACCCTTTCAAAGACTTGCCTCACATTACTGGCTCACACAGAAGTGTGCAATCAACTTCAACTCAGAGATCATCTTAATGTAAACTACAGCAACTGAGTAGATGTAGCTGATAAAAAATATCTGGCTGGTATGAGGCAATTCCATTCCTGGCCATATACCCAGACACAATTCTAATTCAAAAAGATACATGCAGCCGTACCTTCATAGCAGCATTGTTTACAATAGCCAAGACATGGAAACAACCTAATGTCCATTGATAAATGAATGGATAAAGAAGATGTGGTACATATATACAATTGAATATTATTCAACCATTAAAAAGAATAAAATAATGCTATTTGCAGTAACATGGATGGACCTAGAGATTATACATATTAAGAGAAGTCAGAAAGAGAAAGACAAATATTATATGATATCACTTATATATGGAATCTAAAATATGACACAAATGAACTTATCTGCAAAATAGAAACAGACTCACAGATGTAGAGAATAGACTTGTGGTTGCCAAAGGGGAAAGGGGGTGAGGGATGGATAAATTAGAATTTGGGATTAGCAGATAGACACTACTATGTATAAAACAGATGAACAACAAGGTCTTACTATAAAGCACAGGAAACTATTGATATATTCAATATCCTGTAGTAAAACATAATGGAAGATAGCATGAAAAAGAATATATATGTTTATGTTATATATTTATATGGGCTTCCCTGGTGGCTCAGCTCTAAAGAATCCGCCTGCCAATGCAGAAGATGCAGGAGACGTGGGTTCAATCCCTGGGTCAGGAAGATCTCCCGGAGAAGGAAAGGGCAACTCACTCCAGTATTGCTTGTCTGGAAAATCCCATAGACAGAGGAGACTGGTGGGCTACAGTCCATGGGGTCGCAAAGAGTCAGACATGACTTAGCGACTAAACAACAACATATATAACTAAATAACTTTGTTATACACAAGAAACTAACACAACATTGTAAATCAACTATGTTTGTGTGTGTGTGCTCAGTTGCTTCCTAGTGGTGCTGTGGTTAGGACCCTACACTCTCACTGCCAAGGGCCCAGGTTCCATCCCTGGTCAGGGACTAACCCATCTGCAAATGATGGTGCTGCTGCCCTGTAGACAGATCCCTGGAACTGATGATAGAAATGTGGTGTAGACAGCACTAGTCATTTGAATTGACTCATCCATGCCTTACTTGGAGATCACTTGATTTTAAGATGGCCAAAGACTCTTGAGAGTCCCTTGGACTGCAAGGAGATTCATCCAGTCCATCCTAAAGGAGATCAGTCCTGGGTGTTCATTGGAAGGACTGATGTTGAAGCCAAAACTCCAATATTTTGGCCACCTGATGCGAAGAGCTGACTCATTGGAAAAGATCCTGATGTTGGGAAAGATTGAAGGCAGGAGGAGAAGGGGACGACAGAAGATGAGATGGTTGGATGGCATCACCGACTCAATGGACATGAGTTTGGGTAAACTCTGGGAGTTGGTGATGGACAGGGAGGCCTGGCGTGCTGCGGTTCATGGGTTCACAAAGAGTTGGACATGACTGAATGACTGAACTGAACTGAATACAGGTATGGGACGGAAATCAACATTTCTTGACATCAAGCACTGGCAGGGTCTGTAATAGATGGTCTGCATTCATGAATTTAATACAGTCCTCATATCAAGATTAAGATGTGTTTCTTTTTATCCCCATTCTACAGATGAGTGTGGTAAGAATTAGAAAAACCAACTATTCCACCTAAATTCTTACGGTGGTAGGAACAGAGGTAGGATTCAAATTTAGGTTGATCTGAAAAGCATCATTATTATTATCATTTATTTATTTATTTAATTTTTTCTTTACATTATCGTGTTGGTTTTGCCATACATTGACATGAATCTGCCATGGGGGAAAAGCATTATTATTACATTTGATTATACGAAGCAAGTGAGTCTGGACCAGTATTGTACAATATGGTAGCTACTAGTCACATGTGGCTTTTTAGATTTCATTATTTAAATTTAAATACAATTTGGAATTTCTCAGTTACACTAGTCTTGTCTCAAGTGCTCAACAGCCACATGTGCTAGGAGATTTGGCACTGGATAGCACAGAAGCACAACACTCTCATCATCACTGAAATGTCTGTTCTCCAGTGCTGGTCTAGAATGAACAGGCCCTGACATGCTTTACTTCATAATTACTTCCTTTCACTGTCAAGATGTTTTTCAGAAAGTCATAAAACTAGAAACTAATAAACATGTAATTGGTAGGTAAAATTTCATCACTATACTTTTGCAATCTTGTTTTAAATTATGAAAGATAAATACCTAGAAATGCATATAACATAAACACAGGATTTAACGAATAATGTTAAAGTGGATTCCCACATAAACACCAGCAGGGTTAAGAAACAACACAGTCAGGCCTCTGGTTTCCCCGCTTGGTGTCCCTTCCTAATCATCGTCAAACCCGTTTGACTCTGGGGTAACCATTTGTCTGATGTTATGTAATGATTACTTCTCTTTATAATTTTACCATCTATAGATGTAACTGTAAACCACAGAGTTTAGTTTTGCCTTTTAAAATTTTTATATAAGCCGAATCATGAATATATCTTCCTTTTCATCTTGCTTATGTTTAACATGATGTTAATATGTTTCATCCATGTTACTGTTTATAGCTATAGTTCATTCACTTTCTTTGCCATATACATAATATTCCCATTGCCTAATTATGCCACAACTTATTTATCTCTTCTATCTTTGAGAACCATTTGAGTTGTGTCCCATTTTTGACTACTGGAAATGTTTTTCTCCTCTGAAGAAAAAATGCAAGCTTTTCCCTTATGTCAAGATGAGACTCAGGTTAGCAGCAGTTTACAAGCATTTTGGACCATAGCTACAACAAGAATCTATTTTATACTGTGACTCACTACCCTCATAAACGTATAGAACTGAAACAAAAATGCCCCCAGAGAATAACTGATTTGATATGTTCTAGGCACTCTGATCATTTCCCTTGTATTCAACTCT
This sequence comes from Antilocapra americana, assembly GCA_007570785.1. NCBI lineage: Eukaryota > Metazoa > Chordata > Mammalia > Artiodactyla > Antilocapridae > Antilocapra > Antilocapra americana. The sequence goes on from ML664662.1 coordinate 3,745,445, forward strand.
GGCCTATTTTATTTTTTAAACAAAATTCTGGTTGTGACACATGAAACTGATTTTGGGATCCATTAGTGGTTTATAGCTACAGGTGGAAGAATTCTAGAAACTGCCTTATGTGAGACATGGGTGGAAACATGAGGCTAGCAGGGCCCTTCCAGAGCAAGCCCTCCATGGTTTCCATGATGACCCATTTTTCAGGCCAACACGATCTACCGTGTAGTGAACCAACGCTGTCACGGCCACCTACTCCTTCCTCTCTGCAGCAGCATGGGGCTGGGAATGCAGCACACAATGCAGCAGCAGGCAGGTGGGCCCCGTCATCAGCGCTCCAGAGAGACTCCAGGCCTGGCTCTGTAGGAAGCCTCGTGGCCTAGGAATGGTTTATCCATGCATCCTGCCCTGGCTAGCGAGGCGCTGAGCCCTTCCCTCATGTCAGAGAAGTTCTCCATGCAGGAGCTGCCCCTCTGCAGGGTGTGGAAGAATTCCTGGTGACCCAGAGAGCCGCACCTCAGCTCTGACTCAGAGGACAGGGGTCCCCGTAGGTCAACCTTTGGGTTCCCGTCCTTCCTAAGTTCCCCCTCTCTCCTTCCCAAGTTTAGGGGCTTTCCTCAGCCCTGCAGACGGTGAGTGTCAGCACCCTCTCCATGTGCCCAGCTACCATTCCCACAAGGCTGCCCTGCTCGTCTGGGTACCACAGGGCGCTTTCCTAGCTCGCTGGAGCCGGGGCCCCAGAGGGGAAGACCACAGACCACAGCCTTTCTAGAGTGGCAGGTCGAGTTGCCAGATCTGATTTTTCTGCAGAGTCGTGAGCTGTGGGTAGGGAGGGGGAGGGACAGCTGGGAATTGTGGGTGTGGGGTGGGTGTGAGGGTGGCGGCCTTGTTCCACTTTTAGCTGCTGAAGCAAGAACATGTGATGTCCTGGGGGACCTCCAGGGAGTGGGAGGGTAAGAGGGAGGGTTTTCAAGTCAGTGACCTGGACTCAACCCCAGCTCCTCCATTCTGGGGCTGCATGACTTTGACTGATGGTTTAACCTCAGCCATGGTCCACAAGTGTCACCGCCACAGTTCAGTCCTGTTCTGAAGGTGAAATGAGATAATGCCCGTGAATCACTGAGCACACGGGACGGGCTCACTTGTGGAGGCAGCTGTTACTAAGCACCTGGCTATTATTGTCAGCATACTGGGGAGGAGGAAATGGTGCAGGGGCCTAGGCGGTGGTTCTGGGAAGCAGCTGAATGCAGGTGTGGGGCTTGGGAACACCACATACACTGCACCTGAACCCACAAGCTTGCACTATCTGGCAAACATGGGTTTGTCTTGCTGGCCTGTTGGTTACCACAAACTTCAAGGAAGGTCGTCCTGGGAAGGACTCTGAAGCCATGGAGAGTGTCTGGGTGGCCATGGAACATCAGGATTGGTCCCCGTGGCCCAGCTGTGGGCTTGGAGTGCAGAGGAGGGGTGAGATTGGCTTGGAGAGACCAGTGGAGCATTTGCCTTTTCTGCCCTGTTAGTGATTTACTGCAGGTATTTAGTGATTAAACCTTTAATTTCCAGGATGTTCAAGGTGGTTCTTTTAAAAAAACATTATATGCACCCCAGTATTGTTACCTGGATAATCCCGTAGACAGAGGAGCCTGGCGGGCTACAGTCCATGGGGTCACAAAGAGTTGGACATGACTGAGCCACTAACACTTTCACCATTCCTGGTCAACACCTTGCTGGGTGGTATGGAAACCTCAACCAGACTTCTAGGAGGCCACAGTTACACAGTGCATATTGAGGAGGTGGTGAGATGTGTAATGGAGGTGAGTCAAGCAGTAGAGGGGAAAAGAAACAGAAGGAAAAAAACAGCCAGTCACAGGACAAGGGAAGTAACTTGTGCTACTTCTGAAACAGCGTTGGAAGTTCAGGCCAAGCCCTAGTGCAAGGCAACTGCTAATAAACTGTACCCGACTGGACAACACTGCCACCTGGTGGCCAGGATCTTGCGACCATTGTCGTGCCTGTGAGGTCGCTTCATCTGTGGCCAACTCTTTGTGACCCCATGCACTGTAGCCTGTCAGGCTCCTCTGTCCATGGAATTCTCCAGGCAAGAGTACTGGAGTGGGTTGCCATGCCTTCCTCCAGGGGATCTTCCCAACCCAGGGATCGAACCTGGGTGTCTTATGTCTCTTGCACTGGCAGGAGGGTTTTTTTTTTTTTTAATCGCTAGTGCCATCTGGGAAGCCTGACCATCAAGAGGTTTCTTGGAAAATTACATAACAAACAGTGTTTGAAAAATGCGAGGAAATGGGTGAATGGATAGAAACTTTTAAATATTTTAAATTTCATGTTTTGTCATGTGTATGTAAATGTGTGCTTGGGGTATTCAAGCCAGAGGGTAGGAGAAGTGGGATTATAAGGTAAATGTGCATCCACTTTTTATAGCTGGAATTTACTGAATGCTCACAACATGCCAGGCACTAGTCTAATTCTTCAGTGTGTATTATTTCATTTATACTCCTCACACCAACCATATGAGATAATACAATTATACCCCCATTTTACATTTGTGGAAACTGAGGCACACAGAGTAAATGCACCAAGCCCAAAGTCAGGAACTGGCAGTACAAAAGTTTCAACTTACACAGTTTAGCACAGAGCCCACTGTATATATCTGACAAATAAAGGAAGCCAGAGATTGAATTTAAGTTTCAAAGATTTGAAAAGTAAGCAAATAGAGAACATTTATTTTTTCCGCAAGGAAATCAATCCACAAATATGGACTGAGCCCCTTCTCTGTGCGCCCTACTGTGCTAGCACTGTAGGGGCTGTGAGTCTGATATAGGATACAGTCTCTGCCCTCCAGGAGCTCACAGTCAGTTTGGGAAAATAAAATATACACAGAGGACACAATCAGAAAACAATATAAAGGACGTCCCTGGTGGTACAGTGGATAAGATTCTGCTTGCTAATGCAGGGGATATGGGTTCAATCCCTGGTCTGAGAAGATCCTGCAAACTGTGGATCAACTAAGCCCGTGGGCCACAACTACTGAAGCTTACATGCCTAGAGCTTGTGCTCTGTAACAAGAGAAGCCACTGCAAAGAGAAGCCTGTGCATTGCAATGAAGAGTCACTCCTGCTCGCTGCAACTAGAGAAAGCCCATGCAGCATCAAAGATCCAGTACAACTAAAAATATAGATCAGCAAAAAACAGAGTGAATCCTGAGTTCTCATCTCAAGACAAAAATGTGTGTGTGTGTGTGTATGTGTGTGTGTGTTTAAAGGAAACAATATATAATCTCAACAGGCCATGTTGTGCATTGTGCAGGTATAGGTAATGGACAGAAGGAATTAAAAGGCAGTAGTGAGCGAGGCTAAGGAGTGAGGGTGGAAGCATTTCACAATAAATCAAACTAGGTTAATGGAAGTGTTTAGAATTCTAAAGAGCCTGAAGCAAGGACTTGGACTCCACAGAGACAGATTAAATTCTGTTGGGAGTAGGAGACTTAATGATTGATAGTTAACCCAACTGAATTGTCTTCTGGCACATACATTTACTTTTAAAATATTGTACTCCAGCTCTTTCTGATAAGTCTTTGGTAGTGAGACATCCTGGGCCTCCCATGTCAAAAGAATATTTTCTTAGAGCTCTTTGTCTTTATGTCTCTCAAGAAGAGAAGCGGGGAGCGTGCAGAGGGGAAGGGTCCTCATGGAGGGAGAGAAGAGGTTAAGAAGATGAACTCTGTCTGTCATACAGAGTGAAGTAAGTCAGAAAGAGAACAACAAATATCGTATATGAGCGCATATATGTGAAATCTAGAAAAACTGTACAGATGATCCTAGCTGCAGGGCAGGAACAGAGATGCAGACGTAGAGGATGGACATGTGGACACAGGTGGAGAAGGGGAGGGTGGGACAAACTGAAAGAGTAGTGCTGATATATATACACTACCATGTGTTAAACAGCCAGTGGGAAGCTGCTATATAGCACAGGGAGCTCAGCTCGGTGGTCTGTGATGACCTACAGGGGTGGGATGTGGGTGAGGGTGAGTCTGAGGAGGAGGAGGAGGAGTCTCCCTGAGGAGAGCGACTCAAGAGGGAGGTGATATATGTATACTTAAAGCTGATTCATGATGTTGTACAGCAGAAACTAACACAATATTGTAAAACAATTATCCTCCAATTAAAAATTTAAAAAATAAAGAAAATAGGCTCTGGAGCCCGATCTAGATTCAAATCCCTAGCTGACCCTGACAGATGTGTGACTTTTGGCAAGTTTTCTGTGCCTGTTTTCTCTGTGAGGTTGTGATCAGGATTAAGATGACTTAATTCATGTAAAGCATAGGATCTGGTCCTCAGTAAACTGCTCCTATGTAATTATACTAAGAGTAATAATCATATCTGAAAATGCACATTAGTGGACTTTCTCTGTTGTGTTTCCACGTGGCTGACCCTGTCTCTAGTTACCCTGAGGCAAAATAGGCCTGAGATGGCAGAATGGAGGGATGTGACTGAGGCTAGCATCTAAGAGAGGAGGGTAGTGTTTCCATTTGAGGTTGGAGAAGTGATTTTTTTGAGTTGAAGCCAAGATCTCGAGACCCAGGCTTTGCTGTGAGAACCATTTTCTAAGTTTTTTGGTTCTCACTGAGCACATCAAAAGCAAATCTGAGAGACTTCCCTGGTGGCCCAGTGGCTAAGACTCTGCCCTCCCAAGGCAGGGGGCCTGGGTTCTATTGCTGGTCAGGGAGCTAGATCCCACGTGTCACAACTAAAGATCCTGTGTGCTGCAACTAAGGATCTTGTGCAGCCAAATAAATAAATAAAATCTTAAAAAAACAAACAAATAAAAAAAAGAAAATCAAATCCTAAAGGACTGAGGCCACATTGCTCTGGCAGAAAGAGAAGATACTAGTTTAGCCTGGGTCACCTAGTACAGACTTTCTGCCCCACAGAAAGGCAGGTCATGTGAGTGAAGAAGTGGGCGGTGGGCCCTAGGAGTGGGGATTGAGGGAAGAGGCAGTCTGCTGCATGTTGAAGGCCCTCCCCTCACTTCAGCCTGGGAAGGGACAAATGGAATCAGTTGAGAGATTCGGGGCTTGTACTTCTCTTCCCATTGTTGACTCTATGAGTGACACTTGTTCAAGGCCCAACCTAATCATGAGTAACCAAGGAGGAGTTGAGGTCACACAGAGAGGGCAGAGAGGGGCCCTCCGGTGTGGCCATAGGGATCCAGAAGCCCAGCCTTGCTGGGGAGGTGGGACGTGAGGCTGAGGCCAAAAGCCTTCAATGAGCCTTCTGTGGAGCAGCCAGGTTGCAGGCCCCAAAAGAGAGAATGGGGTGGGCTCCAGGGTTGGCAACTCACAGCGAGAAGATGAATGCCAAGGAAGGCAGCAGAGGACTGGCCCTATCCATGGCAGACCTGGGCAACAGAACCCAGCAGAAGATGTCGGGCCCAGGTGTGAGCTAACACTGGCCCAGCCTGGCCCAGGACCAGCCTCAGGCCAGAGGGTTCGGCTGTCCCTCTGCCATGAGGTCAGTGCACACAGTGTCTCTCCCATATTAGTGTCTTTCCTTGACTCCATCTTAGTAAAGGAGGAGGGCAGGGATGATATTCTGAAAGACAGCATTTTATGGATAAAAAAGATGGGGGACAAACTCCCAATCTATCCTTGGCACTCTTCCCCCTGGCAACCAGAAGCTCATTTTCTAAGTCTGTGAGTCTGTTTCTGTTTTGTAAATTAAGGTCATTTGTATCTTTTTAGAAAAACACCAGAGATCAAATCATCAACATCCGTTGGATCATTGAAAAAGCAAGACAGTTCCAGAAAAACATCTATTTCTGCTTTATTGACTATGTCAAAGCCTTTGACTGTGTGGATCACAACAAACTACGGAAAATTCTGAAAGAGATGGGAATACCAGACCATCTGACCTGCCTCTTGAGAAATCCGTATGCAGGTCAGAAAGGAACAGTTAGAACTGGACACAGAACAATAGACTGGTTCCAAATAGAAAAAGGAGTACGTGAAGGTTGTATAGTGTCACCCTGCTTATTTAACTTACATGCAGAGTAAGGACATCATGAGAAACGCTGGGCTGGAAGAAGCACAAGCTGGAACCAAGACTGCTGGGAGAAATATCAATAACCTCAGATATGCAGATGACATGACACTTATGGCAGAGAGTGAATAGGAACTAAAGAGCCTCTTGATGAAAGTGAAAGAAGAGAGTGAAAAAGTTGGCTTAAAGCTCAATATTCAGAAAACTAAGATCATGGCATTCAGTCCCATCACTTCATGGCAAATAGATGGGGAAACAGTGGAAACAGTCTCAGACTTTATTTTTGGGGGCTCCAAAATCACTGCAGATGGTGACTGCAGCCATGAAATTAAAAGACGCTTACTCCTTGGAAGAAACGTTATGACCAACCTAGACAGCATATTAAAAAGCAGAGACATCACTTTGCCAACAAAGGTCCACCTAGTCAAGGCTATGGTTTTTCCAGTGGTCATGTATGGATGTGAGAGTTGGACTATAAAGAAAGCTGAGCAACAAACAATGGATGCTTTTGAACTGTGGTGTTGGAGAAGACTCTTGAGAGTCCCTTGGACTGCAAGGAGATCCATCCAGTCCATCCTAAAGGAAATCAGTCCTGAATATTAATTGTAAGGGCTGATGTTGCATCTGAAACTCCAATACTTTGGCCAATTGATGCGAAGAACTGACTCATTTGGAAAGACCCTGATGCTGGGAAAGATTGAGGGCAGGAGGAGAAGGGGACGACAGAGGATGAGATGGTTGGATGGTATCACCAACTCAATGGACATGAGTTTGAGTAAACTCCAGGAGTTCATGATGGACAGGGAGGCCTGGCATGCTGCAGTCCATGGAGTTGCAGAGAGTCAGACACGACTAAGTGACTGAACTGTGAAAAACACAGATTTTCCATATTTGAGTCTTCTGTACAAATTATAAGGAAAAATTAAAATTTGTAAATTTATTAAATACATATGAAAATTAAAACATAAAAAGGATGTGGTATATATAGATATACACACACACATATATACACACTACTATTTGGCCATGAAAAAGAATTGGAATAATGACATTTGCAACAACGTGGATTGACCTAGAGATCGTCATACTAGGTGAAGTAAGTCAGAAAGAGAAAGACAAGTATCATATGATATCACATATATGGAATCTAAAATATAACACAAATGAACTTGTCTATGAAATAGAAAGAGACTCACAGACATAGAGAATATACTTGTGGTTGCCAAGGAGGAGGCGACTGATGGAGAGGGATAGACAGGGAGTTTGGGGTTAGTAGATGTAAACTGTTATATATAGGATGGATAAATAACAAGGTCCTTCTGTATAGCACAGGGAACTATATTCAGTAACCTGTGATAAACCATAATGGAAAAGAATATGAAAAAGAATATATATATATA
>ML664662.1:3752982-3785054 GCA_007570785.1 Antilocapra americana
ATATATATATATATATATATATATATATATATATGTATGTATGTATAACTGGAGTCACTTTGTAGTACAGCACAAATTATCACAACATTGTAAAACAACTATACTTCAATAAAATAAATTTAAAGAAAAAATATTAAATGAAATACAAAGCATTTTAAGTCTAAGATGTCCAGCTAGTGCAAAGAGACTATTCAATTTAGCATAGATGGTGACACCAGGCTTAGCAAAGTTTTGTTTTATTTGGTTTTCTTTGTGTGTTTGGGTTTGTGTGTGTGTGTGTGTGTGTGTGCCAAATGGGGAAGGGGAGTCAGGAGGAAGTTTAGATCCATTCTAGAATACAAAGAAGCTACATTTTATTTGGCTATCTAAGCTCAGTGTGAGGAAATCAGTGATTCTGTTACCTTTTGACACATATATCTGATGAAATATTCACCTGCTGTTAAGTTCCAGACACCTGCCTTTCTTATACAGCAAGATTTCTAAATTGCTGGACAGCCCAGCTGCAGTGTAATTGCTTGGGGAAACTTTAGGAAAACCCTGATGCCCGGGTCTCACTCCCACACATTGCCACTTAAGTAGTCTGAGGTGTAGCCTGACCTCAGAATTTTCTAAAGCCCCCAGGTGGTTCTAATGCACAGCCAAGGTTAAGAAGCACTATATAGGAAAACATCAGCCCCATTGCCCAGGACATGCTGTGTTCACCTTCTCTTTGAACACAGAAATAATAAAGTAAGGACGACTCCTTCTTATTGCAAATACAATTTTTCTGACACGATGGGTGGAAAATGATATCCAGGAATGAGACCAGGCTGACTTTTCTGTGGTGTGTTTAGCACTCTTCATAGAAAAGCAGGTCTTCAAGGTATCTAGCTATTCAAATGTCTAGAGCAGCGCTGTCCAATATGACACAAACCACAGAAGCCAGTCACATACGATACTTTACATTTCCTAATAGCCATCCTGGTGACTCAGATGGTAAAGAATCTGCCTGCAATGCAGGAAACCTGGGTTTGATCCCTGGCCTAGGAAGATCCCCTGGAGAACGGAATGTTTACCCACTCCAGTATTCTTTCCTGGGAAATCTCATGGACAGAGGAGCCTGGCAGGCTACAGTCCATGGGGTCGCAAAGATTGGACATGACTTAGCAACTAACACTTTCACTGCATAGCACAGGGAACTCTACCCAATGACCTATATGGAAAAAGAATCTTAAAAAGACTGGAGATTATATTTATATACGCACATACACACAAAATTGATTCATTTTGTTGTATACCTGAAACTAACACAACATTGTAAATCAACTCTACACCAATAAATTTTTTTACAAAAATTTTAAAAGTAGGGGCTTCCTTGGTGGCTCAGTAGTAAAAGATCTGCCTGCCAATGCAGGTGATACGAGTTTGATCCCTGGACCAGGAAGATCCCACATGCTGAGGAGCAAGTAAGCCCATTCGCCACAACTATTGAGTCTGTGCTTTTGAGCTTGAGAGCCACAACTACTGAAGCCAGTGTGCCCTTGGGTCCGTGCTCTGCAACAACAGAAGTCACTCAATGAGAAGCCCATGCACTATAACTAGAGAAAAGCCCGTGTAGCAATGAAGACACAGAACAGCCAAAAATAAATATTTATTTTAAAAAAATTTAAAAGTAACTAGATAGGGTGAAATTCATTTTAATAAATTTTGTATTTAGTCCAATATATCCAAGATGTTATTATTACAATGTAATTAAACATAACAATTATTAATATTTTCTTCTTTTTCTTTTGGTACTAAATCTTGGAAATCTGATGTGTGTTTTACATTTACAACACATCTCAAGTCAGACTAGGAACATTTCAAGTGCTTAGTAATCACACAAGGCTAATGCCTGCCATAGTGGACAGTGCTGGCTTAGACATCACGGCATTCACAAGTATTAGGATTGGCAGTCATACAAAAACAATGGCACAGGTCTTGCAATTTGCTGTTAAACATATGTTACTTAAACCATCTTAATGGGGGAGAAGGATTTTTCTAGACATGTCACACCAGCCAACTAGAGTTCTCCATCGGGGCTGGGGGACATAATAAAAGGTCTTGCTTCTTTCTCTCAAGCACCATCCTTGGCCACTGTGAAGAAAGAAGTGGATGGTCTGGGTAGGGACTGAAGTCTTCCTTGGATATTGGCCTGACACCATCTCCTGTCCCGTAACTATGCCCCCTTGACCAAACTCTCCCTCTACAATGTAAGCATTAATAGTGTCCCTCCTGAAAATCAGTTTGAAGAAAATCACTTTTGTTTCTCATTTATCTACTTAAGCAGTGTTAACTTCTTTGGTTTCAAAGAATAAGACTTGATCAACTGGGTTCTAGGTTCACCTGTACTGAACTACACCTGTTGGCCTTGAGAAGTTCTATCAGTTTTTCTAGAAAAAGAGGACAGTGGCCCTGAGCAGATATATTGTAGAAGAACAGGACTTCAACCCAGAATTCTTTCCCCTGGGACCCTCCTGGTTTCAGCCCAGTTTCCCCCTTATGGCTTCAGAGCAGGGCTCCAGTGCTAGGAGCTGTTGGGGGTGCCCTGCCTCAGCCCCCGGCCTGGGGTCTCAGCAGAAATGCCCCCTCCCTACTGAGTAAGAGCTGCCTTCTATGTACTCTGCCCCTTCATTCCAGGCTATCCTGGGAAGTGCCACCAGTCTTGCTTCTTCCCTTGGTCTCCGACATCTGCCAAACTTAACCACATCTGCAATTTGGGCAAAGTTTAGGAGTCAGGAGAGCCTAGTGATTAAATGCTTGAGCTTTGGCATCAGACAATATTGAGCTAGAATACTAACTCTACTACTTACTGTACAACCACAGGAAAATTCCTTTAGTTCACTACTCTCAGCTTTCTTTTCTGTAAAATGGAAATAATTGCAGCAATGGATGCATAGGATTGTTGCAAGGAATAAAAGTGATCATGTGGATACTGGTGCTTAGCAGAGGACCTGGCTCGTGTCAACACTATCATTTTTTCTCCGCCTCATGATGTGGCCAGTGATCCAACCTTACCTCTCTCCCATGCTCCAGCAACAAAGACCTATAAGCTGTTCTCTGATTATAAATTTCCTTTTTATTAATTCAGGCTTTTGCACATGGTGATTTAGAACACCATGAAAATTCTTTCCACTGCCTCCACCAGGTAAACACCTACTCATGCTTCAGATCACAAGCAGGGGCAGATCTAAGTTTAATGGGGCCTGAAACCTAGACAATTTGGTCTGGGGAGAAGCTTTGAAAAAAAAAAGATAAAAGTATGAATTCAAAATTAGGTACAAAATGAAAGAATGTTCTGAATGAAAATCAGAACAAAGTACTGGCGCCTTGGAGATTCTGATCCCGTCCTTCTGTGATCTTTTTGGACAGTGTGGCAGAAATGCTTAGTAAATGTCCTTTCGAATTGTATCCAATTTCTCCTTGCTACCTAGAAAGTGCTACATTCCTGGCATTCATTGTGGGGCCTAAAGCTTACCCGCTATAAACTTCAGGGTAAATTCATCCCTGGTCTGGGATTTTATGCTACTTTCTCTTTGAATCTCTCTGGACTTCCAAGACCAGATCTGAACTCCTTCTGTCTGTCCCTCGGACCTCCTGGCTTATAGTCCCGTCATAGTTCTTAGCTCAGTGCACTGAGATCACCAGGTTGGGTGTCTGACTCTTGGAAGGGACTGGGAGTTCTGGAAAGGAGGGTTGGTGTCTTAGTCACCACACTACCCTCAGTGCCTAGTCCAGCACTTGGCACAAGGGGGCGCACTTCAAATAGCTGTTGAACTAATGAATGAATATCCGGTTTCCCTCTCCAACCTCTAGGATTCCTAATTCTCTAGAGCTGAGAATTCTCTTCCCTGCTTCTCTTAGACACCCGCAGATCCACAATTTCACTCCAAGGACACAAACACAATCCCACTAATGGGTATTCTCACAAGATAATTGGATGTAATCGTTCATATTTTTTCAACATATGACTTCTTCCTGAGAGTTTCTTTTTTTTTTAATTTTCTTTACTTTATTGTGTTGGTTTTGCCATACATTGACATGAATCCGCCATGGGTATACATATGTTCCCCCTCCAGAACCCCCCTCCCTCCTCCCTCCCGATTCCCTCTCCCTGAGAGTTTTTTAACCAGGGAAATATAATGCAAAAGGAGATAAGTATAGGCTTTTGTTTTTGGAGTGGGGAGACAGGGTGCTTTCATATTCTTCCCAAATACATCACGTTAGCTGAATTTTTTTTTTTTGCTGTGCCATCTTAAGATTAATGTGGAATCTTAATTCCCCAAACAAGGATCAAAGTTGTGCCCCCTGCATTAGAAGCTTGGAGTCATAAATAATGGACCACTAGAGAAGTCCTTGAATCTCTATTTTTTAAAAATGACAGGGCTTCCCCAGTGGCTCAACAATAAAGAATTCACTTGCCAATGCAGGAGACATGGTTTCAATACTTGATCCAGAAAGATCCCACATGCCGTGGAGCAGCTAAGCCTGTGTACCTCAACTACTGAAGACTAGATGCCCTAGAACCCATGCTCCATAACAGGAGAAGCCACTGCAATGAGAAGCCTGAGCACTGCAACTCTAGAGGAGTCCCTGTTCACCATAACTAGAGAAAAGCCTGCGCAAAAACGAAATCCCAGCACAGCCAAAAATAAATAAATAAATTTTAAGAAATGAGAGTGAGATGTCAGATTGCCCAGCAAATGGCCATTTCCCCTACTTGTTGCTGTTTGCAGAACTCTATTTTTGTGGATGTTCTTCCTCCCATAAGCTAAAGGATAGTTGGTTCTTTGCCAGCCCCAAGGAACGACTGCTGTGTAGTCAAAGGAAACCATGACCACATCATTCTGATTTCCAGAGATAGCTTTAGAGGTAGGGCTATGACAACTCCAGCCAATAAGAAACTTGGGGAATTCTGCTGAAGGAAATAGGTGGCTTCTAGGAAAGATTTCTTCCTGAAAGAAGGAAAATCCTTTTCCTAATTTTGGTTCAGTTGTGTAACTGTGATGCCTGGAGCCCAGGCTGTCATGTTGCAATCATAAGGAGGCAAAGCAACAAAACTTCTCAGGCCAGATAACAAAATCTTATTGTTTAAGCCACTTCTAATCAGGTGTTCTTAAATTTAGAAGACTTAAATTGAGGAAAGTGGGGAAGACCACTAGACCATTCAGGTATGACCTAAATCAAATCCTTTATGACTATACAATGGAAGTGAGATATAGATTTAAGGGGCTAGATCTGATAGAGTGCCTGATGATCTATGGAAGGAGGTTAGTGACATTGTACAGGAGACAGGAATCAAGACCATCCCCAAGAAAAAGAAATGCAAAATAAGCAAAATGGCTGTCTGAGGAGGCCTTACAAATAGCTGTGAAAAGAAGGAAGCGAAAAGCAAAGAAGAAAAGGAAAGATATACCCATTTGAATGCAAAATTCAAAACAACAGCAAGGAGAGATAAGAAAGCCTTCCTCAGCGATCAATGCAAAGAAATAGAGGAAAACAAGAGAATGGGAAAGACTAGAGATCTCTTCAAGAAAATTAGAGATACCAAGGGAACATTTCACGTGAAGATGGGCTCAATAAAGGATAGAAATGGTATGGACGTAACAGAAACAAGATATTAAGAAGGGGTGGCAAGAATACACAGAAGAACTATACAAAAAAGATCTTCACGAGCCAGATAATCACAATGGTGTAATCACTCACCTAGAGCCAGACATCCTGGAATGTGAAGTCAAGTGGGCCTTAGGAAGCATCACTACAAACAAAGCTAGTGGAGGTGATGGAATTGCAGTTGAGCTACTTCAAATCCTAAAAGATGATGCTGTGAAAGTGCTGCACTCAATATGGCAGCAAATTTGGAAAACTCAACAGTGGCCACAGGACTGGAAAAGGTCAGTTTTCATTCCAATCCCAAACAAAGGCAATGCCAAAGGATGCTCAAACTACCGCACCATTATACTCATCTCACACGCTAGTAAAGTAATGCTCAAAATTCTCCAAGCCAGGCTTCAGTAATACGTGAACTGTGAACTTCCAGATGTTCAAGCTGGTTTTAGAAAAGGCAGAGGAACCCGAGATCAAATTGCCAACATCTTCTGGATCATCGAACAAGCAAGAGAGTGCCAGAAAAACATGTATTTCTGCTTTATTGACTATGCCAAAGCCTTTGACTGTGTGGATCACAATAAACTGGAAAATTCTGAAAGAGATGGGAATACCAGACCACCTGACCTGCCTCTTCAGAAATCTGTATGCAGGTCAGGAAGCAACAGTTCGAACTGGACATGGAATAACAGACTGGTTCCAAATAGGAAAAGGAGTACATCAAGGCTGTATATTGTCACCCTGCTTATTTAACTTATATGTAGAGTACATCATGAGAAACGCTGCGCTGGAGAAAGCACAAGCTGGAATCAAGATTGCCGGGAGAAATAGCAGTAACCTCAGAAATGCAGATGACACCACACTTATGGCAGAAAGTGAAAAAACAACTAAAGAGCCTCTTGATGAAAGTGAAAGAGGAGAGTGAAAAAGTTGGCTTAATGCTCAACATTCAGAAAACTAAGATCATGGCATCCGGTCCCATCACTTCATGGCAAATAGATGGGGAAACAGTGGAAACAGTAAGAGACTATTTTTTTGGGCTCCAAAATCACTGCAGATGGTGATTGCAGCCATAAAATTAAAAGCCGCTTACTCCTTGGAAGGAAAGTTATGACCAACCTAGACAGCATATTAAAAAGCAGAGACATTACCTTGCCAACAAAGGGCCATCTAGTCAAGGCTATAGTTTTTCCAGTAGTCCTGTATGGATGTGAGAGTTGGACTATAAAGAAAGCTGAGTGCTGAAGAATCGATGCTTATGAACTGTGGTGTTGGAGAAGACTCCTGAGAGTCCCTTGGACTGCAAGGAGATCCATTCAGTCTATCCTAGAGGAGATCAGTCCTGGGTGTTCATTGGAAAGACTGATGTTGAAGCTGAAACTCCAATACTTTGGCCACCTGATGTGAAGAGCTGGCTCATCTGAAAAGACCCAGATGCTGGGAAAGATTGAGGGTAGGAGAAGGGGATGACAGAGGATGAGATGGTTGGATGGTATCACCAACTCAATGGACATGGGTTTGGGTAGACTCCGGCAGTTGGTGATGGACAAGGAGGCCTGGCGTGATGTGGTTCACGGGGTCACAAAGAGTCGGACACGACTGAGCAACTGAACTGAACTGAATCAGGTGTTCTACGAATTGTAGCTGAAAGCATCTTGATAGAATTTCTCATGAATTCAAGGAAGTGAATTGAAGAATGTGTAGAAATCCCTTCATTATTTTGATGGCTATCATGATAAATAATACACATCTTTTTAGTACTTTGAAATTGTAAAAGCATTTTACCTTGATGACACACTTTGTGTAAAGGTAGAAGATAGAAGTATTCTTGAAGATTGAATACTTACAAAGTCACATTACATTTTAAAAATAAAAATATATTTTCTCATCTCTTGAATCAAGCTGGAAATGAGAGAAGCCAAGTGATTTGTGTGTGAACAATTCTCATTTCAAAAGGAAAAAGGTAGACTGTAAGTACACATGAGAAGATATTTCATCAGTGAAAAACTTTCTAGAGTAGTAATTCTCAACAGGGTGGGATAAATTGGAAGAATGGTACTGACATACACATACTACTATACATAAAATAGATAACTAATAAGGATTTGAATCATACTCAATACTCTGTAATGGCCTATATGGGGAAAGAAACTGAAAAGAGTGTATACATGTATACACAATATAAAAGATTCAGTTTGCTATTCACCTGAAACTAACATAACATTGTAAATCAATTATACACCCCAATAAAAATTAAAGAAAAAATAAGAATTCCCCACACTCAATTACAAAGGAGGTCTTTTAAGGTCACCTCCCACATGATGGTGGTTGAATTTTTAACACCTGTTTAAGTTAGGGACTTGGGGGGTGGTAATGACAAAGTTACTTTAAATACAGTGACACTTTTAATCAGTCTTGTTCTATCACTCACAGCAGCATCCTCATATGTGTGAAAAACAATTGTACAAATGTGTGCCAGACATCTCTGAACAGTGTCAAACATTCCTTGTCAGTGGAGAGGAGTGCAATGCTTCTGCAATTGGTGGAGGTCTGCAGCTCTACAGCTGAACACTGTTCTAAAAAATTCTGCCGCTCTACTTCAGAAGGTCACCCTGTCGGGAGAAGGCAACACCAGGGCAGCAGTTTCCTCTGCAGTGGACAGGGCGGAGGGGTGAGGTGGGAGGGGGAGGGGTGGTGATGGTGGTGGGGTGAGGATAGTCCTGCAGCCCCACTCCAAAACAGAATTTCTAAATCCTATTTTGTTTCTTGAGTGCCATCACTCCTGAGAACCCGATTCATTAACCGTCATATTTAGGTAATTAAAATAGGAAGCTGAGTGATAAGAAATGAAACCAGTATGCATAATGCAGATGTCTATGGAGGAAGATATTCCCAGGGCTCTAGGAAGCAGGCTAATCAGGAACTTCAATCAGGAACTCATCATTTGGAGACAGACAATTAATTCAGGACAGGAGGCAGGGAGGGAGCAGAAGCACAGGCAGAATCTCAAAAATCTCTCTGGGTGAATCTCTCCTTGGGAGGGGGCAGAAGCTGAAACCTCACAGGAGTCAGGGTGAGAAGTTTTCTGAAAAAACCCTGCGGCAAAGAGATGCTGCTGCATCCTGCTGTGTACTCCTCAGGGATGCTCTGGGTACAAAACCCGGCTTAAAACCGCACTGTTTTAGACCTCCTTGGTCTAGACATCCAGAGCATTTCTAGAGAAATGACCACACAGAGAAGGTGAAAGGGAGACATGAAGCATCCCCTTAGGTAGGCTTCTGTGGCAGACACACACATTCATAGCAGGTTAGAGGCCTAGTCTGATGGGGTTTCTTGTGCTCTGGGAAAGAAGGGATTGGGAATATTTCTGAATTCCCAGCTCTCTTCATATCATATGCTGATATGAAGTGCCTTTTTTGAAAAAAGAAAAAAGGCTCAAAACGTCACTCATTATAGTGTTTAGAGTTGGTATTTCTGAGCTCTTTCCCAGTTGGAAAGTTGTTCACAGAGAATATAGTCTCCTGGAATGGGGCACCTGGAAAAATGTGGTCATGGAGGAATAATATATACTGTACTTTCCTCACCTGCTTCCAAATCTTTAGAAACTTAGGCCTAAAAACTGTAAAATGAACCATCACAGTGGGACGGGGGCAGGGTATGAACTACACATTCATATATTAAGCAGCCAACCCTTGATGGTTAAGATGGAGATCCATGAAAAAGCATCACCCATAGTTTGCATATTAAAAAGCAGAGACATTACTTTGCCGACAAAAGTCCCTATAGTCAAATCTGTGGTTTTTCCAGTAGTCATGTACAGATGTAACAGTTAGACCATAAAGAAGGCTGAGTGCTGAAGAATTGATGCTTTCAAACTGTGGTGCTAGAGAAGACTCTTGAGAGTTCCTTGGACTTCAGTGAGATCAAGCCAGTCAATCCTAAAGAAATCAACCCTGAATATTCATTGGAAGGACTGATGCTGAAACTGAAGCTCCGATACTTTGGCCACCTGATGTGAAGAGATGGTTTATTAGAAAAGACTCTGATGCTGGGAAAGACTGAAGGCAAAAGAAGGGAGAAGCAGAGGATGAGATGGTTAGAAAGCATCACCAACTCAATGGACTTGAATTTGAGCAAATTCTAGGAGACAGTGGAGGACAGAGGAGCCTGGTGAGATGCAGTCCATGGGTCACAAAGAGTCAGATTTAACTTACAACTTACAACTGAACAACACAGTTTGCCAGTAAACATCCCAAATTTATGCTGTTAAGCTTTTAGTGCTGATAAAATGCATGTTTTCTTCAAATAGATTTTCAAAGTCTGCTCTAGTTTTCCCAGTTTTCATAGGGAAGTTAAAATTTCATCATAACTTTAAACAAAGAGAACTCATAAAAGAGAACTGAGTAGATTCACACTGTTAAGGAAGGTTTCTGGAAACAAATGAATTGATTTAACTGTTAAATGGAATATGAACTCTAGATTAGATACCAGTATCATAATCATGTTGAATTTCCAGAATTTGATCACTGTTCTATGGCTATGTAAGAAAATGACTTTGTTCTGTGTATAAGAGAATACACAGAGAAGTATTTAGGAATAAAGGGGAAAAAGAGTGAAAGAAAGAATTATAAAGTAAACACAACAAAATATTAATACATGAGACTGAGTGAAGGATAAAGGAATTCCTTGCACTATTCCTAAGGCTCTTCTATTAGCTTGAAATTATTTCAAAATAAAACATTTACAAACACCGTATGAAGTAATTTTAGAATGACCCACTTAAACACTACTCTTGTTAACCTTCTGTTTTCTCAAGGGATTGACTTAACACGAAGAGATCTCTTCCAAAAGACTTATCCTATAGCTAAGTCTTTCCAAATTGCAAGGCCACCTTCAGAGGCAAAGAAATGATTGCAACAATCCTTGTCTAGTTCATGCTCCAAAAATGACCCCTTTAATAACTGATTGTTTTGTTTTTTCGATTCCACATAGAAGTAAAATAATACAGTATTTGTCTTTATCAAACAAACAAAAAACCCCTCATAGATACAGATAATAGATTAGTGGTTGCCAGTTGGGGGTGGGTGGGTAAAATCCATGGAGGGGATCAGGAGGCACAAATTTCCAGTCCTAAATAAGTCACAGGATATAGTAAACAGCATGGTGACCAGAGTCAACTATATTATACTGCATATTTTAAAGTTGCTAAGAGAGTAAATCTTAAAACTCATCACAAGAAAAAAGTTTTGTAACTTTGTATGGTGACAGATGGTAAGTAGAATTACTGGTTATCATTTTGCAGTGTACACAAATATTGAATTATTATACTTGTACACCTGAACCTAATATGTCAAGTATACCTCAATAAAAAAAATGATGCATTTTGACATGTAGAAAAAACCTGATTTTTTTCCAACCACAGATCATTATTTACAATTTGACTATTTGCTTATGTAACTATTAAGTCACTCAATTGATATCTTATATTTCTGTATCAGTATACCACTTATGTTTGAGCAGAATTTTAGGATTTAGCAGTGTAGCTTTAAAAAAATGGGATAAAGGCTTATAAAACAATCAGAGGAATTTTATGGACTGTTGGTGTCTTGCCAGGAAGAGCACTAGCACTCTCAAATTTCTCATCCTACAGCAAAATTTCCAGATGAGATTACAAAATCATAATTAATCACAAAAAAACAGTTTCAATTTTGTTTCTAAAATAGTCCCTAAAGTAAAAAAGCCATGCAAGGACTCTAAGGAATGAAAAGCAAGGAGAAATTGAAAAATTAATTTATTATATGAAGAAACATAAACAATATTTATTAGAGTGAATGGCTTCTGAGAAGCAGCCTGCAAAAGCTCTCATCCACAATGTACAGGCTGAGAAGTACTGATACATACACTCATAACCATAGCACTAATGTTCTAAGGAGGCTTCCAAGGAGATGCTGCATTTGACAATCAATTTTAAAGTTTATTTTTCCCATTTACAAGGCTGAAAAGATTATATTCACATTCAATTAAAGTCTAGCAGGATCAGGCATTCAAACTGTAAAGCAAAATTAACAAAAGATGCTGTTATATCCTTTATGAAACATGACAGATACAAAAACGATAAGCTCGTTTGCTATCAAAAGTAATTTCTTAGATTTCAGTGGGTCTTTTTCCTCCAAGTACTGTATGCTTGAGTGCTAATTTTTTAAGTAACTGATGGTAAGAGAAAGGGCAACTGCTGAGTTCTCTCTGAGAGTAAAGACCATTTACACTTGTCCTTCCATAAGGTCAAAGGCCAACATATTCCCTGAAGACACTCATGTGAGTGATGCTACTTGTTTCTTTTCTAACAGTAAAACAAAAACAATAGCCTGTTTCAGGATTTGAGTAACTATAAAAACAACTCCTTTAAACATGCATGGCACTTTAAAAACATTTTCAAAGCATTTTCACAGCTATTATTTAAATTTGTTCTGCTGACAATCTTGTGAGGTAGGCTGGGCAAGAATATCATGCAAATCTGATGGGTGAGGAAACTGAGGCAGAAAGCAAGTAAGTAATTTGCTGGGTTATCAGGGTGATGCCAACCTCTATACTGCACTGTCTCCAGTATTGAAGAAAGTCTAAACATGTTTCATGACTTTGTTTCAATATATTTGGAGGAAATACTTCACTTCCATCCAATCAAATGATAGTGATTCAGTTGGTGCATCTCTTATGTAATTAATTAGACAAAGCATTGAGAGTTTAAAAAATTGTAATTATAACGGAAAAAGGCATTTTAACTCTCAAGATAGGAGGAGATTTGCTGATTTGTCTTTAGGGCAACCTAGTTATGCATAATTTTGCCATTTCAGAGGTATAATATAAATTACTAAAAAAAAATTTCTCAGTTCACTAGGATTTAAATTTTTGCCATGAAAAAAGCAGTGGTTTCTTTCCCCAAAGTGACTATATGTATATGGTCCCAAAGTGGGGGTATCTGCATATCAAGAGTTAAAGATAACAAAATGTCCAATTTAGTTACCAAATCTTATAAATATCCTTATAAATGTGGCTTAATATTGGGCTTTGGGAGTGTGACAGACCATCACTGTTAGTTTGATTTGGGGTCACTGAATATGCTTATCTACATGCTACATTAAAATGATTTTAAATGTATTTGAAGGCCCAGATTTTGTAATGGTTCTTGAGACAGGCTTCCAAATGAAGGCTGGGAAAGTACCAGCCTCTCCATCCTGGTCTAATTCTGACCACAACTCCTGCTCAAACTCACCATTTTAACCTGTTCCCTGACAAACTAGCTATTAGAAACTGGATGGTTCAGAAAGTTCAGCCATTAGGGTCCTAAGACTGTCAACCTTGGCTGACATGCAATGTCCTGCCTTGTCAGTGACAGGTCACCTGCTCCCAGATATTTCATTATCAAAGTTTTTATGGTAGAAATAAGGGCACTAGATCCAGGCATTTTCCCTGGACAACTGAGGAGATTCTACAGATCCTTTTATGAAAGAAATAGGCTTCCAAATTAAAGGAGAAATTATGCTGAAGATAGGAGAGTGTAGGAGGATAAAATTAAAGTTCTTATTCAAATTAATTCATAATCGTACCAAATTAAGGTACATTCAGTTAAAGATAAAAATCTTCTGGTTATGCCATCTCTTTGCTCTTTGGAAAGTTTAAGTTTCTGAAGTGTGTATCTAACTGAAGGGGGGAACTCTGCTCTTTCAAATAATGAAAATTAAAATGCCCTATATACCTGTGCTAGGAGAGAAATTTCTATGGAGTTTTCTAGAAGAACTTAGGTTAACCAAGGTAACTCTTGTCTGAAACTTTCCTGACAGGCAAGGAAGAGGTGGAGTAAAGACTGAGTTTTATTTTCTTCTTTCTTAAAAGGACAAATCCTAGCCAATTCTACTAGAAATTTCCAAAACTGTAGGATGGGACTAAATCTTGAAGAGGTTAGGCCTACCTTCTAGCAGATTCACATCTTCAACCATCACAAGAAGGTAAGAATTCTGCTTATAAGAGCCAAAATCATTTTGATATTTTAACAACCCCCTTGATCCAGAGTTTCTCCAACATACTGAAGGAACACAACTTCTCTAAAACTCTGTGGCTTCTGTAACCAAATTTAGAATTCAATTTTGCATCCATGGATTCTTAAGAATAGAGTTTGCAAATCCAGACTTTTGAGTCAGTGAGAAATAGGAGGCCAAGGTTGCTATGGTTGGTTATGTACAAAGAGCTCTAATGAGATGAAAATGGAACATTTGTCTATTCAAAAACTAAACTTAAACAGCCTTCTCTGAAAATTCTGACAGGAGTGATGTGGCTGATGGCAAAAACCCCAGTGACCATCTCTGGTCATCAGACAGCTCTTAGGTGAGAACTCTTCTCAGGGATAATAAAACATTACGCTACCTAAACCAGTAGTCCAGAAAATTAGAACACAAGAAATCCCCTGTCCTCATTCTATGTGATGGCTCTCAACAGTCAACTCAGATATCATGGGTACTTTGTCAGTGACAAGGCCAGTAATGTCTGGAAGAACATGGTCAACTGTGAATGGTGGTGCTTTAGGCTGCCACTGCAACACTCACGGGTTCCCCTGACTTCTCTCCATGGTTTCCACTCACCTGCCCAAGAGCTCTCTAAAGGGGAGCAACTCACAAGGAGCTGAGAGCTAAATTCCTGCTTTGTTAATTGTGCAGGGCCCATCATGTGCATGAAGAACAGGGATCAACCCAGCAAACACTACATCTGGGCCTCAAGAGACTCAGGTACCATTAAGCAGAAGAGAGCTCATCAGTATTCAAGATCTGGCTGGGCATGGAACTTATTTTACTGCTAGAAGGGGTCTCCTCTCTGTCTGTGGGTGACCTTAGGTCTGTCTTTTCTGCAGACTCGCAGGATTCCCGCCGCCTGCGGTGACAGCAGGCACACTTTAGCCACTCCTGAAAGCTTTCAGAAGCACTGGAGGAAAAGAGCTTTTTGCAAGGGTGGAAGAACTGATAGAACACAACCATGAAGAGAATGGCTGTGCAGTACCCAATGAGCAACTGCAGCATCAGCAGGGGCGCACACACATACATATAGATGTCAGTCTTGTAAAGATACCACATGAGGAGGAGGAAGGCATTCTCGATGAACCTCACCATGTAGTACACCAGGAGCCGGTACCAGTTCTGAGACTTGCTGATGAGTTCAGGGTTGTTGATTTTCAGCTGCACTGCCGACCAGCAGAACATGTTGATCCCGGCGTAGAGGAGGGTAAGGAAGCACAGCACAATGGTGGTGCCCAGCCGACTGAAGGCCTTCTCAAAGTTCTCAGGGAAGGGGGAGCCACTGCACCAGAAGAGGATCCAGGGGTAGAAGAGGAAGCCGAGGAAGTTGATGAGTATGTCTATGACCACCCAGGCCTTCAGGACAGAAGTAAAGAGGACCAGGACAATGACTCGGGTGACAATCTCAAAGCTCCTCCAGAGGAAGATACAGACATAGGCCAGGGGCTTCACCTTGACATCATATTCATCATATTTGATCTTGATGGCTAGGATGTTACAGCGCAAGGCTCCGTACACAATGGACAATAGGGAGAGGACCATGAATAGACCTGAGGAGAGAAGAGAAAGAGCGCTCTCAAGTCTCACCTCCACCAAGAATCCTCCTGTGGTGGCCATGGTCACTCCCCTACCCACATTCCTTGGACCCTTCTGTTTTATGTGCACAGGTAGACTTCCGGCTGTCAGGGTCACTTACTGTGTCCGAGTGTTTTTTTCAGGGTTGCAGAAGCCTGCTGTGCCCAGGTGCCAGGCAGACAGAAGTGCCCCAGAATTAATACCCCTGGGAGAACCCGTCAATACCCCAACCCTAGCCCTGAGAAGATCTGGAATATAACAAACCAAATTTCCCTACCCTTTGGGTAGAATAACTCGGAGGTATGTGTTGTGCACTCTTGGGGTTGGCCAAAAAGTTCCTTTGTGTTTTTCCATAGCATTTTAAGGAAACACCAAATGAACTTGTTGGCTAACTCAGTATTTATCTGTGTTACCTCACAGGATTATTTTCTAGTCACCCCCAGAAACTGTTGTCTAATAATGCTCCCTTTATTGGCCACTTTCTCTTCCCTGTCTCACTACCTTTCTCCTATGGTTCTTACATCTTTCTCTAGAAAGACCTGTGCTCAGATTCCTTGTCTTGGTCTACTTCACGGTCAACTGAAACTAAAACACCTTTGGACCCCATCTAGCTCTGTCTGAATATGGAGAGTCCTTTATACGATCCCCAAGAAAAAGAAATGCAAAAAGGCAAAATGGTTGAGCAGGCCTTACAATAGCTGAGAAAAGAAGAGAAGTGAAAGGCAAAGAAGAAAAGGAAAGATATATCCATTTGAATGCAGGGTTCCAAAGAATAGCAAGGAGAAATAAGAAAGCCTTCCTCAGTGATCAGTGCAAAGAAACAGAGGAAAACAACAGAATGGGAAAGACTAAAGATCTCTTCAAGAAAATCAGAGATACCAAGGGAACATTTCATTCAAAGATGGGCACAATAAAGGACAGAAACAGTATGGACCTAACAGAAGCAGAAGCTATTAAGAAGAGGTGGCAAAAATACACAGAAGAACTACACAAAAAAGATCTTCATGACCCAGATCACCATGATGGTGTGATCACTCACCTAGAGCCAGACATCGTGGAGTGTGAAGTCAAGTGGGCCTTAGGGAGCATCACTACAAACAAAGCTAGTGGATGTGATAGAATTCCAGCTGAGCTATTTCAAATCCTAAAAGATGATACTGTGAAAGTCCTGTACTCAATATGCCAGCAAATATAGAAAACTCAACAGTGGTCACAGGACTGGAAAGGGTCAGTTTTCATTACAACCCCAAAGAAAGGCAATGCCAAAGAATGTTCAAACTACCACACAATTGCACTCATCTCACACAATAGCAAAGTAATGTTCAAAATTCTCCAAGCTAAGCTTCAATAGTACATGAACTGAGAACTTCCAGATGTTCAAGCTGGTTTTAGAAAAGGCAGAGGAACCAGAGATCAAATTGTCAACATCCATTGGATTATAGAAAAATTAACAGAGTTCCAGGAAAACATCTACTACTGCTTCACTGACTACACTAAAGCTTTTGAGTGTATGAATCACAACAAACTGCGAAAAATTCTTCAAGAGATGGGAATTCCAGACCACCTTACCTGCCTCCTGAGAAATCTGTTGCAGGTCAAGAAGCATCAGTAAGAACCAGACATGGAACAACGGACTGGTTCCAAATTGAGAAAGGAGTATGTCAAGGCTGTGTATTGTCACCCTGCTTATTTAACTTATATGCAGAATACATCATGCAAAATGCTGGGAAGGATGAAGCACAAGCTGGAATCAAGATTGCAGTGAGAAATATATGCAGATGATACCACCCTTATGGCAGAAAGTGAAGAGGAACTAAAGAGCCTCTTGATGAAAGTGAAAGGGGAGAGTGAAAAAAGCTGGCTTAAAACTCAATATTCAAAACCCAAAGATCATGGCATCTGGTCCCATCACTTCATGGCAAATAGATGGGGAAACAATGGAACCAGTGACAGACATTATTTTTTTGGGCTCCAAAATCATTGCAGATGGTGACTGCAACCATGAAATTAAAAGATGCTTGCTCCTTGGAAGAAAATCTAAGACCAACCTAGATAGTGTATTAAAAAGCAGAGACATTATTTTGCAAACAATTCCCATCTAGTCAAAGCTATTGTTTTTCCAGTAGTGATCTAAGGATGTGAGAGTTGGACGATAAAGAAAGTTGAGCACCTTAGAATTGATGCTTTTGAAATGTGGTGTTGGAGAAGACTCTTGAGAGTCCCTTGGACTGCAAGGAGATCTAACCAGTCCATCCTAAAGGAGATCAGTCCTGAATATTCATTGGAAGGACTGATGCTGAAGCTGAAGCTCCAATACTTTGG
Organism: Antilocapra americana; assembly: GCA_007570785.1. Classification (NCBI taxonomy): domain Eukaryota; kingdom Metazoa; phylum Chordata; class Mammalia; order Artiodactyla; family Antilocapridae; genus Antilocapra; species Antilocapra americana. The sequence goes on from ML664662.1 coordinate 3,770,565, forward strand.
CCACCTGATGCAAAGAACTGACTCATTTGAAAAGACCCCGATGCTGGGAAAGATTGGAGACAGGAAAAGGGGACCATAGAGGATGAAATGGTTGAATGGCATCACTGACTCCAAGGACATGAGTTTGAGCAAGCTCTGGGAGTTGGTGATGAATAGGGAAGCCATAGGGTCACAAAGAGTTGGGCACGACTGAGCAACTGAACTGAACTTTACATGGTGTGTTTTGTTTCCTCAATCAACTTTCCTTTAATCAACTCCTGAGGAGTCAAGAGTGACCTGGTTAGCTATTTCTTCTTGAGAACCTCAACATATACTAGTGTAGAAACTGAAACAGAGAACATGCCATAATATACTGCTCATGAGTTCCTCTCTATCTGTAGGATCTTTTAAATATATATACTGACTATAGATTGCTCACTTTTCTTTGGTCTTCAGTTATTTTCTTTAATTCTGTACATTGCTGAAGAAGTGAGAACCTCACTGTTGCCGAGAATCTGTGTGTCTTAGGCTAAAAGGCCTTAATATTTCAAGAAATCTCAACCCTCGTTATTTATTTCTTAAAATGCCTTATGGCTAATGGGTTTATCCAGTTTATACAGAGCAGCAGTATGTTAGGGGTGGGGTCAAGATGTGGCTCATTGAATGGACCATGGTACTATGTTTGAGAGCACCACACTGCTGGCTGTGAGTGCTATTATTTAAAAAATGTAGTGCTAACCCATGAGCACACACTGTGTGGTCAAAACTGGAATATAGTCACTTACTGTAGGCTGCCACCACCTCCAAATATTGGAGAAGGGAGGGACGGGAGGCAGGGTTTGGAGTTAGGAACTGAGAGTCTCACTCTGGTTTTACTCTGGTCTCTCCAAGCCTCACTGGGGAAATGGTAATCTCTTTGGGTTTTGTTTTCTTGCCCACAAAATTGCACTGCTGCTCTGTATAAATTGGAGCCACTTAAAACGCAATGTTCCTATAACAAAACTGTCTTTATAATTTAAAGTGTGTGGAAATGAAAGATTCTTTTTCTTAAGTTCTGAATCAATGGAATTTTGGTAGTTGTTTCCTGGAAGAAGCTCAGTTTTACTTAAAGCATCAGTTTCTCTCACAGTTTTGTTGCACAGATTTAAATCACTGATATTCCCTGGAAAGACTGTCATCTACTGATCAAATTTAAAAGACAGAAATACTATCACAGGAGTATACGGAAGTAACTGTACTGAGTTATTTTTCCTGAGAATTTAGTTCAATGGAGCATTATAAAGCAGTACATACTGCTGATACACTTTTTGTTTTTATTGAAGTATAGTTGACTTACAATGTTTATTAATCTCTGCTGTACAGCAAAGTGACTGAGTTATACATATACATACATTCTTATATCCTTTTCCTCATGGTTTATCCCAGGTGATATACTCTTACATGTGCTTGTGCTCAGTCACTAAGTTGTGTCCAACTTTTTGTGATCCCATGGATTATAGCCCACCAGGTTCCTCTGTCCATGGGATTTCCCAGACATGAATACTGGAGTGGGTTGCCATTTCCTCCTCCATGGGATCTTCCCAACCCAGGGATGGAACTGCATCTCCTGCACTGACAGGCTGATTCTTTACCACTGTGCCACCTGGGAAGTCCATACTTTTATACGTGTGGTTACAAATTTCTACAGATCTTAAGAATCTAGTATTGGATCCATTTCTTTTAGTCCTTATGTTTTTTCCACTATAAGAAAAATAACATCAAGTGCAGAAGATGAGCTAAGCATAAATTATCATGTTAATTATATATTCATATACATGTAGTATTTACACTGCTATATTTATGGTTACTTACTACTACTTAAAATTACTTACTACTTTTAACAAAATGCAATGACCCAAACAATTTTTTAAGCAGCTATCCATTTTTCTCTTGTTAGGTCAATTATTTCCAAATAACATCTTTTTCTCTATCAAGAGAGCTAGCCAATCATCACCCAATTGGTGATTTGTAGCGTTTAACCACTGAAGCCTTCTAAGAATGCAAGAAAATTACCTTGAAAGCACTGCCTTCAACCATCATTCCTACTCTTGGGTGCTCCCTTCAAAATGTCACCGATAGAAAGGTGCTCAGGAAGAGAGGCATACTTGGGAGACAAGGATCCTGTACAAAATGAGTGGAATGTTCATTTCTACCTCTAGAATTAAGTGGTTATCTAATGAATGGCTAGGATGATATTCATGCAAATACCTACTTATTCAGACTTAAATGGGGAAACATTCCTGACATCACTTCCCAATATCTCCCCAGAGTCAACACAAAAGGGGGTCAGTTGGAGGTCCCGCCCATTTATGTGGCACTTCATAGAAGCCTAATATCCCCTAAAAATCTTATTCTCCTTTCTGATGAGTGTTTGGGAGGTCGGGGGGGCATTCTGCTGTTTTTATTTTTTTATTAGAAGGCGAGACATCACTTGAGGTAAAGCTAAAAGTGAGGTTGTGGCAATATTCCAAGTAGTTGCCACACTTACAAAGCTTCTTCCCACTCAATTCCAGCCAAATGAACTCCTCCAAATAAAGTCTTCCTATTTCACAGAGAAATTCATTATTAGGAAAGAATTTTCTCATTTCCTGCCTTGACACCAAAACCTTAATCGCTCTGTTAAGTGATGGAGAACATTTTATTCCTCAGGATTCCTCTTAGGAGGGGAATTCTATTTGTACGACAAGGTAAGCAGTTTCTCTGTGGCTTTGGAGAGAGAACCGAGGCTGTTTACTGGGAAGTGGGTGTTATCTGTAAAGTGACTACTCTCCGCTGGATCTTCAATAAAATGACTGAATTCACAAAATGCTAAGGTGGAATAGACTTTTCAAAAAATAGCTAATGATTTCAAGGCAGGAAGTGAAACAATCCGAAGGGGTACAGTACACAGCGGCAGAGGGAAATTGGAGGACTTAGCACAGGAGGCTTCTGGAAATGGAAATCTCAACCAGATTCTGAGAGGCTGTGAGTTTTGCCTCTTTTGCTCTTCACTCAGTAGATAACATGTCTTTCTTACTATTTGGAGCCAGGATCTCCACCTGTATTGTACTCCATCACTTGCCTTCTCCAAAATCTTACTCAATTATGATCTTTCTCTTCTAAATTTTCAACTGCTCACAGACATCATGGATACCTTTATGTCATCACTTGGAACCTTGGGTTTAGTGTAAGCTCTTAGAGGTAGCCACTAACTGCTTTTAAGGTTTTCATTTAGACTTTGATGTTCAGCAATTTTAACATGATATGTATGCTTATTGAGGTTTCCTTTGTATTTATCCTACTTGGAGTTTAGTTTGATATTTTAGCAGTTTGGGAAATTCTTAGACTTTATCACTTTAAGTATGGCTTCTGACCCATTCTTTTTCTTCTCTTTTCTATCTCTGTCTCTCTCGCCAACATTTTTACTTTTCTGTAGGTTTCATACAGATTTTTACTACCAGCCCCTAAATAGTGACTGGCACAAAGTTGGTAACTGATACATACATGTTGAATAAATAAATGAATTAAAAACTGTATAATCCATGACCTTCCTTAAAAAAAACCCTGAACAAGGAATTGAAGCGGTAAACCTCTCACAGATGCAACTTAAGTGAGAACTCTTAAAGCCCCTTCCCAGAGGGTGACTTCTGGGGTTATAGGCTTCCTATGCAAATATATCTGTTTTATGTGCCTTTCTCAATCATGAAGTTGCACCTGTTTCCAACACTTCCAGAAAAGCAGGATCCAAATTAGAAAAAGTCTTTGAGACCTAAGTTTAGACTCTAAAGAATCTCTTTTAGGTACACGAGAGACTTGCAAAACAAGGAGATTTAGGAACACAGCAATTTCTGATCCCAGGAAGAACTAAGGAAGCTAAGTATTGCTGCAGGATGTGGGGCCCAATCAGGATTAAGACAAGTCTGGATTATCTCAGCAGTGGTATCATCCTGGTCAGATATCCAGATCACTGTTCTTGCTGGAACCCATGGCTCACTCTTATTTTTGACCACTTATTATAGGACCCTGTGTTCTGCTTTAACTCCATCCCAGGCCCTGACAACTACAAATTGTTAATGAAAAGATTGAAAATGAGCGAGATCATCATCACTTTGAACTCACACCTATATCTGCCACTTTCCCTCTCCAGCTGCTATCACAAATATTGCTTTGGTCTTTTATCATAACAGCTTCATTGAGACATAATTTATATACCGTACAATTCACAATTTAAACTGTATAATTCACTGCTTCTTTAAAAGTAGATTCACAGATATGTGCACTTGTCATCAGAGTCACTTTTAGTATGTTTTCATCACTTCAAAAAGAAATCTAAACCCTTTAACTCTCATTCCTCTATCCCTTCCCCCACCCAGTCATGAACAACCACCAACTACTTTCTGTCTCTATAGATTTCCCCATTCTGGACTTCCATATGAATAAAATCATGTAATGTGTGGTCTTTTGTGACTGGTTTCTTTCACTTAACATAACATTTTCAACAACATTCATCTATACTGTAACACGCATCAGTCCTTCCTTCATTTCATGGTCAAATAATATTCCATTGTATGGATATACTACATTTTGTTTATCCATTCATCAGTTGATAAAAATTTGGGTTATTTCCACCTTCTGGCTATTGTGAAGAGTGCTGCTCCAAACATTTGCATATGAACATGTTTTTACTTGGGTCTAGAGGAGTAGAACTGCCCGGTCATATGGTAACTTAATCTTTAATTATTTAAGGAATAGCCAGACTGTATTCCAAAGTGATTGAGCCATTTTACATTCCTGTCAGCAGTGTATGAAGGTTATAGTTTCTCCATACACTCACCAATGTTTGCTATTATTATTAACTTTTTGATTCTAGTCATGCAAGTGGGTGTGAAGTGGTAACATTTTCTGATTTCAGTTTCCATTTTCCTAATGACTAATGATATAGAATATCTTTTCATAATATCATAAGGAAGGCTGAGTACTGAAGAATTGATGGTTTTGAATTGTGGTGCTGGAGAAGACTCTTGAGAATCTCTTGGACAGCAAGGAGATCAAATTAGTCAATCTTAAAGGAAATAAACCCTGAATATTCATTGGAAGGACTGATACTGAAGCTGAAGCTCCAATACTTTGGCCACCTGATATGAAGAGCTGACTCGCTGGAAAAGACCCAAATGCTGGGAAAGACTGAGGGCAGGAGAAGGGGGTGACAGAGGAAGAGATGGTTGGAAGCCATCATAGACTCAATGGACATGAGTTTGAGCAAACTCTGGGAGATAGAGAAAGACAGGGAAGCCTGGCGTGTTGCAGTCCAAGGGGTTGCAAAGACTCAGACATAACTTAGTGACTGAAGAACAATCTTTTCATGTGCTTATTGGTATTTGCATATCTTCCTTACTTGCTTTGGTTCTTAGCTATAGCACAAACTCATAATAATTTCACATCATCTCATATGTATCCCCAAAACTCTGCCAGAATTCAAAGACCAGTTTTGCACCGAATGACTTAACAATATATTAGCTTTATCAACAGCTGTCAATGAGCATTTAAAATGAAAAAAAAGTATAATTTGCTCTTCTCATGCTTTTAAAATTCCCTTTAAAATGCATTAAAAAGCAAAAACAGGGGATTTCCATGCTGGCAATGGCAGATTAGTTTGTTCTGGTCCAATATTTCTGGCAAGAACAACTGTACAAACACCTGTTCAAAGGCATCAGAGATCGACCAAAGCCCTCAGTACTTTGGAGCTAAGATCTTAAAGCAAAGTCCTAAGAGAAAATTCTGAAGCTGCTTTTCCCCTTAAGACATTTGCCTATATGACACTAGTGGTTATACTATTACAGAATCTGAACACAGCTTTCAGCAGTCTCTCAAATCTGGTGAGTGTGGGAGCAACTATAGATATTCTGGCTCTACAGTGGTCCTGGATACAGCCAAAGCTTTCTGGTGGGAACCCCAAAGACTAGACAACTAGGAGTAAGGGTGACCAGAAATAGATAATCCCTCATAACAGCTGAAGTACAGATTTTAACCAACTCAAGTTATGACTGAATCAGTTCAACCTGTATCTAATCCAATATTTGCAACAAACAAAAGTAAAATCTTCCTGGAGAAAGACAACTCATCCAGAGCCTCAAATTGTCTCTATTTTTTACTACAGATATCTGACATTTAGTTAAAAGTACCACGGCACACCAACAACAAAAACAAAAGAAATCATCAAAATCTAAGAATTGAAATATACCCATAAGAAATAGAGATTCTGTAATTATCTGACATGGACTTAAAATATTTGTAATTAATATATGCTCAAGAAATTATGACCAGATAGAGAATTTATCAGAGACTGGAAACTATTCTAAAAACTAGAATAGGTGATATGAAATGAAATGAAAATTCTAGAACTGAAAAATAATATAAGTGCAATTAAGAAATCAACAGTGGCTCTAATATATTAGAAACAGCTATAAAGATAAATAGTACAAAGTAGAAGGCAACTCAGAAGAAAATGGAGAAAAAAAAAGCATGAGAGACCTACAGAAAAGTAAAAATGTTGGCGAGAGAGACAGAGATAGAAAAGAGAAGAAAAAGAATGGGTCAGAAGCCATACTTAAAGTGATAAAGTCTAAGAATTTTCCCAAACTGCTAAAATATCAAACTAAACTCCAAGTAGGATAAATACAAAGGAAACCTCAATAAGCATACATATCATGTTAAAATTGCTGAACATCAAAGTCTAAATGAAAACCTTAAAAGCAGTTAGAAACAAACAAAAATGAGATAAACTTAAAAGGAGCAACAATAATAATAGCTGGCATCTCAACAGAAACAATGGAAGCCAGAAGACAAAAGAATGGTAACATCAAAGTGGGAAGAAAATAACCACTAGTTTATAACCACTAGTTTATTTTCCCATATACAGAGGTCAAGGGAAAAGAAAGGTATTTTATGACAAAACAAAAATGAGGGTATTTGTCACTAGACCTGCTATGAAGAAAATATTTAAGGTAGCATTTCAGACCAAATGAAAATGATCCCACATGGAAGCCTGGAGATACATGAAGGTCTGAACAGGGACCAAAAGGATAAATGTGGCTGTTTAGTTTCTCAGTTGTGTTCAACTCTTTGCGACCCTACAGACTGTACCCGCCAGGTTACTCTGTCCACAGGATTTCCCAGGCAAGAATACTGGAGCGGGTTGCTGCTTCCTTCCTTCCTGACCCAAGGATCAAACCTACATCTTCTGCATAGACAGGCAGATTCTTTACCGCTGAACCATCAGAGAAGCCTCAATAATACAATTCAATTTTTATTTTTATAATGACTTGGAACAATCACTTCACACACACACACCCCACGAAATGGTCACTAAAGATATAAAAAGGAAGTTAAGCTCATTAGTCATCAGGAAAGGCAAATTCAGACTAAAACGAGACACTACTACACACCCACTGTATTACTGAAAGTAAAAGCAAGTGTTGGTAAGATGTGGGGCAACTGCAACTCTTATATACGGCTTGTGGGAGTGTAAAGTGGTATAACCACTTTTGTAGTTTCTATAGGACATAAACACAGGCATTTCCTGTGGCCAGCAATTCTACCCGAGTACAGACGTAACAGAACTGTATATGTATACAAAAAGGCATGTATGAGGATATCTTAGCAGCATTATTTTTAATAATCCCAATCTGAAAATAATCTATTAAGAGAGGAATGTATCATGTGGTATATTCATATAATGGAATACTACACAGCAATGCTAAAAAACAAACTTCTGCTAAAAGCCATAACATGGATAACTCTTGTAAGTATTATATTGAATGAAAGATGCTAGACCTGATTCCACTTGTATAAAATTTTTACAAAACAGTAAAAATTAATCTGTGATGTTAGAAGTCAGCTTTCTTTTTTAGTTTAATTTTTATTTTATATTGGAGAATAGTTGATCTATAATGCTGTGTTAGTTTCACGTATATGGAAAATGATTCACTTATACATATATATACATCTATTCTTTCTGAGATTCTTTTCTCATATAGGTTATTACAGAGTACTAAGTATAATTCTTTGTACTATGCAGTAGGTCCTCACTGATTATCTATTTCATACATATTAGTGTGCATAACCCCAACCTCCTAATTCATCCCTCCGCTCTTACCTTTCCCCTTTGGTAACCACAAGTTTGTTTTCTGTGAGTCTGTTTCTCTTTTGTAAATAAATTCACCTGTATCATTTTTTAAGATTCCACATATAAGTGATTCCATATGATATTTGTCTTTCTCTGACTTACTTCACTTAGCATGACAATCTCTAGATTCATCCATGTTGTGCAAATAGTATTATTTCATTCTTTTTATGGCTGAATAATATTCCATTGCATTTATGTACTATGAATGCATTTATCCATTCATCTGTCAGTGGACATTTAGGTTGTTTTCATGTCTTGGATATCGTAAATGGTGCTGCAATGAACAGTGGGGTACACTTATCTTTTCAAATTAGAGTTTTCTCCAGATATATGCAAAGGAGTGGGATTGTAGGGTCATATGGTGGCCCCACAATTTGTAGTCATTTGTAGTCTATTTGTAGTCATTTAAGGAACCACCATACTGTTCTCCACAGTGGCTGCACCAATTTACATTCCCACCAACTATGTGGGTTCCCTTTTTTCCACACCTACTCTAGAATTTATTGTTTGTAGACTTTTTGATGATGGCCATTCTGATTAGTGTGAGGTGAAACTTCCAATAGTTTTGATTTGCATTTCTCTAGTAATTAGTGCTGTTGAGCATCTTCTCATGTGCCTGTAGGCCATCTGTATGTCTTCTTTGGAGAAATTTTTATTTAGGTCTTCCACTCATTTTTTGATTGGGTTGTTTGCTTTTTTGATATAGAGTTGGAAGAGGTGTTTACATATTTTAGAGATTAATCCCTTCTTGGCTGCTTCATTTGCAAATATTTTCCTTCATTCTGTGGGTTGTCTTTTTGTTTTATTTATGGTTTCTTTTGCTATGCAAAAGCTTTTCAGTTTAATTAGGTACCATTTGTTTGTTTTTATTACTCTAGGAGGTGGGTCCAAAAAGATATTGCTGCACTTTATGTCAAAGAGTGTTCTGCCTATGTCTTCCTTTGAGTTTTATACTAGCCACTCTCACATTGATGTCTTTAATCCATTTTGAGTTTACTTTTGTGTATGGTGTTAGAGAATGTTCTAACTTTATTCTTTCACATGTAGTTATCCAGTTTTCCCAGCACCACATATTGAAGAGGCTACCTTTTCTCCATTGTACATTCATGCCTCCTCTGTTGTAGATTAATTGACCACAGACTCCTGGGTTTACTTCTGGGAAGAAGTCAGCTTTTTGCTTAGTGGTCACCCTTTGGGAAGAAGGGCTGGGAAAAGTGACTGAGAAGAGGCAAAGGCAGGCTTCTAGGAGTGCAGATACTCTTTTGTTTCTTGACCTGCCAAGAGGGCTGCATATGTTAGGGGAAGCAGACTGATTGAAACCACCCACCCTGGCCAGGTTCTCTAGTAACCATTTGCATGAGGTGTTTTACGACAGGAGGTTCTGGTAAAGAACATGGAACTAATAAGCCCCATCAACAGGAAGAGTTCAGGAAAGGTCAAAAGGAGACACTGCTTGTCCAGCCACCTCCCAGAATCCCTCTCAGGACTCTGAGTCAGAATGATTGGCCAAAGACAACTCAGGAACTAATCCAATCAACATAAAACCTGAGACTGCAAGCCACATGGCAGAGCAGTTCTCCTGGGTTCCCTTACCCTGCTGCCTTCTTCCAATAAAGTCTCTTGCTTTGTCAGCACGTGTCTCCTCGGACAATTCTTTTCCAAGTGTTAGACAAGAGGATGCTCCTGGAGCCCTGGAGGGGGGGCCACTTCCTACAACAACTGGCGACCACTAAGGGACCCCATTTTTACTGGGGCTTACATCCGGACCACTCAGCTTGCCTGCCAACAGATCTGACCCAGTGGCCGCAACTGGGACCCGTTTGTCCCTGGTATCCTCCTGATGTGGACAACTGGCCAGAGTGCCCCAACCGGGTAAGGAACAAGAGATTTTGTTGGCCCCTTTTATCTCACCTCTCTGTTCAACCTATCCTTGCCTATCTCATTTTTTTTCCTGTCCCTTGGTCCTAGATGCAGGAATCTGGTTGAAGGGCCTCAGCCTGAGCTGAGGATTAGAGACTGATCACCTCCTCTTGGCAGAGAATTCGAATTTTGGTTCTGGTAGGGCCGAGTTACAGTCCTCCCTTCTCTGGAGGCCCAGGGAAAAGTCCCATAATGCCTGGATGTCTTCAGGTGGCAGGAGACATCTGTAAGGCCACCCTTTTTTTTTCTCTTTCTCTCCCCCACTCTTGGACCTCTTGTCTCTTCCCACTCCTTCTCTCTCAACCTGGCCTCTTTTCCTCTCTTTGAAGACCCAAGGTATTTCCGTTTACTCTGTCTGTCAATACTTGTGCCTGAAGTTCTGGGTCTTTGTAAGAGATTTTCTGAAAGGCTAAATTGTCTGCTCCTTATCAATTGTGCTTTCTGTGCTTGGGGAGATAATTGGGCATTAGAAGCCCTCCATCCCGTGCCCTGTTTCTATAAATTCAGCCATTTAATTGAGCATTTGGCTGAATGCTTCCATGTGGAAGTGAATGATGGGGTTCAGTATAGTCGCACCTGGTCTTGGGTGAAAATTAACAACCTAGACATATATTTAGGGGTTAATTCACCTTTTGGGACCAGTCCTACAGCCCCATTGATTGTGCTTACTACTGAACATTTCCTCTGGCGCATATACAATCAGGTAATTTGGGACCAGGAGAGAGCTTACAATTTCTCTAGAGTCAGCTATAGGGGCATCCACCCCAGTACTGGTCCCCTGGGATCGAGATATAAACTATACCGCCAGTTAAAATGGGAAATAAGCCTAGCTTCCCTTTAGACACTCTGCTGGGTTGTCTTTTGGCCCACTGGAAGGGATACCAACTGGAAGGGCTAAAAAAGAAAAAAACTTATCAGATACTGTACTTGACACTGGCCTACTTACTCCTTGGGAGGAGGGTAAAAATGGCCCCAGTTGGGATAACTTGGATTCAACACCATTTTACAGCTCAGTCTATACTGCAAACATGAGGATAAATACAAGGAGGCCTTTATGTCCCTCTACCAGGATTCTAAAAAAAAGAGAAAATATAAGCTTGAAGACTTTGATAAATACTCTTTCAAAGTCCTTTTGGCAAGGTCTGAAACAGAAGATCCCCTTGATCTTCCCTTGATCCCCTCAGCTCCAGCAGAGAGGTCATGGGGAAAGAAGTTCAAGCACACCGGAAATCACGAGACTAGGCCCGGAAGTCATGGGATCTGAAGGGAAGTCACTTACAGTCGCCTTGACTCCTCCTCCATATGTCCTGTCCCCCATGGGATTACAGTCAGGAAGTAAGCTTTGCCCTCTACAGAAGGAAAGGTCATCCTTAGACAAAATCTGTCCCCAAGAGAGGTACCAGATGGGGAAGTGGGAACTATGCATATTCACGTTCCTTTATCTATGTAAGACATTACCCAATGTAGGGAGCAACTGGGCACATATTCTGAGAACCCCCAAAAATTTAGGGATGAGTTTGAGTATCTTAGCCTTAACTTCTCCCTCACCTGGAGGGACATAATGGTCCTCCTCACCCGGTGTTGTAATGATGAGGGAAAAGCTAGAATCCTAGATCAGGCTAGAAATGTGGTTGATGAAAGACTGCAGGTGGATATCAGTCTGTCCCCTGAGGACGAGGCAATCCCCTCTACAGAGCCAGATTGGGATCCCAATACAAGGGCAGGAAAGGAATCCTTAAGATATCTCACTACTTGCTTACTACAGGGAAAGACCTGGGGTGTCTGAAAGGTCGTTAATTATAATAAGATAAAAGAGGTTACACAGGGAGAGAATGAAAATCCAGCTCTTTTTTGGGAAGACTCACAGAAGCCTTTAAAAACTTTACCCAGGCAGATCTAAAAAGTATTGAAGGAAGAGTCCTGTTGGCCTATTCCTTCATAACCCAGGCAGCCCCAGACATAAGGAGAAAATTACAAAAACTAGGAAAAGGACCAGAGACCCAATCTCCAATTTGGTGGAGGAGAAAAATAGGGTGTTTTTGAATAGGGACTGGGAGGAGGAAGCCAAAAGGGAGCAAAAGGAAGCCTGAAAGGATAGGAGAATAGAGAGGCAGATGCAGGCCTTGGCCCAACAACAGGTTAAAATCCTGGCCTTGATTTATCCCGCCACTACGCAAGAGTCAGGGGAAGAGCAAGGAAGAAAAAAAGGATCTTAAAAATCCACCAGAGCTGAGACACACCCAGTGTGCCTACTGCAGAGAGGATGGACATTGGAAAGGGGAGTGTCCATATCACCCTTAAGGGAAGATAATATGGAGACCCCTACACCTGCTCCCTCTGTGTTAGTCCTGGGCGACTGGGACTGATGATGCCGAGCGGCTCAAGAAATCCCCTCAAATGATGAGATCCAGATCACTCCTCTCGACCCTTGGGTGACTCTACAAATAGAAGGCAAGGATGTGAACTTTCTTTTAGACATGGGGGCTACCTTCCCTGTTCTTCCTTTCTGATTAGGACCTTTAGACTCCCTGACTAAAATGGTGATGGGGGTAGCTGGAAAACCCTAAAGCCGAAATTTTAGTAAGCCCCTCCATTGTAAGGTGGGCAATTGGCAAGGAACCTACCCCTTCTTAAACATCCCTGGTTGCCATGCTCCCCTACTGGGAAGAGACCTTCTTTGCTGCCTCTAGACCAGAGTGACTTGGGGAAAGCTAGAAGCCGATAATTTCCTTTGCCTAGTGTCTAAATATTTGCAGTCTGATGTAGAAAAGGAGGAGTCCATCCCCTTCTTAGATGAGGTCAATCCCCAGGTGTGGAATGTCTCCAGCCCTGGCCTCACCATAAATGTTCCACCAGAAAAGATTCTCCTGAGACCAAATGTTCCCTACCCCTGGAAAAGACAATATCCCCTAAAACTAGAAGCTCTTGAGGGTCTTAGACCAATAGTTAACAAATATTGAGATATTCGAATTCTTTTATTTTTGAACTGAACTGATTTATCTTTTTTTTTCTTTACTTTATTGTGTTGGTTTTGCCATACATTGACATGAATCTGCCATGGGTATACATATGCTCCCCCTCCAGAACCCCCCTCCCTCCTCCCTCCCGATTCCCTCCCCCTGGGTCATCCCGGTGCACCAGCCCCGAGCATCAAACCTGGGCTGGCGATTGATTTCACATATGATAATTAACATGTTTCAATGCCATTCTCCCATATCATCCCACCCTTGCCAGAATTCTAATCAACTGTGAGTCTCCCTGCAGTACTTCAATCTTGCCTGTTAAAAAACCAGATGGATCTTATCAATTTGTCCAGGATCTAAGAGCAGTTAATGAAGCTGTGGTTCCCATCCACCCCATAGTCCCAAACTCGTATACCCCCCTATCTGAAGTCTCAGGAAATGCTAAGTACTTCTCAGTCTTGGACCTTAAGGATGCTTTCTTTTGCATTCCTCTCCATCCTGAATCCCCAAAACTCTTTGCCTTTGAGTGGCAGGACCTGGGACAAGGGAAGTCATACAACTTTGCTGCAATCGACTACCACAAGGATTTAGGGGCAGCCCTCATATTTTTGGGACTTCCTTGGGGAGAGAATTAAGGGAATTAACAAATATGTATGTGGATGACTTGCTCATAGCTAGTCCAGATTTTACTAGCTCTCAAACGGATACTATTAAAACTTGAAATATCCTGTATGAAAAGGATTATCGAGTATCCCCCCAAAAAGCTCAGATTAGCTTAACCCAAGTAAAATAACTTGGATTTATAATTATAGAAGGAAAAAGAACGCTCAACGCTCAGAGGAAACCCCTCATCTTAAGTACTCCATATCCCCAAACAAAAAAACAGCTCAGGGGATTTTTAGGAATGACTGGGTTTTGCAGGATCTGGATTCCTGGTTATGGCAATCTGGCCCGAACCTTATATGAAAAGTTAAGAGGGAAAGAGGAAGAGCCACTTGACAGGGATGAGATGTGCAAGGTTGCCTTTAATGCCCTAAATATAGTAAAGTTTCAGGATACAAAATCAACACACAGAAATCCCTGGCATTCCTATACACTAACAATGAGAAAACAGAAAGAGAAATTAAGGAAACAATTCGATTCACCATCGAAACAAAAAGAATAAAATACTTAGGAGTATTTCTACCTAAAGAAACCAAAGACTTGTATATAGAAAACTATAAAACACTGATGAAAGAAATCAAAGAGGACACAAATAGATGGAGAAATATACCGTGTTCATGGATTGGAAGAATCAATATAGTGAAAATGAGTATACTACCCAGAGCAACCTATAGATTCAATGCAATTCCCATCAAGCTACCAGAGGTCTTTTTCAGAGAATTAGAACAAATAATTTCACAATTTGTATGGAAATACAAAAAA
>ML664662.1:3785454-3805400 GCA_007570785.1 Antilocapra americana
ACTTGTAAAAGAATGAAACTAGAACACTTTCTAACACCATACACAAAAATAAAATCAAAATGGATCAAAGGTCTAAGCATAAGACCAGAAACTATAAAACTCCTAGAGGATAACATAGGCAAAACACTCTCTGACATAAACCAAAGTGGGATCCTCTATGACCCACCTCCCAGAATATCGGAAATAAAAGCACGAATAAACAAATGGGACCTAATTAAAATCAAAAGCTTCTGCACAACAAAGAAATCTATAAGCAAGATGAAAAGACAGCCTTCAGAATGGGAGAAAATAATAGCCAATGAAGCAACGGACAAACAATTAATCTCAAAAATATACAAGCAACTCCTGCAGCTCCATTCTAGAAAAATAAACGACCCAATCAAAAAGTGGGCCAAAGAACTTAACAGACATTTCTCCAAAGAAGACATAAAAATGGCTAACAAACACATGAAAAGATGCTCAACATCACTCATTATCAGAGAAATGCAAATCAAAACCACAATGAGGTACCACTTTACACCAGTTAGAATGGCTGCCATCCAAAAATCTACTAGCAATAAATGCTGGAGAGGATGTGGAGAAAAGGGAACCCTCTTACACTGTTGGTGGGAATGCAAACTTGTACAGCCACTATGGAAAACAGTGTGGAGATTCCTTAAAAAACTGCAAATAGACCTGCCATATGACCCAGCAATCCCACTGCTGGGCATACACACTGAGGAAACCAGAATTGAAAGAGACACGTGTACCCCAATGTTCATCGCCGCATTGTTTACAATAGCCAGGACATGGAAGCAACCTAGATGCCCATCAACTGACGAATGGATAAGAAAGCTGTGGTACATATACACAATGGAATATTACTCAACATTAAAAAAAATTCATTTGAATCAGTTCTACTCAGGTGGATGGAACTGGAGCCTATTATCCAGAGTGAAGTAAGCCAGAAGGAAAAACAACAATACAGTATACTAACGCATATATATGGAATTTAGAAAGATGGTAACGAGAACCCAGCATGTGAGACAGCAAAAGGAACACAGATGTATAGAACAGACTCGTGGACTCTGTGGAAGAGGGCAAGGGTGGGATGATATGGGAGAATGGCATTGAAACATGTTAATTATCATATGTGAAATCAATCGCCAGCCCAGGGTTGATGCTCGGGGCTGGTGCACCGAGATGTCCCAGGGGGAGGGAATCGGGTAGGAGGAGGGAGGGGAGTTCTGGAGGGGGAGCATATGTAAACCCATGGCGGTTTCATGTCATTGTATGGCAAAACCAACACAATAAAGTAAAGAAAATTTAAAAAAAAAGAGTCTATCACTACAGCCCCAGCTTTAGGCCTCCCGAACCTGGAAAAGCCTTGCAGGCTGTATGTTTCTGAAAGGATAGGAACTGCTCTTGGGGTGTTAGGGCCAATGATGGGGCCTGTATTACAACTTGTGGCTTACCCCTGAAAACAACTAGACAAGGTGGCCAGAGGGTGGGCCACTTGCCTTTGGGCAGTAGCAGCCACCGCTCTTATGGTTCAAGAGGCATCTAAGCTGACCCTGGGTCAGCCCACCAGAGTGTATATGCCTCACCAGGTGCAAGCAGTCTTGGAAACTAAAGGAGACAGATGGATGACAGGGGGAAGGATAACCCAATACCAAGCCCTCCTCCTTGACACTCTAGAAATAAAGTTGAGGGTCTGTCAGACTTTACATCCAGCCACCTTACTGCCAGATCCCTCTACTTCCCCTTTGGATCACCAATGCATGCAAGTCATCGATGAGTGATACTTTTCTCAGCCAGACCTATCAGAGCCACCTTTATCCGACCCAGAAGAAGAATGGTACACATATGGCAGTAGTTTCGTAGAAAAAGGAGCGAGGATAGCACTATATGCTGTAGTGAGCCTAGAAGAAACTAGGGAAAGTGGTTCTCTTCCCCTAGACACCTTAGCCCAGAAAGCTGAACTTCTTGCCCTGACAAGAGCTCTGGAATTAGGGGAAGGAAAAATGATTCATGTATATATGGACTCTCAGTATGCTTTCCTTATCCTGCATGCCCATGCAGCAATTTGGAAGGAAAGAGAGCTGCTCAGTGTTCGAAGCTCTCCTATTAAATACAAAGAGCTCATTCTCAGGCTTCTGGAGGCAGTCAAACTTCCTGCTAAATTAGCTGTCATCCACTGCAACAGTCACCAAAAGGGGCAAGAAAAGGAGGTCCAGGGAAATAGGAAAGCTGATCAGGAGGTAAAACAAGCCACTAGGGAAGCTACCTCTGTCACTGTTATTTGCCCCCCTTCCCCAAGGAAACCCTGACTCCAGATTATACAGACGAACATTCCCGATATGCTGAGTGGGGCTGAGAGATTGGGTCACATGGGTGGTTTCAGACTGGTCAAGCCCAAATAATACTCCCTGACTCAGGTTTGGAAAATTACTAACTCCTTACATAGAAGTATCCATTTTGGAAGAGATAATCTGGAAACCTTGCTCAAGCCTATTCTCACCATCTCAAGTCGGCTAAGGTTGTTAGACAGGTCACACAGAATTGTGATACCTAAGAAATAATAAAAAACCCAGACCCTTGCCACTTCCTCTATTTATACCTGCTCAACATCGGGGATCATACCCAGGAGAAGACTGGTAGGTGGATTTTACAGCCATGCCAAAGACCCAAGGCTTCTCCTATTTGCTAGTCTTTTTTGACACGTTCACAGGATGGATTGAAGCATTCTCTACTAGGACAGAGAGAGCTACAGAAGTCTGTAAAGCTCTGCTAAAGGAGATAGTTCCTAGGTTTGGGCTGCCTCAATCACTTCAGAGCAACAGTGGGCCCTCATTTACAGCCACGATATCCCAGAACCTGGCCTCATGCTTAAGAATTAAATACCACCTCCACTCATCCTGGCAGCTTCAAGCCTCGGAAAAGGCAGAGAGAGCCAACTAGACTCTTAAAAGGGCTCTGGCCAAACTATGTCAAGAAACACATAATAAATGGATCCATATGCTACCCATAGCCCTGAGGAGGGTATGGGCAGCCCCCAAGCAGCCACTATTATTAAGCCCTTATGAAATGATGTATGGATGTCCATTCTTAACTTCTGATTTGTTTTTTGATGAGGACGCCAATATACTCCTAAAACATATAATTGACCTGGGAAGGTTTCAACAAGAACTCCAACGATATGGAGCACAGATCCTCCCTAGATCACAGAAAGACAAAAATTCCCCAAGTAGAGCTGGGGAACCAAGTATTAGTAAAGACCTGGCAAGAAAAAGGGAGTCCAAGCCAGCTGTCTGAGAAATGGACAGGGCCATATCAGGCTGTCCTAGTAACCTCAATTGATATAAAAGTGAAGGGTCTATTGCCTGGGACCACAATTCTAGAATAAAACCCTAGGGGGAGATTGGGACTGAGACTCCAAAACCACAGGACAACTATTCCTGTGAACCTGCTGAAGACCTCAGACTCTTGTTCAGGCAGAACCCCATCAAATCTCCCTCAGATAACTAGAATGCATCCTATGATCTTCCTCCTCTTCCTGACCATGTCTCCCTGTATGGCTATTAACCTCTCCCTAAATGATGCATATACGCTTGCAAACCACACTGCTTCTCAACTCAACCTAACCAGCCCTTGCTGGATCTGCATTAACGGCAGAAGTTGGGGATATGCCCAACCTATCCCAGGGTATCAATGGCCCACCCTTCCAGCCCAGCTACATGCTGCCACCCAGCACACCCCATCTGGTCGTGGTATGGCCTTTTGGGAAAAAGGGGAGAAAAACTTCATGCCTTGGTGTCAGCAACAGCTATCTATATTTACTCCCACGATAACATTTGGAATCCCACCCGAGCCCTTACTTTCTCTCTTGACTAACATTCCCCCAAGTGACCTTCCCTATCTGTCTAAAAAGCAACTCCCTAACAGGGGTGTCATTGGGAAATCTGGACAATTCACAATGTGGGGTAACCTTCACTGTTGGAACTGATGGAGAAAACCGTGATCTGGAAATTTCTCTAAAGTATTACGATTTAGCCCAAAGTCTGGGAACTAGAGGTTCTGGCAGAACTGACATGCTATACCTATCCTCAAGCATGAGGCTCTCCTCGGACATTATTAACCAGTCTCAAAAATCCATGTTCTGTTCTGGACAACCAAAAAACCACATCCGTTCATCCTGGTTTCTAAATTGGGCAGGCAACTCTGACCCCTGTTATTCCCTTGTAGGGGTACCCACCCCTAAAAACCTAATCCTATGGTAGGAGCCTAAAAGAGATACTCTCTACCTTGAGGACAAAACCCAGGATGCCTCACAACACTTGAATCCCTTCCTAAATGCCCTCACTGCTGCCAGTTTTGCAGCGAGTGACAGTCTCCTCCCAGCTACTAAAAGAATGCCCCTGTTCCATGATGCCATGACCCAGGTGTAAGGCAGATGGAAATCCTGTTCCTCTTTGGCAAACCTGTTGTGCTGCCCAGCTTGAACCAGTCATGGTGTCTACTTCATATGTGGGGATAAAGCTTATTTATCCCTACCACCTTTTTGGTCAGGAACTTGCTCCCTAGGGTATGTCATGCCCCACATAGATCTGGCCTGGAGTAAAACCTCCTTGCCTTTACCAGTATATACCCACCAGAGGATACGTCATGTGGTAGTACTTACCTCCCTTTTCCTGGCATTAGGACTGACCGCTGGTTTGACAGAAGCTGTCATGGGGGAAACTTTTTTTACATAAATTTCAGCAGCTTTCTATCAACACTGCTGTATCCATAAAAGAAATGGTGAGGACCCTCCAATGCCTACAATACCAGTTAGACTCCCTAGCTGCAATGGTCCTACAAAATCATCAGGCCCTAGATTTACTGACTGCATGACAGGGGGGCACTTGCCTCTATCTAAAGGAAGAATGCTGTTTTTATTATAACCAGTCTGGGCAAGTCCAAGAATATATCAAGGGGCTTTTGTAACAGGCCACAAAGATTCAGCATTTGAGTTCAACCAGTGTATGGAGTTCTCTTTCTTTCCCTTCTTGGCTCCTACCATTTATGGGTTCAGTGATAACCATCTTACTAGGCCTCCTATTTGGCTCCTATATACTCCAACTCCTTACAAAGTTTATCTCCAGCAGTTCCAAGCCAAACTGATGTTACTACAAGGGTGGAAACTGGTTTCAGATGTGGAACACCTCAACTTAGATCAGGCAGAGAGAGACTCCTGTTCAGTTAGGCAGGACTATGCCCATGCACAGCAGGAAGAAGTTACAGAAGAAAGAGACCCTCATCCCAATTCCCAAGAAGTATCTTGAGTATGAAGTTTTTTGGGGGAAGTTGTTAGGGGAAGCACACTGACTGAAACCACCCACCCTGGCCAGGCTCTCTAGTAACCATTTGCATGAGTTGTTTTATGACAGGAGGTCCTGGTAAGGAATATGAAACTAATAAGCCACCACCAACTGGAAGAGTTTGGGAAAGGTCAAAAGGAGACACCGCGTGTCCGTCCACTTCCCAGAATCCCTCTCGCTGCCATCCATCTTGGCTGAGCCATGCATGTGCCACCAGGAAGAACTCTGAATCAGAATGATTAGCCAAAGACAGCCTGGAAACTAATCCAACCAACATAAAACCCGAGACTGCAAGCCACGTGGCAGAGAAGTTCTCCTGGGTTCCCTTACCCTGCTGCTCTCCGCCTGGCTGCCCTCTTCCAATAAAATCTCTTGCTTTGTCAGCATGTGTCTCCTCCGACAATTATTTTCCAAGAGTTAGACAAGAGCCCGCTCTTGGAACCCTGGAGGGGCCCCCCGCTTCCTACAACACATTGATGTGTTTACTTTTTGATAAGTCATCAGATTTTACCCATATAAGTACAATTTTCTATATATATTTTATACCCCAATAACATGTTTTATTTAAAAATATTTAGGTGTATTAATACTATTCCTAGGTGGTGCTAGTGGTAAAGAACCTGCCTGCCAATGCAAGAGACGTAAGAGATGCAGGTTCAATCCCTGGGTCAGGAAGATCCCCTCAAGGAGGGCATGGCAACACACTCCAGTATTCTTGCCTGGAGAATCCCATGGACAGAGAAGCCTGGTAGGCTACAGTCCATAGGGTCACAAAGAGCTGGACACGACTAAGCAACTTAGCACACAGCACAACTAGGCAAGTCAATAAATGTTTATTAAGTAGATTTTTTAAGGCAAAAGACTACTCTTTCATTACTGCAATGAAATTGTTTCATGAATAGGTCCCTTCACTACCCTGGCAAAATGCCAAGTAGAAAACAAACATAAACCCCTACCTGAATCACTATAGCAAAACCTGTTCTACACATGTAACCAGAACAACATCCTAATACATAAACACATTTCAAAGTTCTAGTGACTAAGACCTTACTGCTACCAAGATGCTTCTTGAACATCCAGTTCACCAGCTGTTTAGTCAGAACTTGAGGATTTTCCTTTTAATACATATTTGTATCTTGTTTAATATTCAGAATTGTAAGAACAAATATTATGGCATGTCATTCACAGCACATATGATGTAAATGCTTTTGCTATTTTTATCCCAGATATATTTTAATTTCTTATCTAAGGAAACTGGATGATAAGATCTGTTCCAGCTCATCTGTCTTATGCTAAAAAAACCTACTATACTCAATTCATGTCAGGGACTATTGTAAACACTTTACAGGTACTAATCACTTAATCTTAACAACAATTCTACAAAGCAGACACTGTTATTATCCTCATTACACAGATGGGAAAATAGGAACTCAAAGGTGCTAAACAACTTTCCAGAAAAAACTCAGCTAGCAGAGCTGGAATTCATACCTAAGCAGTCTTGCTCTTGAGTCTTGGTATTAACCAACAGGAAATTCTGCCTAAATAAATATTAAACGTAACGAGGTCTAGCAGTGGTCTTAGCTTTACTTTTTATCTCCTTTATCAATGGGCACCAAGAAGTGGGAGTCTGCTAACCTTAAAACTGTCAAGGGCCTCAAAAAGTCTGGAGAATCCCCTCTTGCTACAGTATTGTAGAGCACTGTCCAATTCTTTTTTTCCCACTGAGCCCAAATTTTATACCTATTTCCTACTGTATGGGTATTCTATATATAAAAGCTTCTTGAAATCATGCTATCTAGGCACCAAGGCGTTGGTAAGCCTCACTGCACGAAGTTTGTTTCTGGGAATCGCCTCCCAAGGCACAACCAATGATCAGAAACAAGAGGGACAGGCTCCTCTATCTGCCTACCAACTTTCTTATCAATCTGCCTCAGGCAGAGAGAAGAGGCATCAGTGTGTTGAAGGAGAGAAAGGACCACCCTTGCTCTCCATAGCCACACAAAGGAAGTTAGTACCTGACCCACATGCAGAGCCCTTATCAGGTTTTCAAACAGCAAAATAGTCAGCAGGTCCACTTAGAACCCTGCATTCTGCTGTGGATTCTCACCTCTGGCAAGGCACAAACACAGCAGAGCTTCTTAAAACACAGTTACTCATGTTTAGTGAACTTTGTAAACAATCAGGCACAGCCACTTGACCCTCCAAAACTGAAACAAGCTTTTGCATTTTCTGCCTTCAACACCACTTGAACCAAAGATGCTCACAAACATTTGTACACACATCCTTATCTGCACTAGTCATTTCTAGTATATTTTGATTTTTTCTTCCCTCTTTTCAAATGCTTTATTCTATTCTCTTATTTAATGATCTTGTTTTATACGTGTTTTTTGCTATAAACCTTTTAGAAATATATAAGAAATATAAAAAAATTTTAATGCATATATAGGGGCTTCCCTGGTAGCTTAAAGGTAAAGAATCCGCCTGTCAATACAAGAGACACTGGTTCCATCCCTTATCTGGGAAGATCCCACATGTCAAGGAGCAACTAAGGCCATGCACCACAACTACTGAGCCCATGGGCTGCAACTACTGAAGCTTGTGCTTCACAAGAGAAGCCACCACAATGAGAAGCCTGCACACCACACTGAAGAGTAGCCCCTGCTCGCCACAGCTAGAGAAAAGCCCGTGCAGCAGCAAAGACCCAGCACAGCCAAAATAAATAAATAAATTAATTAACATTTTTTAAAAAAAGTCTTTGCCTTGCCAAGGTAAAAAATGGATCAACAAATGGCTTGGTCCTTGCAAAGAAAACATCAGTTCTCCTGTGTATGACTGTACCTGTTCAACATGCCTGATTCTAAGCTACACCACCAGGCCTATCAATACTTGCTTTACAGAGACATGAGTGAGGAATCAGAAGGTCCTATGCTAGATTCTTCAAATGTAGGCCCTAGAAGGAAAACTGAGAGGCTCCATAAGCAACATTGCCAGGCTCCAGTGAACTCAAATACGGCCTTGACATGAGGGGTGGGGAGGAGTGTGTATCGCCCCATCAAGTAGCATTAAGTAACTTCCACTGGCTTGTGGCCACAGACTCCAGAAAAGAAAATAGGAATTCATACCCAGGCAAAAGCCAAGCCTGAATGAAAAGTCTTGGTGGTACATAGAAGCACTTTTCCTCCAGCGCATTTGGGGTGAGTTTAATTTTGGAGGAATGGATATGAACTCACCCTCAACTCCTGCACACTTCATATTGTCTTACACATTTGCATTCACTATTACACAATCATTTAGACCATTGTTTAGACTGCTATAGCAGTGATATATACTATACTGAGTCATCACTGAAAATGCTCTTTGGTGTAGAAAAATATAAATAAATAGTTAATATCCATGTTTGTGTTAGTTGCTCAGTCGTGTCCAACTCTTTGCAACCCCATGGACTCCTATGTCCATGGAATTCCCTACTGGAGTGGGTTACCATTTCCTTCTCCAGTTAATACCTCTCTCTCTCTCTCTCCCCCTGTATATATATATGTGTGTGTGTGTGTGTGTATCATTTATTGGATTTGCAATAGTCAAATTCATCTGGTATAGGTAGTTGAGAGTAATGTGGGATCCAAATCAAAGACATCTAACATGAAGTATGAATAGAAGTCTGAGAAACTTTCATACTGGAGTAGTCAATACAATACAGCTCAATCAACCTTAGGGTAAGAAGAAAACAAACTAGAGTAAATGTTTCACTGCTTTACTGATGAATAATTTATATGTAAATAACTGCACATATTTAATGGGTGCAGTTTGATGATTTTGGACACATGCATGTAACATTTTCAGAAACTAATATCAAAAATAACCACAAACTTAAATTTGCCCATATTTAACTAAATTTCCAATTAACCAGTGGTCTATTTTTAGGTGAAAGAAAAATATTCATATAGAATAGAATATAAGCTCAATAAAAACAGTGATTTTTGTCTTATTCACTGCTGTCTGGGATGGAGTATAGTGCCTGGCACACAGTGGGCCTTTAATAGTTATTTGTTGAATAAGTTAATTGATAACAAGGATTTATTATCAAATTTAAAAAAATACTGTATCCAAGCCAGTGCTACATAGCTTTTTCATTTACCAAACCATATGCTATCAATACAAACATGTTCCAAACGGTGCACCTCAATCCTTGAAGAAAATTTCTAAGATGTATAGGATATTCTCTAAAGTAAGGTATAAAGATAACCAATATAAGGCTGAAAAACACACAAGTAAAATATATTTCTAGGTGGCCCATGTTTACCAGAAAGTCAGATGTCCAGAAATCTCTGTTCCCTTTGGAATGTTTAATTGAGTTTGATGGCACATTTCACACATCTGTTCTGCCAGGCACTCTTATTTTGAAAGAATAGAAATTGGATAACCAACTCTCTGCTCAACATATTATCATTCTTTTTACTAAGCATTGACTAAAACAATTCAAATGTGCTTCTAAAAGGTTTTAAAATGAATAAAAAACTTTGAAATCAAAGTTTCCTAGATTCTTTCTAGATATTCATTACTTTACACACACACATACACACACACACTTCCTTTAATTAACCTTGACATTTGGATCCTGGTTCACATATTAAAGAAGAACTCAGAAAGTGTTATAGAAGCAAATGACAACAACTGCTTTGTCCATAAGTAGCTAATTCTCACCAAGTCTACAGTCATGAATTTTACTGTCTTACTTTTTCCTGAACACAGTGGACATATGCCATTGTAATAACCTTGTTACAAGATGCTTTGCATTTATGTTTAATATTATCTTCCCTAGATAAAATTCAATTTCATTCTATCCACTGAGCCCAAATTACTTTTTCGTCTCTTGAGGCATAATCAGAAATAGCTTTCAACTTGAAGTAAGCATTAAAAACTACTTATCTCTGGAAATACAAAGACTGGCTATCTCAGTCTTCTTCCTCAGGTTCCTACATGTGGAAAAACTGCAGAATCAGCCTTAATAAGGAAAGGCCAGCAACACCAATGACTATTACCCATATAATCATATAGCTGTGAGAGCTGGTCTGACCCTTTCTACACGTTCCTCTTGCCCATGTTTAAATCTCTAGCTCTCAGCCAATCTAAGAGTAAGGTGATCTTTAACTGCAGAGGATTTGGAAGGATTGAGTATGTCATACCTAAAAAATAAAAATGTGAATTCAGTTCAACTTTTTAAAAAAGTCTTTAGTACATCCACATACCTTTCACCAGGCTAGGTACTATTAACTGTGTTTAAGGCATTTAAAAAAGGTGCTTGTAGTAACAGATGAAGGACACTATTATTTATGCATATTTTTCTCAAAGTAAAGTTCCCATTTTGGGATAGTTATTAAAGTAGACATACAAAAGTTGGTTCTTTGAAAAGATCAACAAAACTGATAAACTTCTAGATGGACTGATTAAGAAACAAAAGATACAAAATGAATTATGAATATCAGAAATGAGGGAATAGGACTCCAGTCCTACAAACATTAAATCGTATAAGAGAATATTACTAACAACAGTTGCCAATAAATTCAGCAACATAGATGCAATGGACAAATTGGTAGAAAAATATAACACACCAAAAGTGACACATGATGAAGCTAAAAATCTGAATAGCTATCTGGCCATTAAAGAAATTAAATTACTAATAAACCCTTCCCACAAAGAAAAATTAATTCATCATTGTTTTGCATCAAGACCAGAGAAGGTGCTGAAATACCTAATCCAAGCTCACCTTACTCACTTTTTGAAAAGTTACAAATTTTATTAAAATCCATTATTAAAGTTACCAGTACTATACAAAAAAAGAGAAAAGTAGGCACATACCCTTTGTAGACTTGCTGTCTAGTGCAGTGATCCTAAAGGGGGACCCTCTATAAGTAAACAATAAAGTACAGTAATTAACCTCTATAGTTAAAAATATAGCAAATTAACCTCTAATAAGCATTTCACCACGGGCCTGCACCACATACTAATGTTTTAAGCTTATCTCATTTAATTTTCATAACAGTCTTGCGAAACCTGTGTTGACAGATGCAGTTGACAGATGAAGAGCCAAAAGGTCTGTGAGGTGAGACTGGTCACACAGCTATTCGATGGCAGGACAGGCCATCAGCCCAGACCTTAGACCAAGCACATTCAAACCAAGAAAACAGCTGTGTTCTGCTAATAGGCTGCCTAGAATGAGCCTGCCTCCTGTATTTCCCAGCCACTTATGTTCCAGAGCTGCAGAGAAACCACCAGCAACAATGTTACATTATACACTTTGGGCTCAGGTCTTCCCAATCCCCTAATGCCCAACAGTGTCTACCTATGTGTCTCACTCACCTACATTTCTCAATGAGCTCCCATATTTCTGCACGGAATATGAAGAAGAAAAAAGGAAGGAGAGAGGAAAAAAGAAAAAGGAAGTGAGAAGAGAGAGAAGGAATAAAAAAGTATTAAAAAAAACCCAAAACATTTCAGGGACTTCCCTGATGGGCCAGTGGTTAGGACTCTGCACCTCTACTGCAGGGGGCATGGGTTTGATCCCTGGTTGGGGAATTAAGATACTATATGCTGTGCAGTGTGGGCAAAAGCAACATTTCCAAGCACTTTCACATCTATCATCTGCCTTATCTTCCTACTCTCTTGAGGAGATAGGCAAGGCAGTCATTCTGTTTTATAAAAAGGGAACATGCGATGTAGGAAGCCATGTAAATCCAAAGGACGATGGAGAAACTGTTAGTCAGACAGGACAGGAGAACAGAGGTTGCCAACAGTATTTTTGTACAGTATAAGAGTTAATAGTGCTTTGCACACTGTGAAAGGGTTATAAAAACAGACAAAACTAAGAAGACTATGTGACACTAACCATTTGTTGTTTAGTCGCTCAGTCATGTCTGACTCTTTGCGACCCCATGGGCTGCAGCCCGCCAGGCTCCTCTGTCCAAGGGATTTCTCAGGCAAGAATACTGGAGTGGGTTGCCATTTCCTTCTCCAGGGATCTTCCTGACCCAGGGATCGAATCCGCATCTCCTGCATTGGCAGGTGGATTCTTTACTGTTAGTCAAAAACATTTATTATCTCTCTCTTAGAAAATTGTTCCCTGCAATAGAATACTTAGCCACAAGAAAGTAAGAACTAGCACTACATTCATCAGCATGTATAGTTCTTGGAATATTATGTTGAGCAAAAAATGCAAGTTACATAATGATATCTACAACATGATAAAGTTTGAAGACCTACAAAACCAATACATAATAGTCATAGAGACAGTGTAAATGCAGTTAAGTTATAAATCATGCATGAGAATGATAAACTCTGAAATTATGACAAGGAAGCATCATTGGGTGCCCCAACTGTACTTGTAATGTCTTATTTCTTACAAACAGAAAAAAAATTCTGAAGCAAACATGTCATGTGAATATTCAATAAAGCAGACAAGTAGGTACATGGGTGTCTCTTATAATATTCTTTATTCCTGTCTACATGCCTTAATATTTCATTAATGTACACAGAAAAGATATCTGCTGCTAGTAAGTGGGTGTATATTATATAGATATCATGTATGATTTTTAGCAAGGCCTCCAGAAAAAGCCCCATAAAACAGAAAAAGCCCTCTCATGAAATCCTTGTGGACAAGTTAGAGAAAATGCATATGCTAATACGAGTCTAGTGCGGATGGATCTGCAATCAGATATGCAATCTGTACTACTCATATGCTTCATGACTTCCTTCTAGGCCAAAGGCCAGTTTTCAAGGAGTGCACAGGGCTGTGGCTTTGGGACTGTCCTAGTCTCACTGTCTTGTCAACTGCTGCATAAACTTATAGCCAGGACAAAACTGGGAAGACAAGAGAAGCATGATTCACAATTATCCTAACAGACTGATATCCTGGGCTTGAATCCAAGAAAAGGAAATAGAACAAGAAAAAAAAAATCCAAACCCTACCTTTATATATGTAAAATTATATTGAGCAAGGACAAGATGGGTAAATCTTGATTTAGCTGCTCTCAGTATGGAAAAAGAACTGGGACAATTTATCAGATCATCTATCAGTATAAACCAACTGTGTGATTGAGCTCTCCCAAAAACTACATTTGGGCACATCAGTAAAATCACAGAGTTCAGATTAAAGCAAAAATAAAATAAAACACAGTTTTACTGCTATAAGCTCATCATATATGCCTATAATGTCACATGCAGTTATGAATGCTGTGTGTTAAGAGTGACAAGTCAGATGAACCAGACTGTATTTTGGGTACAGTGACCTTGATGGCTACCAAGCATGCCATTAGAGAAATGGCTGGAGGGTTTGGAGAACGGAAAAGAAAAGGAAGACAGGACACTGTGAAAATGTGAAGACCTGCCATGTCATAAGCGAAGTAGTTGTGTTAGTGTTGCTTCAGCAGGGAAAAATCAGGTCTAACCAACAGGCTAAAAATTAAAGGAGGCTAATTTTCATATAATACAAGTGAAAATGCTCTACTGAGTAGTGTCACCTTGGTGGCGTGTTATCATGACAGGTATTTCATTTTCTCTCCTGATCTCCTCTCGATTGTGCTTTGTGGAAATAGAATCTGGAAGAAGTGACAATGTCCCAGTTCTGAGCCTAGCCCACAAGAGGCTGGGCACCCATTGACTCTCAGAGTCCTGCCACCACCAGGCCAGACTGCTCAGGAAGTAAACACATGGAAGACAGCCATTCCAAGTGCTGCCATCCTAGACTGATTATTCCCAACTGACCCCCAGACTGCATGTGAATTCATGGGCAAGCTTACTCAACATCAGCCTAGCCAGGCCCAGATCAGAACTGCCCAGTGGACCTGTAGACTACTGAGCAACAATAAATGCTAACTGTTTAAACCACTAAGTCTTGGGTAGTTTGTTATTCACAATAGCTAGCTGATACAGTGGAGACCTTTTGTCCTCTTTCCAGGGATATTACTCCATAGTCTCTCCTTGCCCCAGGCTATTCCCTTAAGTGGCCTTCCATTAGAAACCTACAACAAGCTCTGAAATCAAATGAACCCTCTATTTTCCCTCATCCAGCTAAGAGTCCCTGGTGCACAATTTCAGCCTATCTTTTATACAAACCTCTCTGTTCTTACCCCTCTTTTCTTTCACAGCCTCCATCAGAACGGGTGCCCTTGAAGAACTTAACTGCCTTTTCCACAGCTGCACATGCCTGGCCTACTTTGACTGAAAAGACAACCCCCATTCAGATGACAGCACCAATGGCAGAGCCTGAGACAAGCCTCTGGATGCAGGCAGTTCATTGGGAGGGGAGCCTAGGAAACAGAATGAAGGAGGGAAGGAAGCAAGGCTCATAAAGACTACATAACACTGTCAAGCTGGTTACCACTGTGGCCAGTGGACATCAGTTCCACTGGGGATCCACCATATATACTGGATCCCAAATTATTCACCTTAAGGACAGAGGCTGAAGCTTTATTCATTCACTACCATCTTCCTTAGTTTGCAGGTGGCCCAACAAGCGTTACTTTGCCCACACTTTCCAACACTAACTGAACTGTGTTCCCTGGCATAGGAGAAAACTCTAAGACAGGAAAGAAGAAAAATACCTCTCATGGTGTGCTGGGACACAGGCTGGACGGGGGATGTTAGCAATTCCATGGAACTTTTCACCACAGCTATGCTAAAATCAAAAGGGCCAAGGCCAAGTGGCTCGGAATACAGAAGAGCCTTTTACAGGTCCTACATTCAGCTCTCCAGGCTATGAGTCCATTCATTTCTCCTGACTAAACCCATCAACTCCATGAGCTATCTCCTTTCAGATATCCCACAGACACTTTCAACTCACAATGACAGAAACTGGGAGGAGTCTGGAGCACACCCATGGATCCAAACTCTTTAGTTATGTTTGCTGATAGGAGCAGCATGGGCTCCCTCAACTGTGAGTGGGTTAGCCAGTGGATGAGACTCTAAAGGTCACCGCCAGGCTCTGGAAGCAATTCTTCCTGAATTGGGACATGAATTAGAGATGGTCACATCCGTAAAGAAGAGGTGGAGCTCAGGATTGGGCACTGCCCTTTCCACATGTTGGGGGCAATGCACCTCCTGTGGTGGTCGTGGACCTGTCGCTTCCTGGCTCCAAGATCCAGGCTGTCACAGATACACGACAAAATGCATTGTCCAGCAGAGGTTCAACTGTCCCTCCCCCTCCGACCGCCACAATGCAATAAAACCAGTCTTGCTTCCAATTACACACTTCTTTCAATATTCCTGCTCAACATTTCTTGTTCCCTTTTGAATTCGTTTTAACATCTGTAAATTCCCTCATGAGTAATAAAATCTTTTAATGTGTCCATATCTATATGAGTGACAAGATTTCATCCTTTTTGAAAAATATCTTTTAACTGCTTTGGAGCTCACAGTGAGATGCCCAAAAGATTCACCTGTCAGAGCCAGGTAAACATTGTTCATGGAGAAGTGCGCCTTGTGTGCAGTGAAAGCCCAGGTGTGTCTTTTCTTAGCTCTCCTGGGTGAAGCCAGAACACCAACAAAACTGTGTGGACTCTGTGTTCTTCTAATTTAAAATTGCCTCTCTGCTGATGTTTTATTTCGGTTTATTTATGGCTGTTAAGTTATTCCCTATCATTGGTAGAAAGTCTGACCATCCAGAGCTCTCTCTAAATGGGTTCGTGGCTTATAGATATTCAGCTCTATATGATTCAGGTCCCTGCCTGCAAAAGAGAATCTGGTTTGTCAGCCTTTTTATTTGTTAGTCCATTTTTTATCTCAAATCAATTCAAAATTTCATGCCCTTTGGGAAGAAAACAGCTATTTGAAATCTGGACTAGGGAGATTTTCTGCTTGTGTTTACACTTAACCCATGACTGAAATTGTAGAACTGAAGCTATGTCTCTGTGGCTATATGTACCTGTGTCTGTAATTCAGAAATTCCTTCATCTCTGATTGTGTGAGGATGCAATGTTTTCCTACCTTTGGATACATGTCAATGTTCATCACAGCACTGTTTACAATAGCCAAAACATGGAAGCAACCTAAATGTCCATTGACAAGAGGAATGGATAAAGAAGATGTGGCATATATATACAATGGAATATTACTAAACCATTGAAAAGAATGAAATAATGCCATTTGCAGCAATATGGACAGACGTACAGAGTGTGATACTGTAAGTCAGAGAAGGAGAAATATCATATGACATCCTTTATATGTGGAATCTAAAAAGAAATGACTTAGAAAATGAACTTATGGTTGCTGGCAGTGGCGGGGAGGGAGTGATACGGAGTTCAGGAAGGTCATGTACACATTGCCATATTCAACATGGACAACTAACAGGGACCTATGGTATAGCACATGTAACTCTACTCAATGTTTGGTGCCAGCCTGGATGGGAGGGAGATTTGGGGGGAAATGGATAAATGTATATGTATGGCTGAGTCCCTTCACTGTTCACCTAAGACTACCATAACATTGTTAATCGGCTATATCCCAGTACAAAATTAGAAGTTAAAAATTTGAAAAAAAATACAGAACCTCTATTCTGATTGGCATATCTAAATAAAGAATTGCTTATATAGACTGAATATAACTAAAATTTCCTAAAATATAAAAATGAACTACTAATACTTTAAAAGTGCTAGATTTTAAAATATTTTAAAAGTTCAAATTGACATAATTCATGTAAACCTTTGACTATGATGACTAGTATAATATTTTGGGTTTAATGACAACTAGGTCTTCTCTGATTCATCAGTGTTAATTATAATACAAGCATACATTTTTAAGCTTCTTGGGTATATTTTTCCTAAATATGTACAGGTTTATGATCAAAAGAACTACAATTACTCCTACAGAAGGTCTAAGATTATAGGGAAAAAATCAATTTATATTTAAGCAAATAGAGTGAGTCATTGTTCTGATAAACCTGTATTTTTCACAGTAATGAGATTTTGGAGTATGTTCTGTTGAAGAGCATTTCTAAAATCTTTAGATAACTGAAGGCTCTGCAGTGATATTATGAGATAATTAATAGGAATTCAACAGATGCCTAGAAAATGTCTAAGAAAGAATACTAAAACATTGATTACTAAGCATGATTTGAGTTGATATACTTTTGCTTCTTATATATATGCTACAGAGGCTGTATCTTTGGATTTGTAAATGAGTATGTTCATTGCTGCCATGATGTGAAACTATAGAAAGGAATTGCATGGCTGAATAAAGCTGGCTTAAATGTATTCAAAAGCTCTGTTAAAATGACAGAAATTTACAATGAGCCACCTCCTGGTTTTCTCCATGAAATACTGTCCTGTGACTGCTTAAAAGTTATAATTTATGTAAATGAGACTCTGTAAGAATGAGTCTCTACTATGAGTCTGAAGATAACGAGACATTTTAAAAATTAAGGGCAGAAAAAGTGTTTTTGGGCTGAAGTAAAATGACTTGTTCCAGAATGGGAAAGAGGAAGAATGGCGAAGGAAAAAAAACTGAATGAATATAGAAAGCAGTAAGTTTGTGTAAGAATCTGAAAAGTAATACAAATCTGTGTTGAACTTTGCCAAATCTGGCTCAGTGTGTGGGTTTACTTGTAAGTTTGTCAAAAAGAGATTGTGGATCCTTTAGAATCAAATATTACATTGAAGCAAATCTAGAATTCATTTGCTCTCTGTGAAAATGAGAGAGTTTTCTTGGAGTATTGGTCTGCTCCTATAAGAGATTGTAAAAGGTTACTCTGCACCTGTTACTAGTTTCCTATGGCTCCTGTAACAAATTATCACAAACTTGGCCTAAAACACACCTTTATTCTCTTACAGCTTTGGGGGCCAGAAGTCTCAAATGAGTTTCTCTGGGTTACAATCAAGGTGCCAATAGGGCCATGGTCCCTCCAGAGGCCCTAGAGAAGAATCTGTTTCCTTGACTTTCCAGCTGGCATTCCTTGCTGAGCGGCCCCATCCTCCATCTTCAAAGCAAGCATATAGCATCTTGCTCCAGTCCTCACATTATCATCTCACTCTGTAATCAAATCTCCTCCTGACTCTCTCTTATAAAGACATTTGTCAAATGTGAGCTGTGTATCAGTCATGAATTATAGGACCTTCTATCAGTTCATAAGAAATTAGAACAAGAAGAACAGATAATGCTGGCTGTACACTGAAGATAGTATGAGAAGCCCTGTACTATGTATCATTAAAAGAGAAAATTGATCCTTATGAACACTGTGAACTCAGAATTAATTTGTGATGTGAGTACAAGTTCAAGTCTCTATAGTGTCCAGACTATAGTGGCCACTATGAGTAAAGTGGTGAGACATGAAATCCAAAAGAGAGAAGTCGCAAACCAGAGGCCAACTTTAATGGGATAGTATCTTGTATCTGCAGCTGACTGCAACCACATGGACACCCAGGCACTTTATTTATTTTTTTTTTTAATTTTTTTTTTTAATTATTGTTTTAGCCATACATTGTTATGATATCGCCATGGGTTTACATATGCTTCCCCTCCGGGTCCCCCCTCCCTCCTCCCTCCCCCCCGGGAAATCTCGCTGCACCAGTCCCGAGCATCAGTCCTGGGCTGGCGATTGATTAGACACATGACAATTAACATGCTTCAATGCCCTTCTCCCATCTCATCCCACCCTTACCCTCATCCACAAAGTCCACAAGTCTATTCTATACATCTGCGTTCCTTTTGTTGACTCCCATGTTGGGTTCTCATTACTGTCTTTCTAAATTCCATATATATGTGTTAATATACTGTATTGTTGTTTTTGCTTCTGGCTTACTTCACTCTGGATAATGGGCTCCAGTTTCGTCCATCTGAGTAGAATTGCTTCAAATGAATTTTTTTTTAATGCTGAGTAATATTCCATTGTGTATATATACCACAGCTTTCTTATCCATTCGTCAGTTGATGGGCATCTAGGTTGCTTCCATGTCCTGGCTATTGTAAACAATGCAGCGATGAACATTGGGGTGCACGTGGCTCTTTCAATTCTGGTTTCCTCGGTGTATATGCCCAGCAGTGGGATTGCTGGGTCATATGGCAGGTCTATTTGCAGCTTTTTAAGGAACCTCCACACTGTTTTCCATAGTGGCTGTACTAGTTTGCATTCCCACCAACAGTGTAAGAGGGTTCCCTTTTCTCCACATCCTCTCCAGCATTTATTGCTTGTAGACTTTTGGATGGCAGCCATTCTAACTGGTGTAAAGTGGTACCTCATTGTGGTTTTGATTTGCATTTCTCTGATAATGAGTGATGTTGAGCATCTTTTCATGTGTTTGTTAGCCATTTTTATATCTTCCTTGGAGAAATGTCTGTTAAGTTCTTTGGCCCACTTTTTAATTGGGTTGTTTATTTTTCTAGAATGGAGCTGCAGGAGTTGTTTGTAAATTTTTGAGATTAATTGTTTGTCTGTTGCTTCATTGGCTATTATTTTCTCCCATTCTGAAGGCTGTCTTTTCACCTTGCTTATAGTTTCCTTTGTTGTGCAAAAGCTTTTAATTTTAATTAGGTCCCATTTGTTTATTCGTGTTTTTATTTCCAATATTCTGGGAGGTGGGTCATGGAGTATCCCGCTTTGGATTATAGCAGAGAGTGTTTTGC
>ML664662.1:3805800-3826384 GCA_007570785.1 Antilocapra americana
AAGATTGCTTTGGCTATACGAGGTTTTTTGTATTTCCATACAAATTGAGAAATTATTTGTTCTAATTCTTTGAAGAAGACCTCTGGTAGCTTGATAGGAATTGCATTGAATCTATAGATTGCTTTAGGTAGTATACTCATTTTCACTATATTGATTCTTCCAATCCATGAGCACGGTACATTTCTCCATCTGTTTGTGTCCTCCTTGATTTCTTTCATCAGTGTTCTATAGTTTTCTATATACAAGTCTTTTGATTCTTTAGGTAGAAATACCCCTAAGTATTTTATTCTTTTTGTTTCGATGGTGAATGGGATTGTTTCCTTAATTTCTCTTTCTGATTTCTCACTGTTAGTGTATAGGAATGCCAGGGATTTCTGTGTGTTGATTTTGTATCCTGAAACTTTGCTATATTCACTGATTAGCTCTAGTAATTTTCTCGTAGAGTCTTTAGGGTTTTCAATATAGAGGATCATGTCATCAGCAAACAGAGAGAGTTTTACTTCTTCTTTTCCAATCTGTATTCCTTTGATTTCTTTATCTGCTCTGATTGCTGTGGCCAAAACTTCCAAAACTATGTTGAATAGTAGTGGTGAGAGTGGGCACCCTTGTCTTGTCCCTGATTTCAGGGGGAATGCTTCCAGTTTTTCACCATTGAGGATAATGTTTGCTGTGGGTTTGTCATATATAGCTTTTATTATGTTGAGGTATGTTCCTTCTATTCCTGCTTTTTGGAGGGTTTTTATCATAAATGGATGTTGAATTTTGTCAAAGGCTTTCTCTGCATCTATTGAGATAATCATGTGATTTTTATTTTTCAATTTGTTAATGTGGTGTATTACACTGATCGATTTACGAATATTGAAGAATCCTTGCATCCCTGGGATAAAGCCTACTTGATCATGATGTATGATCTTTTTGATGTGTTGTTGGATTCTATTTGCTAGAATTTTGTTGAGGATTTTTGCGTCTAAGTTCATCAGTGATATTGGCCTGTAGTTTTCTTTTTTTGTGGCATCTTTGCCAGGTTTTGGAATTAGGGTGATGGAGGCCTCATAGAATGAGTTTGGAAGTTTACCTTCGTCTGCAATTTTCTGGAAGAGTTTGAGTAGAATAGGTGTTAGCTCTTCTCTAAATTTTTGGTAGAATTCAGCTGTGAAGCCATCTGGTCCTGGGCTTTTGTTTTTTGGAAGATTTCTGATTACGGTTTCAATTTCCATGCTTGTGATGGGTCTATTAATATTATCTATCTCTTCCTGGTTTAGTCTTGGAAAGTTGTACTTTTCTAGGAATTTGTCCATTTCATCCAAATTGTCCAGTTTATTTGCATATAGTTGCTGATAATAGTCTCTTATGATCCTTTGTATTTCTGTGTTTTCTGTTGTGATCTCTCCGTTTTCATTTCTAATTCTGTTGATTTGGTTCTTCTCCCTTTGTTTCTTGATGAGTCTGGCTAACGGTTTGTCAATTTTATTTATCTTCTCAAAGAACCAGCTTTTGGCTTGGTTGATTTTTGCTATGGTCACTTTTGATTCCTTTGCATTAATTTCTGCCCTGATCTTTAAGATTTCTTTCCTTCTACTAGACCTGGGCTTCTGCATCTCTTCCCTTTCTAGTTGCTTTAGGTGTATAGTAAGGTCATTTATTTGATTTTTCTCTTGTTTCCTGAGGTGAGCTTGTATTGCTATGAACTTTCCCCTTAGCATTGCTTTCACAGTGTCCCATAGGTTTTGAGCTGTTGTGTTTTCATTTTCATTCGTTTCCATGCATAACTGAATTTCATTTTTAATTTCTTCTGCGATTTGTTGGTTATTCAGCAGTGTGTTGTTGAGCCTCCATATGTTGGAAGTTTTGAGAGGTTTTCTCCTGTAGTTGATATCTAATCTCACTGCATTGTGGTCAGAAAAGATGCTTGGGATGATTTCAATATTTTTGAATTTATCAAGGTTAGATTTATGGCCCAGGATGTGATCTATCCTGGAGAAGGTCCACCCAGGCATTTTAATTTCACGAGAGATGTCAGAAATCCAGATACTTAGGTTAAAAGTTTGTGATTCTAAGTGAAAGCACTTATGAATTTTCTTTTGAGATGTCTGCAGAGGACTAACAAATACCATCCAGATTAGGTTTGTGAGCTGCCACTTTGCAATTTATGCTTTAGGAAAGAATGTATTAGAGGTTACTAAATTGTCCCTCATTTAGAGATTCTATTTTGGGAACCTAGAGACCTGTTCTAAAGAGGGACGACTACATGACTGCAGGACCTGTCAGATTCAGGGACCAGGGGAATCTGGGCCCTCAAAACACCTCTTCTCAGAGGCTGTCTTCAGAGGGAGGCCAGCCTTATTCCCTGGTCTTGTGTTCACGCCAACAGCAATCTGACATTACTCTCCAAGGTCTTTCCAGGCTGGACTCTTGGGCTCATGTCATCTCATATGTGATGTTTTCACCTGTGCTGACCTGTGTCTGGTGTCTGACCCTGGCCTGCCCTGACACTGTTTTTGGTCACAGACCTGGTTTGGCAGGCACACCCTCCCTAGCCCCTTTTCTCACTCACACTGGTTTTAGTTTTCCCACTCCCAACAGGGCACTGGTTGTCACTGGTGTTCTCTGCAGGACTCAAGTTAGAACAAATCCTCCCTCACCAGCCCCCTTCCGTCTTTTCAAAATGCACAAAAAGCCTAACCTGGGGTGATTCATGCTTTCCCAAGCGCAGTGGTTCTCAGCCTCTGCCTGCCTTCCTCCCCTGGTGGACGACTCCTGGTCCGAGGGAGGATGGGGTGCAGCAGGGTGCTGCAATTAGACAGAGGACAAGCTGCCCGGGGGCCCCCATGTCTCCTGTGAACTCACAGGCACAGCTGGAGCGCGATTCTTAAAGCAACAGTGGTATAGCTCTGCCTGATTCTCCCCTGTCCACTTGACTCTGCACATGGCTTGCCCACATGAGGTCAGAAAAGCTCAACCTCCAAACCTAGTCACCAAACAGAGTCTAAAGAGCCCAGGAAGCCTGGCTCCATGAAAGAATCACAGGGGCCACTAGTGCTGACGTGGCATGGTCTGTAACGTGACCCTGATCACACAGACCTGCTGACCTGACACAGTTTATCCACCTACTATGACTTTTTTGGTCCTCAATGAATCCTCTGGTGTGACCTCTGGTGAGGCATCCTGGAGAACAGGTGTCACGCTACAACAAGTCATGGATTGACTTCCGGTGATGTATCCTAGAGACAACATTCAGTGCTACAACATGCCATAGTCATAAGCCAAAATCAATCACTTTCAGCAACCATACAGCTATTTAACCAACCTGGCAGGATGTGAGTACCATGATTGATTCCCTGGCACCACCCAACCTGGAGGCACTCCCTGCTGTCTGAAAGTCACTGGAAGATGAGGCATCATGCCCTGGACATAAAGATGCTCCACTTCACGGACAGGGTTGCATGGCTGGTGTCCTCGTGTGACCAGCTGAAGGACACTCTCCACCTGCCATCACTGGGGAGAGGCCTGCTGGCCACTCAAATAAGCAGGAGGGTAAGAGGGGGGCTTGCCTGAGTCCAGAAGGGCTTTATGGCTCTTGTAATGATCCACAAATTTGTGCAGTGAACATCTTGACAGGGAGGCATCTGGGTGAAGGAGCACCAGGTGTCAAGAAAGTGGTATAGCTTCTTGGATTAAACAAGCACCTACTTCACCAAGCTCTATGCACACCCGACATGGTTACTCTCAGACACTCCTGAGAAGCTGGCAAAGGCTAAGCCAGTGCCAAGCTTCCATCAGTGGAGGAAGGAGGGAAATAGAGGGTGTCACTAGACAGAGGGGAGCAGAGAGGGAATCAAGGTGAGAACTGTCTGGTTCCTGGATGCAGCCCTGGCTTCCTCCTCTGCACAGCACTCTACCCAACAAGGTGCAGCAGGCCGGGCCGGGGTTCTCAGCCAGAGGCCCAAGCACTAGCAATCACATGAGAACCAGGCCTGGCCGCCCCCAGAGGGACCTGTCTAAGCAGCTGGGCAGGGAGACACAGGCCGCCATCTGTTAAGGGTGTGGCCCATGCCAGGCTCTGTGTTAAGTCACAGGTTACAGGCACATAGTGACTTTATCTCTGGAAAACCCCAAGATGGAGGAACTCTGATTATCCCTGTTTTACAAATGAGGAAGCTGCTCCTCACAGGAGACAGGCAGATGTCCAAGATCACACAGCCAGAAAGCGGTGAACTGGGATGGTGAACCCAGGTCCACCGACCCCAATGTTAAAGCCGGCTGGGCAGCCTCTGACCGGTCCTGTATGACAGGCCAGGAGGCAGCAGAGGGGGGCCCTTTGGCATATAATGAACAGGAGAAAATGTCAGACACTGAATCAACTAATAGGAGAGTAACTAGTTTCCTTCTTCAATTGATGTGACAACTTTTTTTCAACCTAACACAGCATGTAGAGTGTTTATAAGAACTGTGTATACATATGAGTCTATAACTTGGGACAGAATTTATATACTTGTACATCTTAAAGCATGTATTCAGCCACTGATAACTTTGTTCCTCTCTCAAATAAATGGTGTTAGGCAGGTTAGGTATTTCATGTGAGAATGAGATTTATAATTGTGTTTACAATGGGACACATTCATAAATAAATTCAGTAATCTTCAGGAATCATATGAACTGCTTGAATTGCATGTTTGAGTCCAGATGATAAGTTTATATAGTATTGCCATTTAAGTTACCAGTTTCCAGAAGAGCATACAGAAGGGTATATTCCACAGAGAATATCACAGCACTAACTAATAAGCCCTGTGGCCAAGTCCATTTTTGGAGTGAGGCAGGGTAAAAATCAACAATATATGTAAGGAACTTGGGAACTGTGTCTGACATCTGCCTTTGTCCAACCTTCCCATTCAATCAATCATCACCTTGATCAACTTCTACATCAGTAATATTGCTCCAATAACCCATTTCTACTATTACAGCCTAAGCCATTGTTGTTCTCAACTTGACAACTGTAGCAGCCCACTTCTGGGCCTCCTTGTTTCTCCCCTCACTCCCTTCCAACCCATTTTCCAGACTAATCAGTTTCTAAACCAAAATCTGATCATGACACTGTGGTGTTTAAAACTCATCAGTGACTTCCTAGTGCCTCTTGGATAACCTCTGAAATCCTGGGATGCCCTTTCCTTCTTTTACTTCATTTGATTCATCTACCAGATTTTGGTTTACACTTAAGTTCCCCTGGGAAATTTTCTCTTATCTCCCAGAGTTAGTTAGAGTCCCCCAACAGACCTTTACTTCGCAGGATTTACCTGAAATAAAATAAATATATGACTAATTATTTGTTTCCTGTTTGCCTATCCTGTTCCAGAAGGATACCGTCCTGTCCACCTTATTCACCACTTTATCCTTGGAGCCCAGCACAGGTCAGGAACACAGAACATATTCAATACATATTCACTGACTTCAATGAATGAACTCACATAAATCTAACCCTGCGTCCTGCCTCCTCTGATAGATAAGGAGTACAATTTTGATCCTTAAGAAGATGGAAGTAATCAGATCTACCTCACAGGGATGCTGTGAATGTGAAACAAAATCATGTCAATCACAGTGCCTGGCACAAAGCAAGGATCTGAGAAGCAGTCATCATTACTGCCAACATTACCACCTTGACTGAAAGAGAGAAGGACACTTGGAGATCCAGGCAGGCCAAGTGGCAAGCTGCAGAGGCCTTCATAGAACACAGTAACCCTGGTGTACTCACTTGTGCCTCAGACCAACCTATCCTCCAAGGTCCAGAGACTTAATCGAGTCCCCTGAGAGCTGACTAGTCTCACTCAAAGGCTGAGGGTCATAGACAGTGTCCATTATTCACTGACTATAGGGGAAGAAACACTCCAAAAGTATATGATATCCTTTATATGAAGTATGCACAATAGACAAATTCATAGAGACAGAAAGGAGATTAGTGATTTCCAGGGTCTGGAGAAGGGAAATGAGGAGTGACTGCTACTAAGTATGGGATTTCTTTTCAATGTATCGAAAATTTTCTGAAATTAGATAGTGGTGATGATGATATAACATAGTGAATATACTAAAATCCACTAAATTGTACATTTACAATGGTGAACTTATTGTATGAATTGTACTGCAATTAACAAAAATCTCTCCAGTGGACCACGTAGCTGGCTCCACCTCCCCTCCAAGTTCTGCCAAGGCCAAATTCATCAGCATTTGATAAGTGAGCATAGGATAAGAGAGAAAAGAAAGCTATACAGACTTTGAATGTTGAATGGGATCAGGTTTGGATAGACTTTATGTCATCTCCTGTCAAGAATGCATATTTCTATTGGTCTCAGCACATGATATGGCAGAGAGTGTCCTCCTCATATATTTTAAGAAAACATAATTTTGTTGTGGGTGGCAATGGGCCCAGCCCTAGGCAGGCTGTGACTTATCTAGCCCAGCCTTTCCAAACTTTGCTAAACATAAAAACTACCAGTAGTACTTATTTAAAAAAAAGAGAAAAAAGATCAAAAAACCTCTTAGGCTACCATCCCATACCTAGCAAATCACAATTTCTGAGAATGAAGCCTGGTTTTCTGTAGATTTTTAACAAGCTCCCTGGCTCCCACCTCCGGTGACATCATCACCACAGAAGTTGAAGGAATGCTGTTCAAAGCCACTGGTTGTAACTGTTCCTATGCCCAGCTTCTCTAGCATGTCTTGAACCAAGGTGACGATGTGACCAGTCCTGGTCAATGAGATCTAAATGAGGGTTACTAGGAGGTTTCTGGGAAAGCTTTTACTTACTAATAATTGGGAAATAAGTACATCAAGGCTGTATATTGTCACTCTGCTTATTTAACTTATATGCAAACTACATCACGAGAAACGCTGGGCTGGATGAAGCACAAGCTGGAATCAAGATTGCTGGGAGAAATATCAATAACCTCAGACATGCAGATGACACCACCCTTATGGCAGAAAGTGAAGAAGAACTAAAGAGTCTTTTGATGAAAGTGAAAGAGGAGAGTGAAAAAGTTGGCTTAAAACTCCACATTCAGAAAACAGATCATGGCATCTGGTCCCATCACTTTGTGGCAAATATATGGGGAAGAGATGGAAACAGCAACAGATTTTACTTTTTTGGGCTCCAAAATCACTGCAGATGGTGACTGCAGCCATGAAATTAAAAGATGCTTGCTCCTTGGAAGAAAAGTTATGACCAACCTAGACAGCATATTAAAAAGCAGAGACATTACTTTGCCAACAAAGGTCCATCTAGTCAAGGCTATGGTTTTTCCAGTGGTCATGTTTGCATGTGCCGAAGAATGGATGCTTTTGAACTGTGGTGTTGGAGAAGACTCTTGAGAGTCCCTTGGACTGCAGGACATCCAACCAGTCCATCCTAAAGGAAATCAGCCCTGGGTGTTCATTGGAAGGACTAATGGTGAAGCTGAAACTCCAATACTTTGGCTACCTGATGTGAAGAGCTGACTCATTTGAAAAGACCCTGATGCTGGGAAAGATTGAAGGCGGGAGGAAAAGGGGCTGACAGAGGATGAGATGGCTGGATGGCATCATCAACTCTATGGACATGAGTGTGAGTAAATTCCAGGAGTTGGTGATGGACAGGGATGCCTGGTGTGCTGCAGTCCATGGGGTTGCAAAGAGTCGGACACAACTGAGCAACTGAACTAACTAAAGGAAGAAAGACATTCCCCCTTCTGCTTCATGCTTTTCTTCCTACCTTGAATGAAGCCATGATGGATTCTATGCAGTAGCAACCCAAAAGAAAGGCCAATGGAACTGTAGGGACATCCATTTTTATCAGTGTGAGCAGCTGATATAATGCCAGCAATGGCCTAACTCCAATTTCTTCTTAGATGAGCAAAATAATGGGTTGTCTAACCTTGTAGTCAAGTGTTTGTTTCTTGCACCAAATGCATTCATGATATGACATATACTGCCCATGCTGGCCTCCATGACACACCTCAGCCTGTGCTCTAATTATAACTACCTTTCCCCTTCCAGCTGAGGGACTCCCTCCTCAGATATGCTAAGGCAGTGATTAGGGTTGGTCAAACCTATATGCATGGCAGTTATCTGTATTTTTAAGAGGACCATGCCCACTGCCTTTCTCTACACATATTTGATTTATTGTTTAGTTCTCAGGGGACTTATATTATTCCAAGTTCTTGAGGGGCATGTTACAGATATTCTTTGTGACACTGACATTTTATGAGATAGGTTTCATTTTCCCAAATAGAACTCCATCTGAAAACCTGTAATGAGGGTTGGCAAACTTTCTGTAAGAAGCCCGACAGTAAATACTTTATGCTCTGTGGACCACTTATTTTCTGTTGCAAATATGCAACTACTCAACTCTGCTCAAAGGAAAAAAGGCAAACATATAGACAACAGGTAAATCAAAGGGTATGGCTGCGTTCCAATAAAATTTTATATACAGAAACAAGCACCCCCTGATTACATCCATGGGCTGCTGTTTGCCAACCTCTGAGCTAAAAGACAACTTCATTTTCAGTAACTTGAGAAAAAATAATTGAACCAACATGTAAAAATCAAATTGGCTATCACCACATCTGGTCTCTTGCTGTGTTCCTGCCACATACAAAAATAATGAACTAGGTAAAGGGTATATTGACATGCAGAGGACTCACATTGGTCAATGCCCATTCTAGTTATAAGTCCCTAGAAAACAAGGATGCTGCTGCATTTATGGAGCATCTACTGTCTACCTGGGGCTGTGGAAGGTGTTTTCACAAGTGTTAATCCACCAAGGTCCAAGACCTCAACTTAAAAGTTCTGATATATCTTAAGAATCATAGTCACTC
Source organism: Antilocapra americana (assembly GCA_007570785.1). Lineage (NCBI taxonomy): Eukaryota > Metazoa > Chordata > Mammalia > Artiodactyla > Antilocapridae > Antilocapra > Antilocapra americana. Next base: position 3,814,641 of record ML664662.1, read on the forward strand.
TTAGGTAACCTGGATAAGGGAGACAGTTGTGATATAAAAACATCCTGTGACTCAGCCATAAATTAAAGACATTTTGCCATCCAGCCTAGATTAGAGGCAGAAAGAAGACTGAAAGAAGTTAAATTAATAAGGGTGATTTATTTTAAAATATTGCAATTTCAGTGTTGTCTTAAATATGTATTTTTAAACTTCAGGCTTTTAACTCATTTTGGCTTATCTGTATAGTAAAACTTACCAGAATATCTGGTTCTCATTTACTTACAATATTAATATTTGCAAAGGATTATTTCCTCTTTTCATATGAAGGTTTTTCACTTGTGTCCAATGCACGTGCAGTTTTTTTAAATCTAGCTTAATCAAAACCTGCCCTCAATTTGATGACATGAGACTAGTCCAAAGGTTAGAGAAGTGTGTTTATTTTAAAGATGAGATATCTATTAGAACTTCAAGAAGACAGGAAGGAACTCCTGATGCCCTCATTCACCACAAAGAAGCTGTTACAACTGCCTCAGCTGCTCTACAGCTATCGCTGAGTGATAGAGGCACAATGTGAAGAGGCCCAGCCCCTGGCAGCCATCCTTTCAGCCTATGTACAGCAAGTTATATTTTCCACAATGGTCGTAACCATGAACCTCTAGACTGTGGCCATTCCCCAACAGAAGTCAGAGCTTCCTTTCTTCCCTTTGGCTTGAACCTCGACAGGATTCCTGGCTGCATCAACAAAGAAAATGGCAGCAGAAGTAATGTTTCATGACTTCAAAACCAGATCACAAAAGGGATACCCTTCTACCTGGCCCTCTCTCCCTCTCAGGATACTCGCTCTTGAAAGCAGGCACCATGCCGTGAGGAGGCTCAAACTAGCCCACATGGAGAGACAAAGTGGGGAAGATCTGAGGCCCAAGCAACAGCCGGCACTGACCGTAAGAACTGAGTGGATGAACCCTCAGTGGATTCCAACTCCCCATCTTTGAGCCACCCAAGTTAATGCACAGTGGAGCTGAGGTGAGCCCTTTTGAGAGCTGCCTAAACTGCAGATTCATAAGCAAAAGAAATGCTATTATTTTAACTCACTACGTTTTGAACTTAGTAACTGGAACACAGACTTTGGATGGAAGGCACATAGAAATGAATTTCACCTGAAACAAAATAGACCTTATGTTTTGCTCTCCATGCTTCCCAAACGCAAACAGAAATAAAAAATATACATACATCGTCCGATACTGACATCCTGCTGCAAGATACTTATATACAGCTGCAGGGTCAGCTGCGGGGCTGAGCCCAGGAAAGCCTGGATCACTGATGCTCGGCTGAATGCAGATCGGTGGGTGAATAGCTTGCCCTCTGTCTGGCCCACTTCCTTCTCAATTTCTTCTGAGTGGCCATTTTTTGGCATCTGCCGCTTCTTGGTGATGCTGACATAAGGTTCTTCAATGTGGTTTGACTGACAATAGATGCAGAAGACTTCAAAACACCTGGAAACAAACCAGCAAGTCATGATCATCAGAGGCAGACGAAATCCTGTCTTTTCTCAGTTACCCTGCTTTCACTTAGCTTTCTCAAAGCCTTGACTTGGGTACCCTGGACTGCAACTCCCCCCCCCACCCCACCCCCGCCACTAAAATCATTCTAAGGACTAGTTGTGAGTGCGTAGTCTTCTTGAGGCCCTCCAGCAGGTCAACTGGCCTAAGCATGAACCACATTGAGAGGTGACACCGAAGGCCACTGAGGCAAGGAAACCAAGTTGAGAATGGCATTGGAAGTGGTTCAGGCTTCAGAGCTCCAGAAAAATGTTCCATTTCCCTTCCTGACACTTGTTAGCTGTGCATCCCTGTACATGTCTTTTAACCTAAATTCTGTCCCTGAATTATAAAGCAGAGATAAGACCTACTTTGCCACACTGTCATGGAGATAATGCAGTATATGGGTGTGTGTGTGTATACAACACCCACCCCCACACACATATTTCATACACACACACACACACACACACACACACACACACACACATATACTTTTTCTAGATCCAACAGATGCCCCAAATCACTTCAGTTAAAACAGCAGCTGTGGCTGGGAGATCCCCCAGCACAGAACAGCCTCCCACCCAGAATTCCCCTGGAAGACTGCATTACCTATTTCTGCTCTCCTAAGCCTTTTCAGAATAGGACTAAAGTCAATCATGCCTGGAAGCCTGCCAGCTCTGTCTTATCTATGAAGTTTCAAGCTTGCTCAAGGATGGAGCCTGAATCAGTCACCTTTCTAGACTGATAGAAGTAGTTGGCTTTTAAAACTGGATTTTCCTCTATAGGTAATGATATGAATAGCAAAAAGAGGAAGAGTGCTGATATATATGATTTACACACACACACACACACACACACACACACACACACTTACAAGTGGATTGAGGGATTGATAGAAGGATGGATAGACATGTGAAATAAAATGTTAACTGTGGAATCTAGGTGGCAAGTACTTGGGTGTTCCTTGTACAATTCTTACAAGTTGTCTTCTGTATGTTCAAAATTTTCATAACAAAATATTGGGGAAAATGTTTTTTCTCCTAGTAATAAAAAATGTTCATGGCTTTAGTTTTCAAAATTGTTAAAGGACATTTTCCCCAAAATGTGCATTTTTATAACAACCTTATAATGCTGACAGAAGATTTTATGGCTTCATTTATTTTATTGAGTATTGTTAAGTTTGTACTCTCACCTGGAGGCAACCAAGAAAATGAGAATACATATATAATTTGAAATACTAAAATAAAACCTGATGTAAAAAAGGAAATGCAGGAACTTCTTTCTTGAGTGAGTACAAAGTGGATATATTTTGTGATTATCTTTGTTCATTTGTTCCTGGGAGAAAAAGAGGTAAACAGTAGTGTGTTTGTGCAAGGGGGTGGGGAGGGATGGGGAGGGAGAGGCAATTGTCTGCTACATTTTGTCCACTGGAGTCATGGATACTTTAATATATTAGTTGTGTCTGACACTTTGTGACCCAAATAGTCCATGGGATTCTCCAGGCCAGAATACTAGAGTGGGTAGCCTTTCTCTTCTCCAGGGCCTCTTCCCAACCCAGGGATTGAACCCAGGCCTCCCACATTACAGGCAGATTATTTACCAGCTGAGCCACAAGGGAAGCCCAAGAATACTGGAGTTGGGTAGCTTATCCCTTCTCCAGCAGATCTTCCTGACCCAGGAATTGAACTGAGGTCTGCTGCATTGCAGGCAGATTCTTACCAACTGAGCTATAAAGAAAGCCCTAGTATATTACATGAAAACATGTAAAACAATGTGGGTCAACTTGTTTAGCTGAAAACAATGAAGTTCAAGGTTTTGAGCTAAGTCTAGCTGATCCAACTGAATCTGCTCTGAGGAAAAACTCAGATCTATGGCTGAGGGCTGTATGAGGCCTTGTAACTTGACTCAGTTGGACCACTGACCACAAGCACTAGAAGACATAATAAACCTACCACTGTCTTTATTCTCAAATACATAACGAATGTGGATGCACTTTGCTAAGTGCTGTGGGGAATGCAAAGATAGTTGTACACCACTGTCTCATTCAGAGATGTACATAATCTAAACAAGAAAATGGGACCTAATTAATATAAGTAATATTTATACAGCACTTTCAGTTTATAAGATATTTCTCATAGATTAACTCACTTAGAAAGAAAGGCTACTGCAAAAATTTGAATCATACCATTATTTTTAACGGCAAAGTTCTGGGAAAACTCTAAAGGTCCTTAAACAAAACAATGATTAGATAAATCCTAATATGTATAGTCAATGAAATATTATCCAGTCCTTAAAATTGACAGTATACACATATATATACTGATATACAAAAATTTTTTATCGTATTTGGTAAGCAAAAGGAGTAATGTATTACAATGGAAAATACAAAGAAAATTCCATTTTTAATAAAAAGAAAATTACATATACATATGGATACACACACACATACACATAAACAGTGGAGTGCTTCACCTGGCTCATACTGATTCATGAGACAGTTAAATGGTTAGGAATTTCATGAGGCAGTTCTTAAACAACTCAGTAGCTTGAAATAGGTCACAATGGAAATCTTTAAATCACAGAAATCAGTAAAGACTGCAAATCAGGATCTTCCTCCCCACACCCCCTCCCTCCTCCTAGATGGTTCATGGTTTACTAGCTTAATGACTGTAAAAATATTAGTGAGGATAGACAACAAAATATTAAGAATTGTTCTCTTTAGTTAGTCAAATTAGAGCTTTTAAATTTTTTAAGTTGTGCTTATCTGTTCTCTGTGCTTCTGTCCTTCCAACAACAAAGATGCTTTACCTGAATAGTAAAATCAAGCTCAGAATTTTTAATGACAAACAAGCAAATGAAACAATAGCACCTATTAAGAGCTGAATGAATAAAATGAAGGTCCAGAGGAAAAAGTAAGTCTCTGGATGCTGAGGAGAAGGCTGTGTTTAATGGAAAGTATTTGCAGAATTATAGACAAATGAGACTTCTTTGTCTATACTGGAAACAAAGGAAGGTCCCAGAATGAATTAATCACAGAGGTGGCCCTGAAACCCAAGTGTATGTGTTAGTCGCTCAGTCATGTTCAGCTCTTTGCGACCCCATGGACTATAGGTCACCAGGCTCCTCTGTCCATGGAATTCTCCAGGCAAGAATACTGGAGTGGGTTGCCATTTCCTTATCCAGGAAACCCAGGTGTACCCGCCTGCAATTCACTGTTTTTCTCAACTAATAAAAATCTTAGTACAGAAGTTTACATGTAGTAGGTATTTAATGAATTTGTGAAAGGCCCTAAGACTTCCACTATTTGCCACCAAACTCATAAGAAATACACTCTACTATTCTTTCTGGGATTCTGCAAGACTCTTCCAATTACTCCAAATGTGTTTTTTGTTTTGTTTTGTTTTACTTGAGAAGTTGCCTAAATGTAGCCATAAATTAAGTATTTTCATCACAATAGTTCAAGGCAGTTTTTCAGTTTGACCAAGGGTTTGCAAACATTTTGTGTATTTATAAAGAGTAAATATTTTAGGCTTTGCAGGTCATGGTCTCTATTGCAACTACTCAACTCTGCCACTGTAATGCAAAAGCAGCCACAGACAACACAGAAGTGAATGGGTATGCCTGTGTTCCAATAAAACTTTACAAAAACAGGCAGTAAGGGGATTTCAATGTGGGGCATGGTTTGCTGATCCCTAATGTAGGTAATCAGCAGGTTGGTCCTTTTTTATTTTCATTTTATCTCATTTTCAAACATCCTAGTGGAAGCAGTTTATTAATTAGCTGAAACCATGTATGTTGGCATCAGCATAAATAATCTGTGGTACCAGAGACCCTCTGAGGTAGTTACTAAAACACGTTTTCGAAAGAAATACTGATTATGATTTCCTCTATGCCACGTTATCTTCCTATGACATACATGCTCTGTGAAGCTATGCAAGAACCAAACTGGTTAAATAGAAAGCTCCCTGTGACCTCGGAAAAGCCACTTGCGTAATCTCACTGAGCCTCAATTCTCAACTGTAAAAAAAAGATAATGACAGTTAGCTCACAAGGTTTTACAGTGGATGGAATTATATACTGTATGTGAAAGCACTTTGCAAGCAACAACAAAAAAGCTATTCATATTTAGGCTATCATTATTTTTAAAGTCTTCTCAAAGTTTACAAAAGAGAGAAATACTATGGTATTTTGCAATGTTTTTCATTGCAATGAACCATTTTGCAATGTTCTATCAAAAATACTAGACTCACAGATCCAGAGAACACACTAGTGTTTACCAATAGGGAGCAGGAAGGGAGAAAAGCAATATAGGGGTAGGAGATTAAGGGGTACAAACTCAGGTATAAAATAAGCTACAAGAATATACTGTATAACATGGGGAATATAGCCAATATTTTATAATAATAACTATAAATAGGGCATTACCTCTAAAATTTTGAATCATCATATTGTACAACTGTAACATATAACACTGTACATCAATTGTACTTGAATAATTACCAGTAAAAAATTACTATAACTTCTTAGCTTTTATTTTATAAAGTGAGATTTTTAGATATCATTTTTTTATTATACCAGTAAATAAGAATGGGGGCAAATTCCTTGAATGTGTAACTCATTTATATTTATTTCTTCTCCCAATTAATTTATAAAATGAACATAATTGTAAAAGAATGAGAAACAAATTTTGTTTGTTGTTAAGAGGTGCTTTCCCCCCACTCTGGTTTTCTAGAATGTCTATTATGATTCACAATAAGATTGTCCTTATAGTAGAAACAAAGAAATTCAGGACATTATTTAATGTTCCTATCATTCCCACCTAGCCTTCATGAGGAAACAATTCTTCAAACTGCAACTACAGTTTTAAATATGAAGCTGATATAAATGAAACATGGTGCTCTCCCCACGCCTCCCTACATGAAAGAAGGAGCAAGGCCTAGTCTGTAGTGTTTAGTCCACCATTGTTACAATGTAATGAAATGCGCCTGAACTGAGTGAATCCAAAACCAACATCTCACCTAAAAAGAACAGGAGTTTGGCTAGCTAGTACCCATCCCAAATTAAAGAGAGCTGAATTTTCCCCAAACAGTTTTAAAATATTACTAAGTCCAATCAATAAGGGCAGAGAGACTCTCCTTTGTTTGGGGGAAATAATTTTGATCTTTATATAAAGATGACGTCTTAGAGTTAGAATAAAATCAAACAGCAGGAAGAACTTTCAATAAGATATTAAGTCATGCTAACACACAACATCAAATTGCTTTTCTTTTCATCTGGAAGATAAGAGGCTTGGAACCACATTTTGTGTATCTCAGCATGGTTCCAGCATCTTCTTGAACGAAATCACCTGTGCTAGAATGAGAGTGCCCTTGTTGAAGGAAGTAGGTTGTTTGTTCCTTTTTTTTATATGTGTTATTCTGTTTTTTCCCCCAAAGTACAATGACCTATTCAGAATTTTCTGGAAATAGGTCTCTTTATAGTGTTGAAACTTTATACATATATATATATCAGTTGAGAAGTTATTGCTCCAAAGCACCAAACTTTTTCTTTTTTTAAATAAAGTTAAAATATTTTTATGGTAAAAACCAAAAAATGTAGAGAAATATATTATAATAAAGGAGTAAATGATGTACTTTTCTATATTTTTCAGAAAAACATGAAAATTGCCCCATAACTCATCATCCTGAAATTACCACTCTTAACAACTTGGTATATTTCTCTGAGATTGGTCTATGTGTACCATCCTGTTTTTATATATACTATTATGTCATTAGCTTTGTCTTGGGTCACTCAGTCCTTAGAAACATTTTAAATGTTAGCACTGATAGGATATTCTCATTTACCAAGATGGCAATTTAGGTTGTGTTTTTTCAATTTTGCCAAGATGACCAAATTTTCTTAAGATGGAACTATAGATAAAACACACTCCACACTCCTCAGACTTCTTTCACATAATTAAGCCAATTCCACTTGTAAGAAGCCTTGTGAATGTGGTGTGGGGTCTCATTTTCCTCATCTATAATATGGGAACCATTATATCTACTTCATGGTGAGGAGTCAATGAACTGAGAGATATAAATACCTACCTACCAAACCATTTAGCACAAGGAGCAGTTAAGAACTGTCAGTTTTCCTTTCTCTGTCACTTTACTCAAATAGCATGGGCAATGAATTTTCTTTTCACAAGATGGACCTAAGAAATGATGAGTGCCTTGTCCAAGTAGAGCACATTGATCCTACTGAGTGGGCAAACAATCAGGTTGCTGCGGCCTACTTGGCCAGGGATGACTCACTCCTCATTCTATGGCCCCAGGTTGCAGGGCTTTTAAAATTCCCCTCACTTTCTTTCTCTCTCTGTTCCCTATCCCCCTCCCCAACTCTTCCCTTGCTCTCATGAGGTTGGTAGCAACGTCTCACTCCTGCCAGTGCACCTGTTTCTCTTCCTCTGTAGGAGTCTGTGGCTTTCCAGGCTGGGAAACTTGTTCACCAGGTTTGTTCTGACACTGTGTAAACTACAAGTCAGTATTCTGAGTGTCAGCTGGGATGATTATCTCTAATATGAAATGAAAAGTTTTATAATAGGGCCCTGTAAAATCTATTTTACTACTCGACTGTGTGTGTATGTAGGGCTCTGTAAAATCTATTTTGCTACTCGAATGTGTGTGTGTGGTATGTTGGTGGAGGAGATATTTTGTGGTGTGTGTGTGTGTGATGTGTTGGTTGGGGAGATATTTTCTGGTAGGAAAGATTCCCAGCTGGCTGAATTTTCTGGCAGCCGAGTGTCTGGCCTTTCTACCTCTTCCCCTTTCTCTCCCACCTATATCTAAAGTTCATTATCATAAATTTGTTTCTAATCCAGAGAGAAACCCTTTGTTTCCCTTTTCCTACAGAGATGAGAGGTATGAAAACACACATTTTAAAGTCTCTTCATGGTCCTCAGATAAACCAAACTACTTCATTACCAGAAAAATTTTTACTTGCTTTGTGTTCCTACAATTTCCAGATATGTCAATAACAGTTGTGTTTTTTTCCCCTTTACACACAGCAAGAGTTGGGGTCTCTGTGGCACTTGTGTTCCAGCTTCCTCGGCTAAGTTTACAAGTCAGGCGGGGCCCTGAAGACATTTCTATCCCGCTTTCCCCTGCCCTCCCCGCTCCATGTTTCCACATCGGACAGAAAAGAAGGATGCGTGGATTTTTAGGGTCGTGTATCAGAATGACATAAGTGGGTATTTGTAACTGAGCTCAGAACAGTGCCTAGAACAGTCTACTCCACGTGTTTGTTCAATGTAAATTCAATTCAATCAACTGTGCCCACTTCGATTCTAACGGCCATTTGGAACCCTCTTCCTAAGGCCCCGTCGCGACACGAGCTCATCCTGCCAGGGCCCCCCAGGTCGCGGTGAGGGCTGAGGGGCCCGAATTGGCCCTTTCCGTTGGTCCAACTCAGTCGCCCGCCGGCAATTTCCAACGCTAGACCCTAACAGGAAGGCGGTACGCCCCGGCTCCATTCCCACTCTCCCAGGTTCCTGTCGCATTCCTGTGACAGGGACGGTGGTGGAGCGGAGGACCGGCCGGGCCGGCCTGGGCCCGCGTCCCCGAGCCCGGCCCCCGCCGCCGGGGGTCCCGCACGCACCTGAAGAGGGGCCCGAGCTGCAGCAGGTGCAGCAGCAGCACGAGCGGCCGGTCGCGGGTGAAGTCGCGGTGCACGAAGAGCAGCGTGAGCTGCACCAGGGCGCAGGGCAGCAGCGAGAAAAGCAGCGTCAGCGCCTGCCACATGCCGTCCCCGCCCGAGCGGTAGGTGCTGCTCAGGTACAGCGCCGCCGACGTCTCGGCCACGAACAGGAACACGGACGCCAGCACCGAGCCAGGGAATTTCATCTCCGCGCGTCAGCGGCGCGCACCGGCGGCGGACGCGGTGGCGGTGGCGGTAGCAGTGGCGGTGGCGGCGGCGGCTGCCCCCGGGGCTCCCGGCATGCCCGGCCCCAACTGCTCCCGCGCTCTGCGCTGCCCGCCGAGGGCGCGGGGCCCGGGCGCTGGAGCTGGGCCTGGGGGCGAGCGACCCGGCGGGGCAGGGGCGGGGCGCGCGGCCGGGGCGGGACACGCCCACGCGCACCGAGCGCCGCCCGCGCGCCTCAGCGCCCGTCGCGTCTCTGCGGCGACGAGCCGCGGGCGGGCCGCGAACCCGCGCCCGGCGACCGCCCGCTCCGAGCCGCACCGGAGGCGGCGGCCCCCGGCGGCCCCGCGCGCAGCCGCTGGGTCCTAAAGCCCCTTGGTCGACGCTTCTGTGGGAAACATTCACCTCCCTTCGAAAACCTGCAGCCCCGCGGGACCCGGCATTGGGATCAGGATGCCTTTCCAGCCCGGGCTCTATTTTCTGGACCTAAATAACGCCAAATCCCTCAAAGGATCAGCGTTTCCAGTCACTTAAAAAAAAATAAGCAGAGCCCGCAGATGCTTTTCAAAGTGCAAGTATATCGTCACGCACCCGGGATGTACCTTTTCACCCGACCCAGTCTGAAGCATTGCTTCCAAGGTGAAAGAGCATCATGGTAATCCCTAAGAGCTAACGCTTTCTTTCCCAGAAAACCTGCTTTCAAAAATATTGATACATTCCTCCATAACTGACTAATTCAGCCTGCCGAAGACCAAGACCTAATAAGGAAACGATTTTCTAGGCCACGCCATACCTCCCTCTGCTTGCTGCTTTGTGCCAGCCCCAAGACTAACACAACGCACTTTCACTCACTGGATCGGTGACAGCCTTCTGGTCATCAAGATGGGCTCAGCCTCCCCCCCCACCCTTTGTCGCTCAGAGCTTGAGCCTTCATTAAATCTCTACAACTCGAGTTCTAACCTGTTCCATAAGAGATTGGACTTGAATAATTGTGAGATCCCTTTCCCCGCTGAAATTAGGTGATTTCATCCATCTTCAGGCATCGCTGACATTTTTCTATTTAGGAATATGATGGCAACACAAATAGAATGTGAAGACTCAAGAGGAATCAAGACAAAAAATGTAGAGAGAGAACATGAAGGACTGTTTTTCTTCATTCTTCTATGGCATGGGAAAATCTATTTATAAGGGTTGAGGGGAGGTATTCAGCCCATAGCTGAGAAGTGCCAGGCCCATTCTTTAAAAGGATTACTAATATCTATTTATAGCACCCAGCAGGTCATCATGTTCTGGATCAAGATACACACACTGTCACAAGTACAGAAAAGGCAGCCACACTCCATAAAGTATTTGTTTCATAATTTATTTGACACCATCTTAACTTTTAAAGGAAAAATTAACTTGTAGCTTAAAATTATGTTAGAGCACACTCAATATTTAGCATTAGATTTTATTTTTAAGGCAAAGGATTATCACAGGTTTTATATTAAGTAGACTGTACATAAATAGGCAGGGGGTGATAAGCCAATAAATAACATTGCTTTAAACACTAGAGTCCAGTTTATGGCGTATTATTTTTTAACAGTACAAAACTAATACAGAAAATACATTTGGAAAGATCACAGTGTTTAGAACATTGTATACAGCAGTTTTAAAGACAGTAAGGTGCATCTCTAAGCTTCTGACTCAACCCTGCTTCCAGAGAATTCATTATACCATGCACTGGCTGTAAGTAAATCCCCCACGCGAAGGGGAGGCGACATCAACTGACCTGTAGCACTTCCCCCGCCAGGAACAACCAATAACAAAAGCTAAAATCCGATGAGCATTGATTGGCAAGTTGATCCTGTTCAGCCAGGCACCAGCTAACTTGCTGCAGTGACCGTGTCTTTATGTATTAAGTGTTTGCCATTTTGTCCTTGAGAATAATGTATGCATTCCAGTTTATGATTGCTAGTTTCTCTGTCAAATACCTAAATGGATTGTGACTAAAGATCAATTGAATGTCATGTATTGCATTATACTTTCTTGCTCTGACTGAAATATCCATTATTTTCTTGAAATATTAAGTACACAATAAGACTTCTAGAAAGTGTTTTTTTTGGCATAATAATATGTAATATACCAGAATACTTGAGAATTTGGTTTTATTATAAAATACAGTATTACAACATTTTGTGATATAGCAAAATATCTGACACAATGTTCTGCTCTAAATTTAGATGTAACTGCTATAAATGTCTTTGAGAGTACCTCAAAGTACCCCTAAAGGAATATAATAATTAGCAATAGGTTGTAGAACTTGTTTTTGGCAAAAAGAAAAACAGG
>ML664662.1:3826484-3863070 GCA_007570785.1 Antilocapra americana
AGGCATTTCTTAATAAGTCTCTCATTTTGTGTGCAAGGCTTTCCAAATTTTAGTTATATACAACATATAACTGGTGTTGGATTTAATGCTATTGAAAATTAGGCTTTTAAAGTCATAATAACTAATCTGTGTTACTTGGTGTATTTTAAAATAAATTTATGTTTTTAACTCTGCATGTGTGCTGAGGCAAATGCATTGTAAAAAGAGTACAATTTTATTAATATTACTAATTTATTGAGCAGTTCTTCAAAATTCAATAATACCTTAAATCGTGCATGTGTGCGAAATCGCTTCAGTCATGTCTGACTCTTTGCAACCCCATGGACTGTAGCCCTCCAAGCTCCTCTTTCCATGGGATTTTCCAGGCCAAAATACTGGAGTGGGTTGCCATGCTCCCCTCCAGGGGATCTTCCCAACCCAGGGATTGAACCCAAATCTCTTGAATTATAGTATGTATTAATTCCTAAATACAGTTAGGAATAAGCCATTCTATTCTATTGACAGATTATTCTTTTGTATCCCCCCAAATAATTAAGAAATTAATTAGTTTACTAGTGAATGTGAAATGTAGCATTTAGAGTGGTGAGCTTTTTTATCCAATGATACAATCATATTTCTGTAAGTGTCATGAATTGTGTAAATAATTTTTGGTGAAGTAAATTCTATTCACTTGGGAAATGCACATTCCAAAACTAGCACATGGTGTTTGAGTATTCTCTAGTATATGGCTTTGCAACCAAGTGACTTCCTCTAATAGTTGGATTCTACTACAAAATCCATTTGAAAAATGTTAATTTAGCGCCATTAAATCCATGAGACTAATTCAGACTTCCTTTCCAAGTAGAGCTCCCCCAGATGTTCAAAATTGGGAAGGCTGTTACCTTTTTAGAGAATGGACTGCTCTTCTGAATCAGATAGATTCTAAAACCAAACTTTTGCACTTAGAATGTTCCCTCCTATATCTGGAAAGTCTATATAAAACCTCATGGTATATAATCTTCATTTTCAAGAGCAAAGGGATTCTACTGCTACTAGAGTCTTCAGAAGACATCTCTAATATTGAAATACTAAAGTCCTAAAAAAAAGAGGCAAAACAGATAATTTAATCTTATTTAAATACATCCACATAGAAGGGTTACTACAGTCAACTTGGACCAAATTCAGCAGCAGAAGTTATTAATTGGTAACTGCCACTTAAGCACAGATCGTAAAACAAAACTTATAGGGGAAGCATCAGACTTCCCACTCAAACAAAGGCAAAAAGATCACTTGCTGAAGGTTGACAGTTGTCAAGTATAGTGTATATCTTCTTCAAACTGAATGCTAAGTCACAACTACTTCACACACTTTACAATAACACATTAAAGCAAGTAAATGAACACCACACACAAAATATTTTAAAGAAAGTATTAACAGAAACAGTATTAATCTACTTATGAAACTGTATTCTATGTTTACACATATACACATTCTGATGTTTCTCCCCCCATCTTGGTAGAGCTCATCATTTCTGAAAAGAATGAGAGGAAGGTGTTTGGGGGTACTTTCTGAAGATCTGTGTCCACGTGTAAGACATTACAGCCATCTGCTGGTTTCAAGTTAGTCGGTGGTTCTAGAACAAGAAGATACCTCTTAGCTCTTCGGTGATTCTGAATACAAAGGATAAGTAGAGATAGGTTCCAAAGAGAATGGAGAAGGAAGGGAAGACACAAAGTTCTCATGCAGAGACCTTGTGGCAATTTTCAGAATTCTTTTTCCTAGAAGCGTACTCAAGAATGACCTTACATCTTTGTGAGGGCAAGATAATTAGTAGGGATTAATACTCAGGGACATTGTTCTGGTATCTTTAATGTGATGTGGGGGAGCGGGAGGGGTGTTAAAACACCTCTGCAGAAAAATAGATATTATAAGCATATCATAAACATATGATGCCAGACTAACCATGTTTTTATAGTGGTACCTGGGTAATACAGAACTCAACAGCTGCACATCAGTTTCATTACCTAGTAGAGTTTTTTCAGAGTCTATGACATGTTAGCATACCATGTAAATCTCCAAAAAGGGGATAAAAGAATAGAACTTCCCTAACTTGTTTCATCACTGAATCAATATTTTCACAGGGCAGCTCTCGGTCCTAGTGTTCTGCACACGGGGAAACACTGCAGTACTCAAGTAACATGTAGTGTTTGGTTTCCATTTTCTCTTATAACAACAAAAACACACATGCGCTCTAGGAGGACCTTCTCAATCCTGAGGGACAGCAGTGGGATGCTAGCCCTACTGTCCAATGCAACAGCCAACCCATATGTGGCTCCTGAGCACCTGAAATGTGGCCAGTCTGACTGGAGGTGTACAGTAAGTGTCCAACATACACCAGGTTTTTAAAAGTTAATACCCCAAAATGTTAAATATCTCATTAATAACTACATTGATTACATGTTGAAATGATAGTATTTTGGGTAGGCTGAGTTTTGAATCAACTACACCATTAAAATTAATTTCACCCTTTCTTTTGCATTTTTAATACAGCCAATGGAAAATTTTAAAACCATGTATGTGGCTCACACTTGTGGCTCTGTGAAACTCACATCTGCCCTCATCTACGAGATGGCTACTAATGCCTTTAACCCCGCAGCAGAAGTTGTAATGAAAGAGATTGCTTAAGATAGACACTCAAATTTAACTAGGGCCCTCATTAATTATGTGCTAATTGATTAGAGAGCAGTTAACACACAATGAAGAGCCACTCATTAATCAGTTTATGCTTGCATATATCTGTTCACTCAGATCCATCTAAGAGCTAAATGTTGGGTTTTATTTCATATGTGATTTTCATTCTAAGTCAGTCTCTTGCTGTCTTATACACACACACACAACACAGACAGACAGACACACAAACTATTTTCTACTTAACTAAGAAAAGCCAAACAGGAAACAAACAGGAAGTCCTTGCAAAATGTGTTTTCAAAGAATGTGACAGTCAAGCCTCGTGTATCTTTTCTCCTTTTCTCTCTCTCCTTCTTAAATATTCTACATGGGGAAGAAAGGCAAGAAAAGAAAGGGCCACCTTTCTTTTTAAACCATGCTATTCATCACCACCATCCCTCCCCACGAAGAATAAAAACATGGATGATTTGGTTTTCATTTTAAAGGATCTTTTCAAATTCAGTTCAGAGGGTTAATGGGTACACAAAGGCCAAAGAAGGTGCAGGAAGTTCTGCAGATAAGGGGCTTTGGCATTTGTGGAGAAGTCCATGTGCAAACGACAAGGTTCAGGACTTTAAAGAAAATAAAAACAAATATATTTTCCACCCCAAAGGCATCATCCATCAGGCCTCAGTTCATTAGCACTTGCAATTAAAGAAACGAGGAGAGAGAGGGCACCCCTAGTATGAGATTTATGATCATGTGGGAGGCCCAGATATTTAATGTAGCATGAACTTTATTGTTGTTGCTTTTTTCCTAGAGCAGTACAAATAAAACGACCAGGTTTCTTTATGGAGGAGAGGCAGGATCAATGCAGTCACCCTTCTCCTCTCATGAACAGCTGTACCCAGGGTGGGCTATCTCAGACTGCAGAATGGGCCCATCTCCTGCTGCTGCTGACCTTGAGGTCAGCCCTTCCATCCGGAGGGGACTCCAGCCTTCCTGGGCCTGGAGCTCTTAGCTACCAACTGACATGGATGGAAGAGATAAGGAGAAAGCTGCCCTCTCAGGGGAAAGGAGGTCACATGATTAAGCAGACACAGAAAATAAAAAAACAACACACCAGAATGTACTATTTAAAGAGAAGGAGGACAAGAATTTGCTGGATCAGAGGTGGTATGGGATTAGAGGTCCCAGGAAGCAATAAAACCCATGAGTAAGGTGACTGGTTTTTAGCAGAACTAAACGTGCTTCCACAACTCACACTGAGATGCTAAGCTTTTTCCCACCCAATCTTTGCCTGCCTTCTCTTTGGCTTTCCTTGCCAAGTTTATGCCATAATCTCCCAGCCTTGGTGAATATGAGGCTTAGTCATTTCGCTCTTGATTTAGGATAGTGCTGAATAAATAACCCAGGCCCCCAAAGGAAGGCCTTCTATGCCATGAGAGTATATTTCTATTGCTCCATGTCATGCAATACTGAGGCCTAAATTAAAGTGCAAACCAGACTCAACTCCAAATTACCTTATCCCCCGGTTCATGTTTGCTCTGCAGACCTAACCGGTAGGTCCTTTTCTTGAGTTACTGGCACTGTAATCCTTTGTTTCCAGAGAGCAAAATAAATATTTGCATTAAAAGGAGCTCCCTCTGAACCAGCCTATTCCTACGTACTCAGCCCAGTGAATCAGAACTTTCTGAGGCACAAATGCTATTGGCAGGACTGGTTCTAGAATATAAAAAACATACTTTGTTTTTACCCAGCAAGTGATCCAGACTCCGAGCACTGCATCACAAGGAAATTCCATTTGGCTAAAATTCTCACTTGAAGTCATAATTGAGCATGATTTTCTATGCTCTTAGTAAGTACTTAAAATATAGCTTCCCTTTTAAACATATAAAGGACCTGCCTATTATAAAACTCTTGAATGCGTGCTCAGTCCCTTCAGTCATGTCTGACTCTTTCTGACCCTGTGAACTGTAGATCACCAGGTTCCTTGGTCCATGGGATTCTATTGGCAAGAATGCTAGAGTAGGTTGCTGTGTCCTCCTCCAGGAGATCTTCTCAACCCAGGGATCAAATCTGCATCTTCTGCATTGCAGGCAGATTCTTTCCTGCTGAGCCACTGGGGAAGCCCATAAAACTCTCTTATATCCATTTTATCATTGACCACCCTGTGAGGTGGAGAGAGTGATGGTGATGATTATAGTGGCCCATGGAGCAAGGGTTTGAAAATAGGGCTCTTTGCATTACTAATGTTTTTTTTTTTCCTTTTAATCATTGTTCCCTTAATGGTAATAAATCACAAACATATTTGTTGCACTAAAATTTTTGAGATTTCCTCTCTACAGAAGTTGAACAATTTGAGCACAATCTTGATTAAAATCTTAAATGTGTTAAAGATCCAAACTGCCAAGGAAAAGTTCAAATTTAGGATGTGCCAAGAAAATGACTGCTTCTTAAGCTATCATAAAGTAAATACTATTATCTTAATAGTGTACTCAATTGCCTGAAGAAGCACAGTGGAATATATCCTGTCAAACCTCTGTTCTCCATTACCAAGTTACAAATGGAAAAAAAAAGTAAAATCTGATGACTAAAATGCAATTAGGCAAAATAAAAATACATTGGGGAGGTGTGAAAGAGAAGGTACATAATTATGTTAATGAAACAAAACACATAGATTTAAAATATTTTCTGATGCTTCCTGTTTGCCAAGTATTGAGTAGGCCAAAAAGTTCAAAAACCCAAAGGAACTTTGTGGCCAACCCAGTATAAGGCAGTCTCTCCCATTGTGGAGAGATTCTTTCAATCTATCCTCAAATGTTTTCACAGTTACCTTCAAGATTTATAATTATTCATGCCCACACACAGTAAATAATATTAAAGCAATGCTAGTGGTGGTGAAAATACCCTTGTAGCCTTCAAGAGGTGACACACTTTAGCATTATTCAAAAAAAGACTGGGGGGTTCTGGAGGGGAAACATGTGTATGCCCATGGCAGATTCATGTCAATGTATGGCAAAACTAACACAATAAAGCAAAGAAAATTTTAAAAAATCCAGAAAGAGACTGTTATTACATACACAGGAACACATTGGTTAGTTAAATAAGAAGCGACATGCCACACTTTTCTACAGCAACACTAAAGTGTCTCTTTCCCCTTTCTTGGGAAAATAAGATAGAAGAGGACCTTCCCAAATCCATAATTCTACTTTCTCAGGAAAATGAAAACTTTCCATAGGTTTAAGTGCTAAATAAGTTTATCTTTGTCTTTAATTTACTGAGGTGTCAATTCATAAAGACATAAACATAGCCTCTTCTTGGATTTGACACACAAAAAGGTTGTCTTTTCACAATGACAACACAGTTGTCCAGTAGGACCACTGGACCTCCAAAGGGTGGGTGAGCAGAAATGTGTCCAGTTTTTCTGAAATTCCTAGAAATGAAACTAGCATGTCGAGCTAGATTACCACTTCTTAGACCTCAGGTTTTAGGTCTTAAGGATGAAGGGTGGAAGGATCAGCAAACAGAAACAGAAGCTAACTTCTAGGGTGTTTTGTTCACCACTGTATCCCCAGGTTCTAGTCTAGAATATGGAAAAAATACACATGGGAAGTGAAACCCTGAATCCAAATCCTTATTCTGCCCGTTTCTAACTGTGAGACTTTGAATCAGTTAGGTAAACCACCTTGAAGGGTTGCTGGATGATGAAAAAAAGCATGCGTTCCATAAAGCCCTGTATATTGAATGCTTATTATTGTCCGCCTATAGGGGTCAAATGAAATGAATTTACATCCAAATGGTGAAAAGCAGGTACCACTATCACATCAAAAAAAGACTACTGTGTAGAAGGCATTTTATCTTAAGGCTTTCTGAGAGGTCCTTGACCATTCAATTCTTGAAAGAATATCTAGAACCCAATTTGGGAGTCACCTGCAAGCTGCTATTTATGTGGTATTGCCCCAATCCGAGTATCTTCAAAGATGAACAACTGAGACCAACTTTATATACTTACATCTGAGGATGGAAAAAGGAAACAATGAGCTGAAAAGGTACATGCTTTTCAAAACCACTTTGTCTTAGCTTGCTCTGATGAACGCACACATAAACAAAGTCATAAAATATACAAAGACAGTTCTTACCATTCTTCAGTCCCAAATTCTTTGAGAATCTTGTAAATGCTAGTAATATTCTTTCCAGAAAAAAAGTGTGTGCATGCACGCACGCACACACACAAACACATACATTTTTAGGCAACAGAGTATTCCCCAACTCCTCCCAAAGTTCATCTATAAATCAAGAAGTTGGAAGTACTGAAAGAAGTAAGTTCTTACATTTACATGGGGACAGATGTATTGTTGTTGTTCAGTCACTCACTCATGTCTGAGTCTTTGCGACCCTATAGACTGTAGCCCGCCAGGCTCCTCTGTCCATGGAATTTCCCAGGCAAGAAAACTGGAGTGGATTGCCATTTTCTTCTCCAGATGTATATATACATCTATCCCCATGTAAACCAAAGTGCCTGTTGATACATATATATTCTACATCTATCACGTATATCCAAATACTTAATGACTATTTAAATAACTATTAAATCTTACAATGCATTCAATTTCTTCCTCATTCTGATATATGAACTTGCCAGTGACCAAATTCTAGGAAATAGATAGACTCGTGTTCTGAGTATTGAAGTGACAGATGCTTCCACAGTGTTCTGGAAACCACTATTTACTTGAAATAGTTTTACAGCTTCTATGTGTTTACAGCAGGGTTGAATTTAATATGACAGCTTGGCTCAATGGATATTGTAGACAAATTCTAGTGGAGCCTGTGTCTTGGAGGATATGATGATCAGCTGGGGAGTTCATGCATATCTTAATCTAATAGTATAAAATTAAGCAATATTCTTTTCATAATCACTGGTCCCTTTCTAGGCCAGGGTGTGTCCCAGGGGACACAGTATTCCATCCAAGGCAGAAATGACCCACCTCCTTGGTGTTTATCCTCATCTTTGAGATGAGTGATTTTTGCCACAAGTATATTTTTCGTTCAGCTAATAGCTTCATTGAGATTACGCAGGCATTTAAAAAATAACTAACAATAGAAAGTATATAGCTTATGCTTCAAATTGAGAAAAACACTTGACAGCAACACCTGCTATGGTATTTGGTAGCCTGTGAATTTTGCTATTCTAATTGAGCTTTCGGCAAGAAGAAGGAACCAGGAAAAGATACGCTCTGAGGCCTAAGGGAACGTGGACTTTGGGGGTTGAAACTAAGTTATGGTATGATTTCTTTAAAGTGCCCAGGGTAATGATAAAAATAGAGATTCACAGGCAAACTTCTCCATTCATCAAACATAATGAATTTCAGTAAGTAAAGGCAAAGGACAATCATGAGTTTCCCTTTTTGTCCTTTGGCAACCTGACCCATCCCTCCTAGCAGTTTTCAGCTGGGCAATATCTTTAGTTTTCTGATGGTCTTTATTTCTGAATTTAGGGGTGGAGGGCACCCACAAGTGGTCAAATTCTCTCTCCAATTGCAAAGGTATTTTTGGCATTTCATTGCCATAATCCACATCTCAATGTTGGTTTAAGTGAGACAGATGATTTTTCTTTCCCTTTTTCCTCTGATCTCTGGTGTCACATCCATTCCCTGAACTATTCCATCTCTAGGGGTTTTAGAAGAGTTGTGGTATCTTTATGTTTGCAGGTTCTCACACTGTTCTCCTTTCAACCTGGAATCATGTTGCCTTCTTCACCTGCCTGCTCCTTTCCTTCCTTCCGGCAGCAATGTTAAGGCTCATGGTTGTGATACCATTGAATGTGGCTTATGTGGAAACTGCCTCAGGTAGTAGGCTCAGGAAATCTCGGGAGCCTTCTGCAGGGCCATGGTGGGACATGGAGCCTTCTAAACAAAGACGCTGAAGAGAGGGAACTCAGCCTGGTTGGGCTGCAGCAGATCGATCAGAAAGCACACGGTCCCGGAGAAGCCTTCATACAAGCTGTATATACTTTCAAGGACCCGGGAACCAGCCTTGAATTCCTCCGTAAATAAAAATTCAGCAAACCTAAGAGAAGAAGAAGATATGAACAGTTTTCATATGAGTGTCTCTATATTATTGGCCCTGGGTTTCTTCATCCTCCTCTCTGATAAGTTCAAGTTTTAGCAGCATTCTCTTTCCAGATGTATATAAGATTTTAAGAAGGCCTTCTCTGTTAAAAAATGGAGACACCATTATGCCATTGTGTATGTTCATAGCCTAGGCTGGCAAACAAATTTGACTATTTTCAGCATTTGCAAAGCAAAGCACTTTCTGAGGACTTCATTCCTTCTGCCATCCAGTAATTGAAAGTAAAAAAGACAGATAAGTAGCCATACTTTTATTTATCTTGAATAGAAGCAAGCTGATATAGGCCTGTGCCTTTAAAAAGTAAATATGCTGTGTTTCTGCAGGCATATTATTTCTGAGCTAGGTTTCATTTATATGTGACAGAGAGCAGAGACTATGAAAATAAATGGGCAAGATATTATACAATCTCTGCTTTGGGCAAACAAAAGAATAAGATGAATGGGTAAAGGCAAGAAACATTTTATAATCATGACATCAAACAGCAAACTCAGCTACAAGATAGATTATTTTTAGGACATCTGCCTTAAAAACAAATCACTGACCTCTAACTTCTCACTGAGAGATCTTTTTTCTTTTACCTGTATTTGTCACAAAGCCTATTCAAATAAATTCTAATGAGTAACATTTTTAGTAGTTTACAGGTTTTAAAGTGCTGTCACCTCTTTACAGACTTGATCTACCGATTCCCATCAACAACAAAAATAATCACCAGTTCAGAGGCTAGAGCTCACAGGTTGAAAAGGCCTGACAGCTGATTTTGCCATAAATTTAGATTCTTGCTACTACATAGGGGGTCCTGTGAAGAGTAATTACTTATTTGATCTTTTTCAGGCTCTTGGAGTTATTGACAGTAGCTTGAAACAAATGAGCAGGAAACATATTGCAATTTTGTTTGGGCTAATTTTTCTCTCAACTGTTTTCCTGACTATGCAACAATTTTTAACAGAAACCAAAATTTTAAACAGTAGAATAATGATGCATCTTAAGAGTTAATTGCAACTTTATAATTACACACTGAAACTTCCTGGTATAGCTACCTTTTTAGTGTTTTGTATCATTTGGCAATCTGGATTCATTATCAGAAAAAAAAGTCTCCACATACATAAAGTAAAATACACAGGATTTCCAAGGAAATTAATTATATTAAAGTACAGCTAGCAAAATTTTTAAACCAAATTTGTGATACAATGATAAATGGATTCTTAATTAGCACATTATATAACAAGATCCAGTAGTGGATCTAATAACTGCTGACATTTCTAACTAGTGACTGGAGCAAAATATATTTCACAGTATCTTCAACAAGAGGAATAACATGAGAATATCTATGACTTTTACTGGTGACAGAGTCATGGCTACTGCAGACTCAGAAGTGAAGGAAATGCTACCTTTCAGTGTAAAATGTAATACTTTCCTCAAGTAAATTCACAAACCCTAGATTACAAAGTCCTGGGGCTTCCCTGGTGGCTCAGATTGTAAAGAAACTGCCTGCAATGTGGGAGACCTGGGTTCAATCCCTGGGTTGGGAAGATCTCCTGGAGAAAGGAATGGCAACTCACTCTAGTACTCTTGCCTGGAGAATTCCATGGACAGAGTAGCCTGGCGGGCTACAGTACACAGAGTCACAGAGTCAGACATGACTGAGTGACTAACACACATACACAAACACACACACACACACACAAAGCCCTGGGTGGGAGAAAGAGGAAGGGCTTTGGGGTTGCGATACCTAACTCTAATAATTTCAAGTTAGATGATCTTTAGCAAATTTCTAACAAATTTCTTAATCTGACTTTAAAATGAAGAAGTTGCAGAATTGCATAAGATTATCTGTAAAGATTAAAGATACCATATATTAGGGCTCAGGGCAAAGAGCAAGCATTCAATACATTGTAAATATGCATTTTTTCAAAAAACATAGTATAGCAGAATATTTGTAAGATAGATAATCATTCCACCATATTTTAAGAGAAATGCACAGTTAATTTTGCTTCCTCATCTGACCTTTCCCTGCCAGGCTTTATTTATCACACTACTGAAATCAGACTTTGTATAATGT
Source organism: Antilocapra americana (assembly GCA_007570785.1). Classification (NCBI taxonomy): domain Eukaryota; kingdom Metazoa; phylum Chordata; class Mammalia; order Artiodactyla; family Antilocapridae; genus Antilocapra; species Antilocapra americana. Next base: position 3,837,322 of record ML664662.1, read on the forward strand.
TTAGTATCCTATATTTTTAACTTAAAAAGAACATGATAACTATTTTTGTGCTTTTCAAAATAACTTCTATATGATATATAGCAATTTACAAAAGCATCAACAATGTGTGAGAGTTGCAGTTTCATTGCACTCAGACCTATACTGCATGTTAAAGTGAAAATAATTGTTTCTAAAATATACCCAATAGAAAAAAAATAAAATAAAATATACCCAATGGCGCAAAATCCACACTAACCAATTCATTTTTTAAAAAAAAATCTGTAAAAATAGAAGTCAGAATGATAATTATGGAACTAAAAAGAATTATAGATATATAACATTACATATCAAAACCTATTGATTATGACTAAAATGGAACTCAGAGGAAAAGTCATTGATCTGAATTGTTGTTGTTATAAAGATGGAAGGTATTCTAATTAAGCACTTTTTAAAAACTGTAGAGAATAACAAAGTAAAGGGAATGAACACTGGAAAATAAAGGCAGAAAACAATTAGGAAGCAAAAGAGAAAACAAAAAGAATTAATAAAAACCAAAACCAGTTTCTTTAAAGGATAAACCATATAGACAAAATGCTGGTGCGTCTGGGGAAAAACAGGGCTTCCCTCATAGCTCAGTTGGTCAAGAATCTGTCTGCAGTGAAGGAGACCACAGATTGGGATTCCTGGGTTGGGAAGATTCCCTGGGGAAAGCAAGGGCAACCCACTCCAGTATTCTTGCCTGGAGAATCCCCATGGACAGCGGAGCCAGGCAGGCTACAGTCCATGGGGTCACAAGAGTCAGACACGACTTGGAGACTAAACCACCACTGGGGAAAAACAAAAGCATTAGGAATGTGAAAGGGCATGTAATCACAGACACAGGAAATTTTAAATACCATGGAATTGTACTTTTAGATCTTTATGTCAAAGATTAAAAAAAAATCCATATGAACTAGATGCTTTTATAGGAGTTTGTGTGTGTTAGTCGCTCAGTCATGTCCAACTGTTTGCAACTCCATAGAATATAGCCCGCCAGGCTCCTGTGTCCCTGGAATTCTCCAGGCAAGAATATTGGAGTGAGTTGCCATTCCCTTCTCTAGGGGATCTTCCCAACCCAGGGATTGAACCCAGGTCTCCTGCATTATAGGCAGAATATTTACATTTGAGTTATTACCAAAAATAATTCAAGAACAGGTAGAAAACCTGAATAATTAAATAATCATAGAGGAAATTGAAAAGGTTGTCAAATATCTTTCTAGAACCATAAACTCCAACTCTGTGTTAAGAGAGTAATAGGAGATTACCAAATGATGTTTATTCCAGGAAGGTACATATTGTTTCACTTTACTGTTTTAGGAACTGCCAAAGGAAGTCTCTTCAATTTGGGCCACACCAACATTTAACTTTGAGTTATGATGAAGTAGAAATTTCAGTTCACTAAATAATTAAACGCAATGTCCAAAGAATATTCAGATATTACCTGCACATTTTCAGTTTTTACTTGTAAGTGAGAAATTTGTCTGAACGACCCTGCCATCCCAGACTTTATAACTAAAACTCTGTAATCTAGGACTGGTCTGCCAGAAAAATAGAGGGGTTGTTCAGATCCTTTTTAATAGGCTTTGTAGAGCATGACAACCTATGATGAAATTTATTCCACTGGTGATATTATATTAGTCTAAATAATCTCCCAAATTACTTTTTTTCCCTATGTACTTAGTCACTCAGTCATGTCCAACTCTTTGTGACCCCATGGACTGTACCCTGCCAGGCTCCTCTGGATTCTCCAGGCCAGAATACTGAAGTGGGTAGCCTTTCCTTCCTCCAGGGGATCTTCCCAACCCAGGTCTCCCGCATTGCAGGTGGAATCTTTACCATCTAAGCCACCAGGGAAGCCCATGTTTGGGAAATAAAGCATATACTTGGGAAGTAAATGGTCAGGTTGCAAACCTAAACAGATTAGGGAGTCATGAATCAAAATACATTAACAGAATTCCTAAACAATGTAGCTACAAATAGGGGACTCATATGCTAGTTTTTCCTTCTATGCATACATGCAAATATCATAAAGGTTATTTTACAGTTTAAGACTGAATATTAGATAAATTGCCTTGAAAAGGCCTCTCTGAGAAAATGATTTTTGAATGATGGTCCAAATGAAGTGAAAGAGCTGGGAGCTACACATAGGAAGTGAACATCACAGGTAGGGAGAAACCCAAAACATGAAGACCCTTGAGGTAGATTGTACCTGGAATCTTACAGAATCACTGTGGTGCAAAAAACTAGAAAGAAGACAAGTAGGGCATGATATCAGAGACATAATGGGAGGCAAGATTATGGAGGACCTTTGTTCAGTGAAGAGACTTAGTCTTTTACTCTGAGTCATGTAGAAAGCCATCAGATTATCTTGAGCAGAAGAGTGTCATAATCTGATATGATACACAGTATAAGAAGCAAATTTAAAAGATAGTGGTGAAACACAGACTCATTCTTAATGAAATCATTATGAAGGCAAAGATGTTTACTATCCTTAGTATTGAATGTTGCTATGGAGATTCTGACCCATGCAATAGGTAATGGAAAAAAAAAGAGTACACAGTTGAGTAGGGAGTAACAAAATTATTATTTGCAGATAATATGAGTGCCTTCATGTCAATGTATGGCAAAACCAATACAATATTGTAAAGTAAAAATAAATAAATGAATAAATAAAGGGAAATAAAATAAAACCCAATGAAATCTAATAGAAATGTTAATGGAGTTCACTAAGGTGGCCATATATGTCATCTTGATATTTATCAAAGCTAAGATGTTTGTAAGGTACAATGTAGATTTATATGAGAGAAGGGCATCTTAGATAATATGTATGCTTTTAACTACAATAATATGCATACTTTTAAAAGCTTTCATAAATGCCAGTAAATGACCTGAAAATATAACTGAGGAAAAGATTCCATTCACAATTCTGGAAACACAAAATACATAGTAATAAAATTAACAAGAAACATACAAATCCTTTTCCATAAGATCAAAAGTTCACCAAATGACATTTTTACAAATATACCATGTTCTTACATGGAAAAACTCTATATTCTAAAAAGTCACTAAGCAACATATAAATTCATTGAAATCCCAGTCAAATGTTCATAGACTTTTTTAACTTTTGGAAAACTGATTCTAAAATAAAATTGGAAGAATAAAAGAGAGAGTACAGCTAAGAAAAACTAGAAATAAATGAATAATGAAATAAAGTCCAGAAACAAACCCATACATTTATCTAAATACAGTCTGTGATAAATTTGGAACTTCAAATCATTGGAGTCAACAGACATTATGGGGAAGTTTTGTTTTTTTTAATTAAAACACACACAAAAAAAAGATTTAAAAACAACACAAAGATAGACACCCATCTGACACTATTTTAAAAAGTAAGCTCTACCCTAATCAAAGATTTAAAAGTTAAAGTAACTTTTAAATTGGTGGGAGAAATGGGCAAAGGGGTGTAAAATTATTTTAAAAATTAAAATAAAATAATAGAAGTACTAAGGCTCAGTCATGTCTAACTCTTTGCAACCCCATGGACTGCAGCCTGCCAGGCTTCTCTGTCCATGGAATTCTCCAGGCAAGAATACTGGAGTGGGTAGCCATTCCCTTCTCCAGGGGATCTTCCCAACCCAGGAATTACACCAAGATCTCCTGTATTTCAGGCAGCGTCTTTACCATCTGAGCCACCAGGGAAGCCCAAAAGTACTAAAGGTCCACATAAATTAATATTATTTTTTAATCTTAGAGTGGGAAAGTTTTCTTTAAGTATAACACAAAATCCAGAAATTTAAAAAATTTGACAACTTTTTCAAGAGAGATACATAAAAATTTTGGTCTGACAAAAGACCATGAACTAAGCTAAAAGAAAAATGGCAAAGTAGAAAAATATTTATAGCATACACAACAAAGAGTTACAGTACTCAAAATAAGCATCATAACAGAAAAAAATGGGCAAAAGATAAAGACAGTTTAAAAATACCGCTGGATTTAATGACTTCAATTTTAAATTTTTTCTGATGAGTGTACCAAAATATATGAATTGGATATTTGGGACAGTTTTGTTTGTTTTAGTAAAGACTGCACATACACTAAGCATCCATTACTTAAAGATTGGTTAAATTAATCATGGTACAACTATAATAAATAACTATATAGTCATTAAAACAATGAGCTAGATCTACACAAACTGAAACAAAGGGTGTCCCTTAACAATTGTTTATTTAAAATTATAAACTGCAAACAGTATGTATAGTACAGTTACACATACATAATTGTAAGTTTTTATTAAAATATATATACATAGCTATAAGATCATACATTTATGCATAGAGAAATGTCTGGAATGATATAACTCAAATTTTTAGTGATGATAACATTGAATACATACACTGCAGATACTCTGTGTCAGGCGCTGTTCTACATGATAAATGAGGACATTAAGCTAAGTGAAATAAGCCAGGCACAAAAAGACAAATACTCCATGATAACACATGAGAAATCTACAACAGTTAAACTCATAGAAGCAGAGAATAGAATGAAGGTTGCTAAGGGTTGGGGTGGAGGAGGGGAAATGGGGAGGTTTTGCTCAAAGGGTAGAAAGTTTCTGTTACTGAAGTTGAGTAAGTTTCAGAGATCTGTTGTATAATACTGTTGTATAATACCATATTGTAGCTAACAATATGGTACATTAAAAAATATGCTAAGAGAATAGAGCTCATATTAAGTGTTCTTACCACAATCACAAATAGACACACCCCTTGGCCCAGTAATTTCACTTCTAGGGATTTACCTTACAGATATGGTGGCTCAGATGGTAAAGAATCTGCCTGCAATATAAGAGACCCAGGTTTGATCCCTGGGTTGAGAAGATCCCCTGGAGAAGGGAATGGCAACCCACTCCAGTATTGCCTGGAAAATCCCGTGGACAGAGGAGCCTGGCAGGCTGTAGTCCATGGGGTTGCAAAGAGTCAGACACGACTGAGCAACTGACTAACACACTTTCATACCCATAGGTGAACATCATGATATATGTACAAGATTATACATCATAGCATTTTAAGTAATGCCAAAACAAACACTGGAAAGAATCCATATGGCTCATTCATAAGATTTAATACTACACAAAAACAAAGATGAAAAGTCCTTTATTTACTGATTGAGGGTGATTACTATGATAGCAAAGTGCTACCATTTATATCAAAAGAGAGGGACAAAATTTTACCTGTACACCTATCTGCTCATACACACACACACACACACACACACACACACACACACACAGATATGTATAGCTCTGAGAAGGTAACTAAGATACTGGTAACTGTCTCCTGGGAAGTGAACTAAATTGCTAAAATGCACCGTGGAAGTATTTGTGTTTACCCTTTTATTTATTTATTTATTTATTTATTCTTGTGTGTGTAATAAAGTTTTATTAAAGTATAAAAGAGATAAAGCTTCTGACAGACATCACAAGGGGGCAGAAAGAGTATTCCCCTGCTAGTCTTTAGCCAAATGTCACATAACTACTAGCAGTCTGCTAATTAGAGAAAGGAAATGTCTCAAAACTCAGAGAATAGTACCAGACCTCTCACCCACAGCATGCATTTTTTCTGTGTTTACACTTTTAAAACTATGTGACTATTACTTGTTCTGAACATTAACTGGATTAACATTTGGAAAAACAAAAAAAAATATACAAAGAAAGGCTGACCTTTGGGCTCGGTAGATGTATTTAGAGTTTCCAGTGAGCCGGTAGAGCAGCAGGAAGACATAGGCACTGCCAGCCACCCCGTGGCAGATCCCTGGGCCCTTCTTTAGCAAGCCCTTCTGCCACGTGAGTTCCCCACACCGGATACATGTGTCCAGGTACTGTGGTTTCTTGGAAACCAGATAAGCTTTGGCAAACAGATAGGCAATCCCTGTAAAAACATCACAGATATTAGAGGTGATTTTCAAGGCTTAATATTATAGAGTGGAACTTCTCAAACTAGAAGAGGCCCACATATCATCAGGGTATTGGTAAAACATCCATTCTAATCAAGTAGGTCTAAGGTGGGGCCAGGGGTACTACTTTTCTAACAATGACCCTTCCAGGGACCACATTTTGAGTAGCAAGGCTATAGAATCTTCTCCAAGGGAGTCTTATTGTACCTGTGAGATTTAAATTGTTTGAATTGTATGGTGATTAGCAGTACAGAAAGAAACAGCAACAAGCACCTAGTCAGATAAAATCCATAATTTGCAAATGAGTTAATATTTAATGACAAATACCCTGGTAAGCATTACGCATATCTTGCTATTTTTGAAAGGCTGAATGTTTATACAGTTTGCCCATCCCCCTATGGACATTCAGAATTTGTCATGTTAAAAGTATTTAAAACTATACACCTTTTCTTAAGAGACAAACTGGGAGTCCTTCCAAAAACAACAATGATTCCAAGTGATTTGGCCAAGACTCTGGCTTCAGCTGGAAAGTGAGGCCCTGCTGTCTTGATTGTTCCAAAGAAAGATTGTTCCTTCAACACTGCTCAACCAAGGCAATCTCCATTACACAAGCAGGAAGGGAAATAAGAGAAGTGATAGCTATTAATAGAAACCATTTCCCCCATGTTCCAGGTGCTCATATTCAGAGAGATTAGTAGCCCAAGATCACTCTCTCCTGCCTCGCCTTCCTTCTAAAGAAAGTGGGACAGTCTGGAATTTAGTAGATATTTGGACTAGCTCATCCATCAGGGTTATCTCTGCCTTTGTCTGTGACTGGCCTATTTTACAACTGTGTAGAGACAGAAATTACCTTGTAGAAAACTGACAATAATGTAAATAATACCTTTCTCTAGAAACTTCACGTTCTGTTGATAGATGCTGTGTTGACTTCCCTCAGTCTTTGTGGAAGCAGCTAGTTTTTGCATCTATTAAGCAAACTCGTCAGTCTTTCTTCATGGCCTAGAGATACGTCTACTCTGGAGATTCCTTTGAGCCAGTTATAACACCTTTCTGGTTCCCTCATTAATTTATGAGTTAAATAAAATTGTTGACATGTTTATATTTGTCTGAGAGTCATGATTTTATTCTCTTTTAAATATGTATCTTTGGGGACTTCCCTGGCAGACCAGTGATTAAGACTCCACGCTTCCAATGCAGGGGGCATGGGTTCAATTCCTGGTTGGGGAACCAACATCCCATATGCCTCACCATGTGGCAAAAAAGGAAAAAAAAGGCATTCTTTAACACTCTCTGTGATGAACACCTAGCAACAGGCTCTCCTCAGCCAGTGCTTTCTAGAGAACCACTGACAATGGTCACCTATAGCACTGTGCTCCTTCACTTTTAGGAAGAAAGTGTCATTTCCACGAAGAATGCTGACAAAACTCACAGCTTCCCTCTTCTTGGGGGATATGCCCTCAGCCAAATGAGAGGCTATGCAATGCACCCCTACACCCAAGCAATTTTGGCCAATGACTAACAGACATATAGGTCAGCTCCCTCTGCTTCAAGGTGGACCAATTCTGCAGTGTAATTTGTGGTTCTTAGCTCCCCCTCTCCAGTATCCCAGTCAAGCTCCTGTCTAGGTGAGACAGAGAGCCCTTGGCCACCCAGCTCCTACTCCATTCCCTTGCCACTCCTCCCCATCTCCCTCTGTGGAGCTTTTCACTTCAATAAAACCAAACCACCCCCATAGTTCCCTTCCTTCATCATGTTGGCTCCATGCTTCTGACTTTTCTTAGAATAAATTTCTCCCCGTTCTTAGTCTGGCCAACTTATCTCAGGCATCACCCCCTCCAGGAAGCCTTCCTGGAACCTGGAGAAGGACCTGAGATGCCTCCTCTGAGCTCCCATCACTCCTACAAATCTGAGCACTTATATAGTTGTCATATTAAAATTACTTGTTTTTAAATATAACTTATTTTTAAATTGAAGTATAGTTGATTTATAATATTATATTCATTTCGGGCATACAGGATGGAGATTCGGTATTTTTACAGACTAAACTCCATTAAAAGTTATTACAAGAAAATTGTAATTCCCTGTGCTATACAACATATGGGCTTCTGTGGTGGCTCAGATGGTAGAGTCTGTCTGCAATGCAGGAGACCTGGTTGGATCCCTGAGTCGCGAAGATCCTCTAGAGAAGGGAATAGCAACGCACTCCAGTATTCTTGCCTAGAGAATCCCATGGACAGAGGAGCCTGGCAGGCTACAGTCCATGGGGTCGCAAAGAGTAAGACACAACTTAGCAACTAAACAACATACAACATACCGTTGTTACTTAGCTATTTTATACATAGTAGTTTGTATCTCTTAATCCCCTACCCGTCTAGCCCCTACTCCCTTCTGCCTACCCTCTGGTACCCATTGTGCTCAGTTGTGTTCAACTCTTTGTAACCCCATAGATTGAAGTCCGCCAGGCTCTTCTGTCCATGGGATTTCCCAGGTAAGAATACTGGAGTGGGTTGACATTTCCTCCTCCAGGAGATCTTCCCAACCCAGGGATCGAACCCATGTTTCCTCCATTGGCAGGCAGATTCTTTACCACTGAGCCACCAAGAGAACCCTCTGGTACCCCACTGGTACCCACTAGTTGGTTTTCTATATCGGTAAGTCTGTTAAAATTACCTGTTTTCATGCCATCCGCCCCTCATATTGTGCCGGCTAACCAAGGGCAGGTACTCTGTCATGTTCATTTTTGTTCTCCGATCTGTGTCATGGTGTTTGACACATGTCAAGGCCTCCAAAAATGCCTGCTGACCCTATAACATCTCATTTCTCACCCCGGTGCAGGCGGATGCTGAAGTGGGGATGAGATGTGGAAAGAAGATGGGCTGAGATGGTCCCACTGCTAAACCAGGCCACTAGCCCCAGGCAGCTTAATCCTGTGGTTCTGGCCAGAGAGAAAGGGCCTCTTCCTGCAGCCCACATCAAAGAATGGTACATGGAAGGGACCTTGAAAAACTCCTAAACCTACTGTCTTCTTACCTAACCTAGAGAACTCCACAATCAGGTGGCTTAATCTAAAAGGAAAGGATGTTGGCTTTCTTTGTTTTTGCTGGGAACACTGTCATGTCATCATGGAAGCACTGATTATTGTCCACTGACACGAAACTCCCAGGTAGCAATGATATATGTCTTTGCCAAATAGTAATACAACTGGGAAAAGGAATTATTACTTAAGAAATATGGTTTGGGAGACTGAATTTTTGAAAACATGTGATCTAGCAGAGCCTCATAATAGTCAGACTTGGTACATATTATTTCAACATCCTGCAGTGTACTCTACAAAGCTTAGTGGCCAAAGACACTTGCATTGTACAAATCCCTGCTGTTATCTATTCAAAGTCACCCTTTGTAATTCACTATAGTTCAATTAAAAAAAACAAAGAAAAAAGTCAACTATCCAGGAGCCCTCATAAAATGATTTTTTAAAAAAAATAGCTACACCTGTGTTTCACCCAGAGTAAAGGAAATGAACTGTCAGTGTGACCACAGTAATGATGTAACATAATGCCATCTAGACTTTATTTTAGCCACAACATTTGTTTTAATGATTTTGTAAACAGTTTTCATCTTGTATTTCAGAATCACTAAGGCTAGGAAGGGGTCAGGTGAATCTGCCTGCATCTAGTGAAAAAAACTCGACGTTTCACTAGGTATTTATAAATGTGAGTGTCTGCAAATCGTTGGGGCCATATCCCTCAGGAATGGCAAGGGAAAGGGATCTGTAGTGATTAAAAAAAAAAAACAGACAGTTTCCCTACTCCATCTCCAGGTACTCCTTTCACAGATGAAGAAATAAAACAGCACAAAAGAAACAAAGTGGTTTTCTCAAGGCTACTTAACTGGTTAGTGTTGGAGCTACAATTAGAATCCAGAGTGATTAACTTAAGAGTCCAGAAGTATATTCACACTGCATAAATGATAACTAAGGTTGTCACCTATAGAGGTCGATTGAAGGAAATTCAACAGGAAACAATTATAGCGGGAAATAAGATACCATTGATGAAATTCCACATTGTGGACTATTTCTGGCAGGTTTTTAATCACAGAATCAGCCTGCTGCCCCAAACCATCTGTACTGTTCATAAATCTACTCTCAAAAAAATGTTTTCCTCACACAAGTGAGAATTATTTTTTCTAGGTCATCTCCTGCTTTAGAACTTTTAGAGAGCTTACTGTTGCCAACCTCAGAGGAATCTTGATGATTTTTAACCTGCATTTATCAGATTCATAATCCCTCTTGGTGCTATTTTTAGCACATCTCTTAAAGGAAGACTGATACCCTTGAGATGGAAGTGGTGGTTGGCAGACATAATGGGTTCCATTTGGTTGTTTATTCATTTGTGAACTGGCTTATTTTTGGCAGTCTGGTGAATACGTGGGTTGAATGCTTTTGCTTTGCAACCTACATTTAATCTTACCAAGATACTGAACATGAATGATATATGAGAATAAAGTCCTTAGGGTAATGAATCCTATGCTGTACTGTCATGGTCCATGATTTACAAAGACAGATGGGATGTGAAGTACAGTTCAGAAAGAATGGAGTAACTGTCCTTCAAGACTCCTACATCAATTAAGTGACCCAGCCACTTATTTTAGTAAACAATCTTCCCACTCTTTACAGGGCTTTTTACTATATATTGGATCCTTTTAAAATAGGCTGTATTTAATTTGGGACATTTCCAAAATTCAAGGAACCTGGGATGCTTGAAGGATATACAATAGCCATCACTGCTAATGATTAAAGGGACTAGGAAATGAGAGTGTTGAGCATAACATGAAGAGATATCATCTCCAGAATGGTAAATAACTGCTGTTTTTCTTCAAGAAAAAGTTCAAAGCCAGAAAAAAAAAATGGACTCAAGTGATCACTGGTAGGAATTAGCCTGGACATAATGTACAATGCCCTGGCACTGGTACAAGCACACACAGGAGACTTTGAAGTCCTCCCTTAAGTAAAAGTGGCAGGAAGAGAAAATCTAGCCAATGGACTAAGACTTCTATTATTCGTCATCTCAGACTGTACTGAAGTAAAAAATGAAATTCCACTTGGATTAAAGAATGTTATATAGGTAAGGAGGGGAAAGGAAGTAATAAAAATCAGGTAACAAACTAAAGAAAAATCAAATATATTTTAAAGCTGTATTCACTCATGGCATTGAAGCATAGCTGTGAAAATTAAATACATTCCTAATCAAAAATGTGCATTATTTCAGTATTTTAAGTCTCTCCCCTGGCCAATTGACCAAAATGAATTGTTTTCTCTGAATTTAACTTATTTTGAATTGCATCTTCTCTAAGGCCTAATTAATGGTGTAATGGGGTTAAAAAAACAAAGAAAGAAAGTGAAAAGATGGGGTCTGATAAGTTTCCAGGCTCAATTCCAGAGAGTTCACCGCAAATGGCTTCTCATTTCTCTAGACTTTTCATTAGGTGATAATGGAAACTGTCATTTGAAGACAAATTATAGAACAGTCCATCTTAAACCTTAATGTGCATACAAATTGACTAGGGACCTTGTTGCAATGTGGATTGGGATTCACTGAGGCTGGGGTGGGGCCTGAGATTCTTGATATCCAGCAAGCGTCCAGGTGGCCCATGCCACTGGTCCAGGACCATGTTTTGAACTGTGAGGTTCCAGACCTGTACTGTCCCATGAAGCTCCTGAGCACCTGCAACATGGCTAGTCTGAATCAGGATAGGATGTAAGTCTAACATATACATGGGATTTCAAAGACAATATTTCAAAACTATGAAATCCTACTCGATTTTTAAATTGGCTGCATGTTGAAATAACATTTGGGGGTGTACTGAAAGTGTTATTCACTCAGTCATGTCCAACTCTTTGCGACCCCGTGGACCATAGCCAGCCAGGCTTCTCTGGCCATGGAACTTCCCAGGCAGGAAATATAGGAATGGGTTGCCGTTTCCTACTCCAGGGGATCTTCCTGACCCAGGGATCGAACTCTGGTCTCTTGCATTGCAGGCAGATTCTTTACTGTCTGAGCTACCAGGGAAGCCCCTTGGGGTATATTGGGGTAGATCTGTTATGAAAATTAATTTCACCTGTTTTTGTGGTTTTACTAGGGCTACTAAAAGTTAATTTCATTTGTGGCTCATATTATATTTTATTGGAGAACACTAGTTTAATTTGTATGCAAATAGATACTGATCATTTATATTTTAAACACAGGATCATTTCTGGAGATCTTTAACTGATGGAGACTTCTCTGGCTTTGAAAAATTTCCTCTTGACCTTTTCGCCTCCTGTGGTAAGGTGTAAGGTGAGAAATACCCTCACTTCTCAGAAAAGGCATGTATCTTTGGCTAAGCCCACTGAAAGGCAATGTTTTTGGATAAGAATGGGAGTGAGACCTGGGGCGCCGTGGCACCAGTGCACCAGCTCATTCTCCCTCTCGATGGCCTCGCCGAGCTCAGGGGGCCAGTTGCAGTTCTGTTCCTGCTCCATAAGGAAGTCCACGCTTTGCCACACCAGCTCCTGATCTGAGGGCTTGAGGTGCTCATGGTAAGAAAGCAGCATCTGGAGGATGGACGACAGGCCATGAGCTGCTCCTATACAGACAAGAGAAGCATCATTAATTCAATTGGGAGGAGGACAAGTTTGAAGTCTGGGCCCAAGTATGACAAATGGATGAAGGGGATGGGGAAAGCCAGGCATTCTGGGCAAAATGTACAGGCAAACAAAGGCTTGTTTGCTGGAGACTATGCTGGACAGAACCAAGGAAGGGAAAGAAAAAGCTGGAGTTTGGAGAGGGAGGCAGGTGATCTACAATGGGTCCTGCAAGTCATGCTGGCAGGGGTGATGGGGAGACTACGAAAGATTCAAAGGGGGATTAACCAACTTTCATTCGCAAGCCTCATATCTCAAAAGTAGCCATTGTGATTCGGTATTCTGTTATTGTGTGTGTGTGTGTGCACACGTGCTCAGTTGTGTTCAACTCTTTGCGACCCCATGAACTGTAGCCCACCAGGCTCCTCTGTCCATGGGATTTCCCAGGCAAGAATACTGGAGTGGGTTGTCATTTCCTTCTCCAGGGGATCTTCCCTACCCAGGAATCAATCCTGTGTATTCTGCATTGGCAAACAGATTCTTTACTACTGAGTCACCAGGGAATTAATCCATTAATATTAAAAACTTGAAGATGTCAGTGGCTGAATCCTGTTTCCTTGTGCACAGGTACTGTTAGCACCGACTGTATAAGCTGTTCAACTTTCAGCAAAAATAGGCCAATGACTTCACAATCAAGAATAAAGTATTTTAGTCTTTAGTGAAAATCCCTGGTGGATCAGTGGTAAAGAATCCACCTGCCAGTGCAGGAGACCTGGGTTTGATCCCTGGGTCATGAAGATCCCCTGGATAAGGGAAGGACCACCCACTCTAGTATTCTTGCCTGGGAAAATCCCATGGATAGAGGAGTTTGGCAGGCTACAGTCCATGGGGTCGCATACAGTCAGACATGACTGACTCACACACACACACACACACACACACACACACACACACATTGTTAAAACAGTTACCTTTCTGACAGGTAGACTCTGAAAATAAATATGAAATTGTGCTTTGAAGTATCCATCAATAGCTATTTTCAAATGGCTTTTTAAAAGGTTCCCAGTGATAGTGATGACCTATGTAAAAGCTGCTATTAGAGACGGCCTTCCTCCTCCAGGCCTCGGCCAACACCTTCACTTACCCAAGTATTCGGTTCCATAGTAAGAATACATCAGCGGGAATGGCTTCCTCTTTTTCATGGCATACTGTTTCCCAGAGTCCAGGATGGCCTGGCAAATTGATTTGATCTGAGCTGGGGTCAGCACCTGAGTAAGGAAATCAAGAAGCAGAAGTCAAGTCAGGATCTTCATTATTCCTCTGACACCAGATTTTCTTGCTTAAATAGTCTATCAGCATAAACCCCCCACACTCCTCTTCTTCTTTGTAAATAAGCTCAGTCCACCACACCTTTTTTAAAAACCACTGATCCTCTCTCTGCTGTCAAGTTTATCTCCCCTCTTCAGAAAATTTGCCGTTCTGATGGCAAACACAAATCTTTACTGCTAGGCTTTTGTAAAAGGTGAAGACCACCTTAGAGCTGTTATATCATTAATCCTTGTCACAAGAACAAGCAGTTGCTCAGAAAAGAACGAAGAATGGTCCTAAGTGACCATGCTTAACAAAGCTGTAACTCCTGATATATGGCATGGGTCTAGCTCAGACAATGGGCCTTCAGTCTGTGTCATTTTGACTGTGCTTATAAAGCCACAAGTCTATGACAAGCTGATACATGACAGACTCGCTAGAGCCTACTTTTGCAGTCTCTGAAGGGCTTCCTAGGTGCCAGCCAAGGCAGGAGACACAAGAGACATGGGTTCTATCCCTGGGTGTGGAAGATCTCCCAAAGAGGGAATGGCAACTCATTCAAGTTTTCTTGCCTGGAGAACCCCATCGACAGGGGAGCCTGGGGGGCTATAGTCCATAGGGTTGCAAAGAGTGAGACCCGACTGAGCACAGAACAGCACAGCAGAAGGAAACCAAAGTCCAGTAAGGACCAATGCCAAAGAACATTCACTATCAAAATGACTCTGGGCACTTCCCTTTGGTCCAGTGGTTAAGATTCCCTGCTTCCACTGCAAGGGGCTTGGGTTCCAGCCCTGGTTGGGGAATGAAGATCCCACATCAGAAACAGAATGACTGAATAGAGAATGGCCAAAAGGCACTGCGTGACATGCCGTCTCCCATATTTTATTCAATTTCCTCACTGTAAGTTTGAGGGCTATAGAGATTAAAATGTTTTCAAGCCTACAAAGCATCACTGCAATTATTAAGGTTCCGCGCAGGTATGCAATGTTCTCTGCCACCCACTCAGCCTCAGGGCTGACTGGATGCTCCCTCTGGCACCCTCTCATGTCCCCATTACTCTTGGCACAGCAGCCACTGTGTTCTCTCTTTCTCTCTAGTGGATGCTCAGACGCAAAGACCGTGGCATCTCAACATTTTGGTATCCTTGGTTCCTAATGCTGAGCCTGAGGGAGCCTTTGGTAACTGATGAGTAAGAGCCAGGTGTACTGGCATGAAAAGCAGAGTCCTCCCTCTCCTCTTTCCTTTACTCCACCTCCCCCCTTTCCCTTCCTTCCAAAATTCTTTCTTAAGCCCTTACTATCACAGGGTAGGAAAGCCTGTCCCAGATGCTGGAGACATAACAGTGAACAGGATGACAAGACCTTTACTCTCATGAAGCCAACCTTCCAAAAAGGCAAACCTATGTAAGAAAAGTACTAGTCAGAGTAACCAAAAAAGAAAAATCACCTACAGTTCAGCCTTGGCCTGACTGAATGAATCTGGGATCAAGTCTATTGGATTTTGTTTCTTTCTCTAAAGACTCACATATCAAATTTTCCTATGTGGTATCTGCCATCTGACTCACCCAATCCTTTAGAAATAACTAATGATTTCTTAAATCATGACTTGCTCTTCTGATTTACCCAACATTAGAAGGGGCTAACCAGGTGGCACTAGTGGTAAAGAACCCACCTGCCAATGCAGGAGACTAAGAAACACAGGTTAGATTCCAGCGTTGGGGAATTCCCTGGAGAAGGAAATGGCAACCCACTCCAGTATTCTTGCCTGGAGAATCCCCACTGACAGAGGAGCCTGGTGGACTATGGTCCATAGGGTCGCAAAGAGTCAGACATTACTGAAGCAACTTAGCATGCATGCACACACAGAAGGGCAAACTATAATCCAGGTTTTGGCCTCTTCAAATCTAGCATTTAATTTGGGAAAATAATTACATAAAAGGAAGTTGTTCATTAATTTGCCAATGAACATTACTGAGCTACTAGTCCAGTGAGGCCCTCTATTAGGCATTGTGGGGAACTCAACAAGCCTGGGAAAAGTTTTTTTAGACAAGTCTACAATAGAGCAATTAAAGTTCACAAGCCCACCTCACACTGGTCAGAATGACCATCATCAAAAAGTCTGCAAATAATAAATGCTGGAGAGGGTGTGGAGAAAAGGGAACCAACCCTCTTAGACAGTTGGTGGGAATGTAAATTGGTGCAGCCACTATGGGGAACAGCATGGAGGTTTCTTCAAAAACTCAAAATAGAAATACCACGTATGTCTGGAGAAAACTCTAATTTGAAAAGATACATGCACCCCAATGTTCACAGCAGCACTATTTACAATAGCCAAGACAAGGAAGCAACCTAAATGTTTATCGACAGAGGAATGTATAAAGATGTGGTTTATATATACAATGAAATATTTGTCAGCCATAAAAAAATGAAAAATGTCATTTGCAGCAACATGGATGGACCTAGAGATTATCATACTAAGTGAAGAAAGTCAGGCAGAGAAAGACAAATATCATATTATATAATTTATATGTGCAATCTACAAAATGACATAAATGAACTTACTTCAGTTCAGTTCAGTTCAGTCACTCAGTCATGTCCGAAACTTTGCGACCCCATGGACTGCAGCACGCCAGGCCTCCCTGTCCATCACCAACTCCCAGAGCCCACCCAAACTCATGTCCTTTGAGTCAGTGATGCCATCCAACCATCTCATCCTCTGTTGTCCCCTTCTCCTCCTTCCCTCAATCTTTCCCAGCATCAAGGTCTTTTCAAATGAGTTAGCTCTTTGCATGAGGTGGCCAAAGTATTGGAGTTTCAGCTTCAACATCAGTCCTTCCAATGAACACCCAAGACTGATCTCCTTTAGGATGGAATGGTTGGATCTCCAAGGGACTCTCAAGAGTCTTCTCCAACACCACAGTTTAAAAGCATCAATTCTTCGGTGCTCAGCTTTCTTTATAGTCCAACTCTCACATTCATACATGACCACTGAGAAAAACCATAGCCTTGACTAGACGGACCTTTGTTGGCAAAGTAATGTCTCTGCTTTTTAATATGCTGTCTAGGTTGGTTATAACCTTCCTTCCAAGGAGTAAGCATCTTTTAATTTCATGGCTGAACTTATTTACAAAACAGAAATAGATTCACTGACAGAGTAAACAAACTTATGGTTACCAAAGGGGAAAGGAGGGGGACAGATGAATTAGGAATTGAGGATTAACAGATGTATATTCCTATATATAAAATAGATAGCCAACAAGGATCTACTGTATAGTACAAGGAACTATATTTAGTATCTTATAATAACCTATAAGGGAAAATAATCTGAAAAGAGGAATATACGTATATATAATATATAACTGAATCACTTTGCTGTACATCTGAAACATTGTAAAGCAACTTAAATTTTTTTCTTTAATTAAAAAAGAAAAGTTCATGAGCCCAGGCAGGTGTGGAAAGAAATTGTAGTGCAGAGCATGTAACACATCAGCTTCACTAAAACTCTGGGTCCTCGTTTTCCATTTGGTTGCTCAGAAACAATTACAGGTATGCCATGAGTTTCAATGTAAATTACTCTTTTACTAGGTACCTATCTTTGCCTCTTGGGTTTACTCCTTCCTGTCTAACATTCCCAAAGACCTATCTTCTGACACTTTCCCACCGTCATTTCAAGGCTTAGCCCCAGGTCTTTCCTTAGCTGAATGGCCCATTTCTCTTATATTTTGCACTCTGCATCTATCAAAATGCTACCAAAATTTCAATTTGCCACTAAAAACATCTTTCTCTGTGCCTTTATTGGCATCAACTGATCTCACATTTGGTCTGACTCTACCTAATATCTTGCATTATCAGTCTCATATCAACCCCACCATTCTGGCTTACTCTCAGAAACTTGCCAAGAACCTCAAAAGGCATGAACTTAAAAGGAGTCTATCCTGGTACCATCCATAATTCCCTGGGAATATATTTGGCTCTTCACCTGAACTGAGGTCCTGTCTGCCTCTACTAGTCTTGAATCCATACAACAGAGGCAGTTTTTATGAAAAGGCCTCTGGAGTTTCAGGGTATGTACTCATTTGAATGACTAAAGTTCTTCCTATTTGACTTCTGGGCTGATAATTGAAAACTGGATTACTTTTTCCTCCGTTGAACATATATTCATGTCTCCTTTACTTCCACTTGCTTGTTTTTCTTCTTTTTCTCTATTTTTGACCACACAGTGCCACATAGGAGATCTTAGTTCTCTGACTAGGGATTGAACCTTCGCCCCCTGCCATGAGAGCATGGTGTTCCAACCACACTGGACCACCAAGGGAAATCCCATCCACCTGCTTGTTTTTAACCCAGAAGAAAAAAATCAACTTTGGTTCTATGTGGTGCCCTCTCTTTTCCTTTCCACCCCTAATCCACAGCTCCGAATAGAGAATGAGTTTATAAAATATTGCAAAACCTCCCCGGTCATGCATCATGTCTGGGCGGTTTCCTCTTATCTCTCAGAAACACTGTGAAAAACAAAGAGAAACGGTGCTTGTTGGGCTGGATAAAGACCAGTTATGCGTGCAGTTCTTTATCGCTGGGAACAGGCAAGACCTACCCTTGGCTTTATTGATCAGCAAATAAAAAGTGAAGAGTGCTGGTGAAAAGTGTGCAGAGGAGACCATCGAGCAAGAGGGTCCTGGTCTCACCGTCCTTCCCCCCAACACACAGTACATTAGGAAGGAAGGAGATGACATGGTGGGGGGGATAGGGGTGGACAGTGGCTGCTTCATGTTCTCTCATAGGTCTGCCCTCTCCAATATCCTTCCAGGTCCCACTCCCAGCGCAGAGTAACACATGAGCACACATACCTCAAAGAAGATGGCCTCCCAGCTTCTGAAACCTGCTGAAGTCTTAGGAATAAGGAAACAGCATTTCCACTGGGGGGAAAGGAGTGACTGGGGGTGGCAGAGAGGGGCTCCCTGCCCATTAGGCCTTTATCAAAACACACCCAAATTTCTTCTCCTGTATTTGTAGCACATAATAAGGTTATTCCCCTACTGATGTCTTGGATGGATTTGGTTCTCTTTTCGAATTATTATTATTATTTTACTATAGTTGATTTCCAGTGTTAATTTCTGCTGTACAGTAAAGGGACTCAGTTATATACATATATATGTTCTTTTTATATTCTTTTCCATTACAGTAATCACAGGATATTGAATAGTTCCCTGTGCTACCACAGTAGGACTTTGTTGATTATCCATTCTGTATGTGATCCTTTGCATCTGCTAATCCCACACTCCCAGTCCACCCCTCTCCCAACCCACCCCTGTATTGGCAACCACAAGTCCGTTCCCTATGTCTGTGAGTCTCTATCTGTTTCAAAGATGGGTTCATTTGTGACATATTTTAGATTCTACATATAAGTGACAGCATATGGTATTTGGATTTGGTTCTTTAAATAAATTTTTTATGCTGAATTGAAATAAATTAAGATATGTCAAACATGCAATGCAAGTCTCTGGTGGTTTGGTGTAAATAGTTTCATTAGTTTAGCTGATTCCCTTCGCTGGTCCTTGAACAGAGGTGTCTGTTGTGAAAGAGTCCTATGGGGCTGTGCTATGAGCATGAAGAGACGAGAGCACAATAAAGCTCATGCTATGTTGCTTGGCCCCAACCTAAAGGTTGAGCTCTGATGCACCCACCTCCCTACTGAGGATACATGATCTTTGTTAAGGAAATAAACAAAACGGGCTAAGCCACAGAAAGCCTGCCTCACCACAGACCCCTTTTCAGAGTGAAGTGTCCCGCCCAGAGGTCCTCTGAAGTGGCGGTCTTCGCTAGCTTGCTATCAACCACGGCCAGCATGAGCAAGCAACAGTCCAAAATGCCCCGAGTAGGTGACTGCCCAGATGGATGGAATGCAAAAGGTCACTTCAATATCATGCCAAACACACATGTAACAGAGAAAGAACCTAGTGCAGTTAATGTCAGGTTAGTTGACATGAGGTTATTTCCTCCAGCAATGTATTTCACCCACTCCTTTGCCCCACCATTTCTGGTGGTAGCACAAGTTTCTGCTTCAAGAAAGAAAACAGTCATTTGATGATCAATGAACATCAAAATGACTTTTTTTAGGTTTTTAAAAAAATTTATTGGAGTAGAGTTGATTTACAATGTCATGTTAGTTTCAAGGATACAGCAAAGTCATTTGATTATACATATACATATATTCATTCATTCTTTGGTTTTTTTTTTTTTTGGCTGCATTGCACAGCACATGGCATCTTAGCTCCCCGAAGAGGGATTGAACCCACACCCCCTGCACTGGAAGCATGGAGTCTTAACTACTGGACCATCAGGGAAGTCCCCCTATTCCTTCTTTTTATGATACTCAAGGAGATAATAGCTCTGGGGAAAAGGCTTTAGGGTTGTTAAGATCCTGGGTATTTTAGTACTTAAAGCTGATAAGATAAACAACAGACTTGAAGGCTATCTAGAGTCAGGATGGAGCTAAAGTTCTTCAAGGCAGGCAGAGGTGACATGGAACAGAAATCACGAAGTTGAAAGTCAGTGTGGAGTTCCTGCTATCTTAGCTCCACTCCCTTGCAACAGGCATTAGGAAAGATCCTATCATCTCCTGAAAAGGTTTGGAAAATTATAGGCAGTTAGGATGTGTGCCCCCCTACAACCTGGAATTTGGAGAGATGGCATTCAGAGATGTGGCTCCTGTCTCAGAGTCTGGGGCCACTAACAGAGACATGCTACATAGCATGTCCACAAGGGAGACAGAAGCAATCCCAAGTTTCCTGTGGGTACCATGGTGGAGCAGAAAAACATCCCATATCCAAAAGTAAATTTTTCTAACAAAATTTCCTGTCCAAATTTAGAAGTTAGGGAAATTTTTTTGGTACAAAGTCAAAATACAAACAAATGGTTAGAGGCCTCTTTGGGGGCTTTGATTCAGTTGAAAGCCACTAGGTTACAGATAAGAGCCAGGCCTTCAGGAAATCTCTGGAGTGGGTGGAGAGGTATGTAAGGTGTTGAGAAGACAAAAACTTATAGGAGTTGCTTTGATGTAGAAGAAGCTTAAAGAGATAAGGTACAGCTAAGGGAGACAGGCTTCCCTGGTGGTGCAATGGTAAAGAATCTGCCTGCCAATGCAGGGGACATGGGTTTGATCCCTGGGTCAGGGAGATTCCCTGGAGAAGGAAACAGCAACCCACTCCGGTGTTTTTGCCTGGAGAATTCCATGGACAGAGAAGCTTGGTGGGCTACAGTCTATGGGGTCGCAGAGTTGGACATGACTCAGCAACTGAGCATGCACAGCTAAGGGAAGACTTTCAAACAGGAAACAGATATTAATGAATCAGACAATTTACATTATGTGCTTGGCCTGTGCTGGGCACTTTGAGAGCAGATATATTTTTCTTTCTTTCTTTCTTTTTTGATGTGGACCATTGTTTAAAGTCTTGATTGAACTTGTTGCAGAATTGCTTCCATTTTATGTTTTGGTTTTTTGGTTGTGAGGCATGTGAGACCTTGGCTCCTTGATTAGGGATTGAGCCAGCACCCCCTGCGATGGAAGCCGAGGTCTTAACCACTGGCCCACCAGGGAATTCCCAAGAGAAGATATCATCTTGTAGAGCCTAAGTGACTCCTTCCTAAAAAGAGGACCTGCCATCTTGCGATAGAAGGCAACACCCAAGTTCCCCCACCCCCAGGTCACCACCCTAGACACGACTGCCAATCAGAGGCTAGCGCGTGAAAAATCCCCTGACCTCCCCTCCCATCCTGGCCAGTCACAGGACACTGAAGCACATTACCCAATCCGAGCCCTCCTGCCCTTTGTCTCTTTCCCTTAAAAGCCTTGTACCATGCGGCTTGGGGCCACCGCCCTCACTCCACTGCGTCCGTGTGTGTATGTGCAGTCCGGACCCAGGTCTGTAATAAACTCCCTCTTGCGCTTGCATTGGTGAATGGCCTCCTGGTGGTTTGTGGAGATTGGGATCTGGGCACAACATTTTGGGGGCTCATCCGGGATTTCCGCGGCACCAGGATGCCTTAACCGGAGGGAACTTTCGGCCAATTGGTGAGTGTGTGTGTATGTGTTTGTCCTGTGTGGTTCAGCTCGTCTGACTGTGCTGCTTAGTTTACTCTGGTTCTAATTTCTTTACTTTCTGGAGGAGGCTCCTCAGTCGGCAGGAGGCGGTTGAGGGATTATCCCAAGACACCGCTCAGCTCTGGTGGCAGTCAAAAGTGGCTATAGGCGGACGCGCTGGGGGGTCATGACTGCCGGGTCTCGGGAGACGTCCTCACGTTTCTGTTTTCACCTCTTGTCTACAAACCCCGTCTGGGGTGATAATCTGTGCTCTTGGTTTGTCCTTGTTTGTGTGTCTGTGCCTCAATTTGACTTTGACGGATGTTATGGGACAGTCAACCTCCACTCCCCTAGACCTGGTAACTGGACATTTCAAAGATGTAAAAGAGCAAGTGCCCCTTTGTTTCTGAGGATGCCCGTGATTACATCATGGGGTCCATTGGTGGGGACTGAGTGCCCCTTGTTTATGAAGATGTTCCCGGGTCGCTACCGGGTCACAGATTACACCGTCGTCCTACTTTCAGTTTTGCCTCCGGACTCCCGGAGGACTGTTTGCTCTGTCTCTCTGTCTGTCGGTGTGGCTGTACTGTGAGCCACGCAGCTGAGCAGTTCTCCTGGGTGCCCTTCCCAATGGAGTCTCTTGCTTTGTCAGCACATGTGTCTCCTCAGACAATCCAAGTGTTAGTTAAGAACCCAGCTTCAGGCCCTGGAAGGGGTCCCCCTCTTTTTCGCTGAGACCACTCGGGGTACTCAGGGGCCAGCTTTCCTGCCAATGGACCAGACCCAGTGGCCGCAACTGGGACCCTTTTGTCCCTGGTCTCCTCCTGACGCGGACAGCTGGCCAGAGTGCCCTGACTGGTAAGAAACAAGAGACTTTATTGACCTCTAAACTTAGAAAATGAAGCTAGATCCTGCTTTGTGTCTGTTTAAATATGTTTTGGTATGTCTTTGTCTCTGTGTAATAATTTTTGAGGCTAATTTGTAAATGAGCTCTATTTAATTGGCTTAAAAAAAAGATAAGCACTTACAAATCAAATAATTCTAAATTAAATGATAAATTTCAGGTTCATGTGAACTGGGAAATATTCAGTATTAAATACTTGATATTAATGTTTGTTGATCTATCTAATATAGACATGTCTTAAAGAAATTAACATCAAGTAAAATATTTTCATTGTACCTAGGTTTAATATAAATTAAATATTATATCTGTAGTTACCTCGAGTTAAAAAAAAAGAGAGAGAGAAAACTTTGAAAAATGTAAATGAGATATGAGCTTTTATATGATTATTCTTTAGGAATATCCATCTAAAATAGTCTCTCCAGATTTGCATAACTTGAATTTTTAAGGGTTGTGTTAAGTGTGCTAAATGTTGGAAGTCTATTAAATAGTTAGGTTATTTCCAGATAAAAGAAGATTTGGAAACATTTACTACTAAACACTAATTTCCTTTTACAGAGAAACTAAAGAGATTTGGGACTATAAGTGAATAATGTTTGGGGCCATCCTAAAATGTTCTAAGAAAGCAAGGGTTTTAGAAATTATCACTGGTATTTATGCTTGCCAATCTATAACATGCTAATATAAAAGTTAGTTCTTGGTTGATAAAAGAAAATAAGATGTGTGTTTTCAGTAAAGAAGGTATATGGAGTAAAGTTACATTTTATGAAGGGAAAAGAAAGTAGGTCTGACTTACAGGTGGCTGTTTCAGGATGGGAAAACAAAGGAATGGGTACAGAAAGTGGCACAAATGTTTTATAAAAAGTGGACCCCAAAGAAAGAGTTTTGTGCATAAATACGAGTTTTCTTGAGATGTTAAACTACCTTTGATAATAGATTTTAAGTTTCTTTATCTCTGAAGTGATCTGGTCTATGTATACCTTTGAAATCTTTTGTTAATTTTGGCTTAGTGAGTAACTGTTGTTTCACACTGACTTATATGAATCCTATCTGACTGTTATAAACTCTTTTGATATTTATTGAAAATACTTCCTAAATTAAATTCTTTCGAGGTTTCTTTGACCTCTGGCTAACTTTGGGGTGCTTCAGAGGGCCCCTGAAACATCCCAAAGAGAGATATTAAACTAATTGTGTTTATTTGGTGGGTTAAATTACATAAAAATATTATCAAATGAGTAATAAATCCACTCATGTTATAATGTATGGTAAAATTACTAATACAGATATTCTAGAAGTTATATGGAGTTCTTAACATTCTGATATGTCCTGGTACTCTAATGAAAAACCAGATGACTTCACAAAAGTTAACAAAAGGACTGAATGAACTTTTATGGTTTCTAGCTGAAAAATTACAGGTTAAAATCTTGTGTTTTCTGGGAGTAGAGAAAACCTTCCTCTCAAACTAATTATAAAAATAATTTGGTAAAATTATACGTTATAAACAATGCAATTATATTTTCTCTCTATCTAACTTCTTCAGAAATTTAAAATTCTTAGGTTTCCAGTAAGCTTATCAAATGAGCTAAGAAGGTTATCTCACTAACAGACACAAAAATCCCAAGGAATTTTGAGACCTTTAAGGGAAGAATTCACCCAGATTTGTTAGGCAAAGTCTGTGATAAGCCTTTGGTGTGAGTTTCCCAGCCTTGTTTTATTTTAAAGGTTCAGTCTGAGACTCTATAAATGTTTCAACAAAATAAAAAAGTCTGTGGTCAATTATGGGTATATAAATCATCAGACCAAAATTAGTGAGAACAGACCTGTTTTGCAAACAAACTGGCCTTAAGTTGGTTATATTTGATAAAAGTGAAGATAGTTTTAGAGACAAAATAGTGTTTCAATAAATGTTAAATCCCATTTTGTTAATGGAGGTCTGCCAATGGAGATAGTAAGACTTAGTTCTAAGATAGTTCTTTGCTGTTATGTGATATTAATGTGAAATTTAATTAAATTCTTAAAAAACACCCTAAGTTTGTTTCCGAAGCTTATCTCAGTAATCTATCTTTAGATGAAGATTAGGTGCCTCATGATCTGCAACCAGGACTAGAAAAAGACATAATTTAAGGGACTGTCTCCAACCTGGATAAAAAGACTTTTTATCAGGAGAAACTACACTACACCAGGATGAGAAGATGAGGACATCAGAGATAGACAGCTTGCCTAAGATGTTGGACCTGATTCGTATGATCATTTATAATGTTTTCTTGACTTCTTAGACCTTTGCATATAAATCAAATGCTTCTCTGTTACAGGCCTGATCCTATACTAGTTTAAAAATCAATCCAATCCAATTGTTGGGTTTGTGGCCAATTACCTGTGTCTAGTTCTGGGTTACCTTGGTAAATTTCTCTACTACAAGACTCTAACTGGTTGGCCCCGAAAAAATTTACTTAAAAAATTATAGTCATATTCAGGTCACTGTGATATTACTAGATGGGATCCCCTCACCAGGCCAATTAATAATGCCTGCTCTGACTCTGGCCATAAATTTGAACTTTTTTCTATTACTCAAGCAACAAAGAAAAAAAAATCTCCCACAATTATGGGATGGATTTATATAGATAACACCAGGTTATGGTAATTTAAGTTTAAAGTCTACTCTGTGTTAAAAAATAATTAAATCATACTAGAGATAATCAGTCTAGTAATACTAGAAAACTGGACTCTGTGCCTTATAGACAGTGGTGCCAATATACAATTTCCCTGGAAGATAAAGATTCTACAGAGTAAGTCAGATGACCTGATATATACTGGGCTACATTTAATGGAAGCTCTTAAGCTAAGTCTTACTTGTGACTTTACTAATACTGCT